>SJYA01000967.1:734982-766166 GCA_006410615.1 Neotragus moschatus | reverse complement strand
AGGCCTGTTAACATTTTTATGGCTCTCTTCCTGGATAATTGTCTATCAACCAGAAAACTCATTTTCCCTAGAAGTGTTTTTTCTATACTCTGCATTGCCCTCAAAATACTAAATAAAGTTACATTCCTGTAGAACAAACGTGCAGTGGGTTATAACAAAGAAAAGTACTTAACTCAGAGATCTAATATTGCTAATACCAGGACTACTACCTGTTTTTCTATATACCAACTATATCTTACAAATAAAAGATATGAAAATTTGGTAGCAAGTATTGGCTCAACAAATGAAACCTTTAATCAGTCCTATTCTAATGATTTTGACTCCTTGGAAGCCTCTACATTCCTAGGATGTTTTAAGCTTCCTGTGCCTCTCAGGGTTGGGAGGCCTCAAGCAAACACATGCGCAGCTGTAGGAGTCCTGCAGGCAGGCTAGAAAGCTATCATCAGAGGGGTTTTTGGATTAAAACACTTTTTCAAATGCAGAAGACTAAAGCCCTGAGTTGACTTTTTCCAGAGAATGTCAGAAGAGTGGAAAAGCAAGCAGATTCTTATTTTGGAGGGGTACGTGCTCAGGAAATACCATGGGGAAAACCTGAGATCTGACTCAACCTTGCCCATCAAATCTCTGCCACATGACCTTGTCACAGGTGGGATTCCTCACTCTGGCTCCTGGCACATAGCAAGGCCACTCCTCTCTCCAAAGAGACCTCTCCACCAGTCTCTTCCACAAGGCCTCTCTCTGATGCTTAAAAAACCCCTCCTTGCTAAAAGGCCCAGATGTTGGGCCACAGGTTCCTTCAATCCCTTTGAAGTTGTGCATCCGGGGGCAGTTTGGGGGTTTTTCATGGTCATTTTGGTACCCCAGTTCCCTTCTAACATCCTATTACAGGTGTATATATATGTATCAGTTCAGTTCAGTTCAGTTCAGTTGCTCAGTAGTGTCTGATTCTTTGTGACCCCATAAATTGCAGCACACCAGGCCTCCCTGTCCATCACCAACTCCCGGAGTTCACACAAACCCACATCCATCGAGTCAGTGATGCCAGCCAGCCATCTCAGCCTTGGTCATCCCCTTCTCCTCCTGCCTCCAATCCCTCCCAGCATCTGAGTCTTTTCCAATGAGTCAACTCTTCGCATNGTTGGTGATGGACAGGGAGGCCTGGCGTGCTGCGATTCATGGGGTTGCAAAGAGTCGGAAACGACTGAGCAACTGAACTCAACTGAAGTATTTATGCTATTTATGGCAGGCCAACTTTGACTCCCTAAATTGTACAAGCACAGATGTGGAAATGTGCTTAAATTTACCTCTCCATTCAAGGGAAAGCTCTCATGTGCAAAATGCCATGAGGGCCACTCCGGGGGCCAGGACTGGGGTGATGGTATGAGAAGCTGGACAGGTGGGCGTATGAATATTCTGTCTTATCATGAAGTAACTTATGAGTGTATGCCAGATGAGTGTCAATGTGTTGTTTAAATCACTTATCTAAATCAGTCAGTTCAGTTCAGTCGTTCAGTCATGTCCGACTCCTTGCCACCCCATGAATCGCAGCACGCCAGGCCTCCCTGTCCATCACCAAGTCCTGGAGTTTACTCAGACTCATGTCCATCGAGTCGGTAATGCTATCCAACCATCTCATCCTCTGTCGTCCCCTTCTCCTCCTGCCCCCAGTCCCTCCCATCATCAGGATTTTTTCCAATGAGTTAACTCTTCACATGAGGTGGNCACCCCATGAATCGCAGCACGCCAGGCCTCCCTGTCCATCACCAAGTCCTGGAGTTTACTCAGACTCATGTCCATCGAGTCGGTAATGCTATCCAACCATCTCATCCTCTGTCGTCCCCTTCTCCTCCTGCCCCCAGTCCCTCCCATCATCAGGATTTTTTCCAATGAGTTAACTCTTCACATGAGGTGGCCAAAGTACTGGAGTTTCAGCTTTAGCATCAGACTTTCCAATGAACACCCAGGACTGATCTCCTTTAGGACGGACTGGTTGGATCTCCTTGCAGTCCAAGGGACTCTCAAGAGTCTTCTCCAACACCACACTTCAAAAGCATCAATTCTTCAGCACTCAGCTTTCTTCACAGTCCAACTCTCACATCCATACATGACCACTGGGAAAATCATAGCCTTGACTAGACGGACCTTTGTTGGCAAAGTAATGTCTCTGCTTTTTAACATGCTATTTAGGTTGGTCATAACTTTCCTTCTAAGGAGTAAGCATCTTTTAATTTCATGGCTGCAACCACCATCTGAAGTGATTTTGGAGCCCCCAAAATAAAGTCTGACACTTATTTAAATAATAGGTGTTAAATTGAATTCAAAAGTCATATATACTCATGGCTGATGCATGTCAATGTATAGCAAAATGAATACAGTATTGTAAAGCAAAAAAACTAAAAAATAAAAAAAATTAAAAAAGAAAGTGCTAAATGTGATGGGCTCCAGTCCTACGTGGTCATTAGAGGAAAAATCATTTTACAGATTCACAATCAAGATTCGATTTATATTTAGTAATGAAGACCCTAGAGATGACAGCACCTGGGGATTTTGTCTTCAAGGACATGATGTTACGAACTGCAATATGTGAGTGAAACTGAGCCCAAGGAGTTGGGGGCTGGGGCTTATTTCCCTGTACATAAAGGTCACCACTAAACCACATGAAAGGGTTCTTTAAAAAGGGAATCCTGACCCAGCCATGGGTATATAGTTTGCTCTTTTGTTCTCCATTAAAACATAGCTGGGACTTGCACAGTTTTCATGGGGTGTCCAGATCTCATCATTGTCTCGTAGTTGTTGTTGTGTTAGTTGCTCAGTCGTGTCCAACTCTTTGCAACCCCATGGACTGTAACCCACCAGGCTCTTCTGTCCATGGGATTCTCCAGGCAAGAATACTGGAGTGGGTTGCCATTTCTTTCTCCAGACTTAGTGGAGTAAGTTCCTAGAAAAGGAACAGTGCCCAGGGTCAGGAGTGAAGCCAGTCTCTGTCTTCTAAGTTTGCTATTAGCAGAGTTTCTCCAAGTGAGATGACAGAACCACAATATCCGGACCCTCTAGGATAGCAATTCTCAAATCCCCATTGTGCAAACAAATCACAGAATCACAAGAGACCTGGTTAAGATGCAGAGGCGTCAGGCACCCTAGATTCTGCATTTCTAACTTCGCCCAGAAGGTAGGTAAAGACCACACTTTCAGTAGAAGGACCTCACCATCGTCCTGTAGAAAACCTTCAAATGGGTTCCCTACTTGGCCCATGTCCCTACTGTGATATCTATGCTGCCACCTCCTGGCCACCCCTCGCCGAGCTATTCTCCTTTCACTGCTTCAGCCACACTGGCCACTCTCGGCTCCCAGAACACGCAGGGCCTCTTCCTACTGCAGGAATGGGCACTCTGCAGTGCCTTTGTGTGGAGTGTTCCCATCAGGGCTTCTTATTGTCACAAAGATCTTAGCTCAGATCTCACCTCCACAGACAGGTGTTTCCATCTTATCCTATCTAAAATAGTACACCCCACCCGAAGCATTCTTTATCACATTCATACCTCCTAAAATTATCTACAAAATCATTGCTTATTTAAATATTTCCTTCTCTATTATCTCTTTTCTCAATAAGAACAAAAATCATTTTTGTCTTGGTCACTAGAGCATCCCCGTGGACTGGGGACAGTGCCTGGCACACAGTACGTGCTCAAGAAACATTTTTGACTGAGCAAATAAATTTCAACTGAAGCCCAAAAAAGTGCTTTTCAGCATACTTCTGTTAGAAAAGACACACATGTTAGTGATGAGAAGATGGTCTCAGACTGTTCACTTTCCAGAATTCACTAAAGAAGAACGCAGTTAATCTCTTTTACTAACTTTATGTGATCTCTTGGGAAGCATCATCGTGATCAAGAAAATTTTAAAAGTAGAAAAATGTTAACTATTCCTGACTTTCAGTCTAACTTTCCCTTCACTTAGAACACTTTCATAGAATTTCAGTAGAAAGGGTGACCAAGTACTGTCTCTCTGACAGTCTTTACCATTGGAAGCAGGTTGTTTGGATCTAGCTTTTAGATGCTTTGGTAAGTGGAAACCCACTTGTAGATGTATTTTACAAAGGTTTGGGTAAAGATTCCTGGGATTTCTAAGTCCCTGGCAGTATCTACCCGCATCTCTCTTGAGTCTAACATAATACCTTCCCTAGCCTCATTGATGCTTCTACCCAAGCCTTGAACTTGCCCTGGCTTCCCAGGACCCACTTGTATTTCTACATGACCCGTGTGCCTGATGCAGTCATGCTTCAGCGGGAGCCATTTGTTATAGTCCGCCATCAGTCCCACCAGGGAGGATGTGTTGAGCTCCTCCTCAAGGGCCAGGGGCAGATTTCTATAATCCTCCCTGGGTCTCAGCATCTTAGTATGCAAATCTGGCACAGTGAGGACAGCCAGCAACCGAGGGGCTCCCTACACCTAACTGTGAGATCTTTCATCTGTCTGCTTACCTTGAAAAATCTTTTCAAGGAACTATGTATAACCCTGGCATAAAAAAAATTATCTTCAAAACTTTAAAAGTAGGGATAGTGAATAATTCATCTTCATCCCACTGCTCTGTTGGAGCTCATATCAAATCACAAACCAGATTGTCTGCAGCCAGGAAGTCAACAAACAGCTCATTGTTTCCAGAAACCTGTAGCCACCTGAAACCCTGTACACCTGTACAAACGTATGACCTTTGTACACATTCAGGCTCCACAGTAGCCACTGATCGATCCAGTGATTGAAGAAAAGTGATTGAAGTTTTCTACAAGAAAAGCCGTAAATGCTCCCCATCGCTCCCTCCTCCAAGCTCACCAGGTGCTCACAGGAAGGCTGGGGATGGGGTGGTGACTATGATTGGGGTCATGACCAGGGAACACTGAGCTTCGGGATCACCTGCTCTTTATCTTCAGGGAAAAGCTGCCCTGTTCCTCGGGGTGCTCCTTGCACGCACAGACCTGAGACGTGGCCTGGGAAAGGGGCTGAGAGCTGGGGCTCCCGGCACTCCCAGTGAGAACATGCCGGCACCCACATGGTGGATCACCTCTCCCAACAAGGCCAAGAACCAGTCCTGGAGGCCCCGCCCAGAGGGTTCTTCCACGGAACCAGGCCTGGGCCACGGGCCGGCTACTGAGCAGGAGGATGTGAAATAGTGGAACTGAAAGGTCAGAACTGCCCCTCTGGCCCTGCGGGATTGTAGGCGGTGATAAGAGAGGAAACAGAAGGGGAAGCGTGAGATGAAGAGGAAGGGAATTGAGGATGAGATGAGCGGATGCTGAGGGCGTCAGTGAGGACTTGGGAGGGGGTCCCTCAGATCCTACCCCCTCCCACACACCTGGGGCTGCCAGAGCCCAGGCACCTCAGCCATGCAGCAAGTCCAGGAGGTAGGAAGCTATCTTTCCGGAGCTGCTCTCTGTACCGCTGTGGTGTGGTTCAGATCAGGCAATCCTGTAAGGGGTTGCCCTGGACAAACGTGCCTTCCTGGACTGCTGTGGCTATGTGCTCCTGGTCCAGCCATGCTGGACCCTTTCCATTCTTTGCCCAAAGCCAGCAGCACGTGCCCACCTGTAAGTCTTTGTGTCTTCACCCGTGGTATAGGGATAAGAGTGGCACTGACCCCACAGGCTTATATAACTTCTTTGCACTTTGGTTTCGTCATTTGCAACATGAAGATAATACTACTATCTATTTCAAATGATTGATCTAAGAATTAAATGATTCAGCATTTGTAAAACACTTAAATCATGTCTGGTACCAATAAGCACCATACAGATGTTTATTGTCATTGTTATTCTACTTCCAAGTTAGATTTGCTTCATGAACATTCCTGTGTGAAACTTAGGAAAATTTCCTTTCTCTTAGGAAATGAAAATATTCCAAGGTCACAGAATCATAGCCTTTCAGAGCTGGAGTGAATTTTTTTAAATTAATCAAGCCCCACCCTTTTGGATTTTAAATGATAAAAGTCATCTCAGTGTAACACAGCCAAGGTGAGCTGGCCCATAATGCAGAGCCCAGACCAGAACCCAGTTCAGAGCTCCTTCCAACACACCACTCTCTGTGCTTATCAAACCAAGCACCACATGTCAGGGGCCCCAAGCAAGTCAGAGCCTTTATTGCCACAGTCAAGCTTGGGTCCAGAGCGCAACACAGGAGCATAAAAGAAGAATTTGGAAATCACTCCCCAATACCACCACTGCTTCACTGTCTTTGAGATACCTCTAGAAACCTGATCCCCTAATCCTATTAATAATAGAACCTCTAGAGCTATTGCTGAGTCCCCTTTGGACTCCACTCACCACAGGTTTCAGTGGAATTCCAGGGATTCAACAGGAAAATTCTTCCAGTTCTTCAAAAATGAGCTGTGTTTATGCTACCTCTTAATTCTCCCTAAAAAGTCTCTTGCCCCGGGGAGAGTTTATGTAACTTTCTGCTAAGGTCAAAGCACTGTTCTCTTTTAGCAGCTGGATAGTAATTGGTCATTGATCTTTGAACTATGCTTTTTCAGACTGCTGCACTGAGAAAAATGAATAACATTCGTCTTTTGGACTGCTTTCTGCAAAAAAACAAAACAAAACAACCTCTCTCAGGCATCCTTTCTCTCCTTTGCCACCACCACCCTCCTCTAGGTGGGCCCTTTTTACACTCCCGGGTGATTTATCACAAGGTGCTCTAGTGTGCTGATAAGGAGGACAGCTTTAGGGTGAGACCTGGGTTTGAGCCCTGGCTCTGCTGTTAGTGTGCAGGGAATTGCTTTGGGGGTTTGGCTTAAGTCCTCTTAGCACAGACGCAATGGTGCTGGCTCTGGCTCCAGTCTGTGCACACACAGAGCAAATTTTTTGCCTCTCTTCTCAGATGGGGCTTACCACCACCCCCAGGGCAGGAGGATTCTCCTGTTTAAACTGTGATGGTTGTCTCTCTGATAGAAGATGCTGCCTACCACCCAGTCTTCATGGATACTCTCCAGACCTTTCACTGCTTTTTCTATTTCTTGTTTGGCTTTCAGCTTTTCTTGTTTGGCTTTCACCTCCCAATGGAAGAAGGGAAAGTAGGAAAGTTGTGCCCAGGAGATGCCAAAAGTCTATTAAGCATGATTGTACACCAAAGCTAACTTTTCCCTGAACTAACTAGTCATTTATCTGGTTTGCTAGCTTAAAGAAAATCTGCTTTGTGATTTGCTCTGAGCTCCAACAGAGTGGAGGAAGGAAGATTATGAGTTGTCATTAGTTTTAGACTTTGCAAAGTTATTCACTTATGCCAAGGCTCTGCACACTTCCTTGAAAAGAGAGAAGGGAGAGGTGTTTTTCCACCTGTTCTTTCCAACTTACTCTTTCTGCCCACATCCTTACCACAGCCTACCTGGCTCTTCCATGATTTTTCTGTTGGCCAGCTGCTGACCATCCCTCCTCCCTGATCTTCCCTAAACCCATACACCTGATCTGAGCCACTTTGTTTTCCATAGAGAATTTGTTCCAGATACAAACAAATTTCCTCCCTCCTCAGTTCACTGCAGCAGAGTTTGGAAATTTTTTGAAAGACCTTTATTAAGAACCTAATCGGCAAACTAGTATTGAGCTGGTATTCACCACTGTGATCCAGCTGGTTATAAAGTCACTGAAATATTGCAAATGACATTATCTTATATAGAGAAAGCCCCAAAGATTCCACTAAAAACTAGAAGTGATCAAAAATTCAGGAAAGTTGCAAGATGCAGAATCAATATACAAGAAGCAGTAGCATTTCTATACACTAACAACAAACTATCCAAGAAAGAACTTTTTTAAAAATCTCATTTATAATGGCATCAAAACCAGTAAAATATTTAGGAATAAATTTAATAAAAAGGTAAAATATCTGTACACTGAAAACTATAAAACATTGATGAAAGAAACTGAAGAAGACACAAGTAAATGGTAAAAGATTCCATGTTCTTAAATTACAAAAATTAATATTATTAAAATATCTATATTACCCAAAGAAATATATAGATTAAATGTAGTCTCTATCAAAATTCAAATGACATTTTTCACAGAAATAGAAAAAAAAAATTTATGTGGAAACACAAAAGACCCCAAATAGCCAAATCAATCTTAAACAAGAAAAAAACTAAAAGTCATCACACTTTCTGATTTGAAAATACACTACAAAGCTATAGTAAATCAAAACAGTATGGTAATGGCATTAAAAACAGACATATAGACCAATGGAACAGAATAGAGATTCTAGAAATAAATCTATGCATTTTCAGGCAATTCATCATTGGCAAAGTTCCCAGAATACACACAGGAAAAGAATAATCTCTTCAATACACAGTTTTGAGAAAACTGGATAGCCACATATGGAAGAATGAAACTAGACCCTTATCTCATACCATATAAAAAATCAACTCAAATGGATTAAAAACTTAAATATACCTAAATCTGTAAAATTACTAGATGAAAACATAGGAGAGACACTTCTTGAACTGGTCTGGACAACTATTTTTTTGGTTATGACACCAAAAATCATAGGCAACAGAAAAAAAATAGACAAATGGGATTTCACCAAGCTGAAAAGCTTTTACATAGCAAAGGAACAATCAACAGAGTAAATAAACAACATGAAACAGGAAAAAATATTTGCAAACTATACCTCTGGTAAGGGGCTAATATTGAAAATATATGAGGAATTCAAACTACTCAATAGTAAGAAAAAATAACTCTATTAAAAAGTAGACCATATGATTATCTCAATAGATGCAGAGAAAGCCTTTGACAAAATTCAACGTCTGTTTATGATAAAAACCCTCCAGAAAGCAGGCATAGAAGGAACATACCTCAACATAATAAAAGCCATATATGATAAACCGACAGCAAACATTATCCTCAATGGTGAAAAATTGAAAGCATTTCCTCTAAAGTCAGGAACAAGACAGAGATGCCCACTCTCACCACTACTATTCAACATAGTTTTGGAAGTTTTAGCTGCAGCAATCAGAGAAGAAAAAGAAATAAAAGGAATCCAGATTGGAAAAGAAGAAGTAAAACTCTCACTGTTTGCAGATGACATGATCCTCTACATAGAAAATCCTAAAGACTCCACCAGAAAATTACTAGAGCTAATCAATGAATATAGTAAAGTTGCAGGATATAAAATCAACACACAGAAATCCCTTGCATTCCTATACACTAACAATGAGAAAACAGAAAGAGAAATAAAGGAAACAATTCCATTCACCATTGCAACAAAAAGAATAAAATACTTAGGAACACTTTCATCAAGAGGCTCTTTAGTTCCTCTTCACTTTCTGCCATAAGGGTGGTGTCATCTGCACATCTGAGGTTATTGAGGTTTCTCCCAGCAATCTTGATTCCAGCTTCTGTTCCTTCCAGTCCAGCATTTCTCATGATGTATTCTGCATATAAGTTAAATAAGCAGGGTGACAATATACAGCCTTGACATACTCATTTTCCTATTTGGAACCTAACAGAAGCAGAAGATATTAAGAAGAGGTGGTAAGAATACACAGAGGAACTGTACAAAAAATATCTTCATGACCCAGATAATCATGATGGTGTGATCACCCATCTAGAGCCAGACATCCTGGAATGTGAAGTCAAGTGGGCCTTAGAAAGCATCACTACGAACAAAGCTAGTGGAGGTAATGGAGTTCCAGTTGAGCTATTCCAAATCCTGAAAGATGATGCTGTGAAAGTGCTGCACTCAATATGCCAGCAAATTTGGAAAACTCAGCAGTGGCCATGGGACTGGAAAAGGTCAGTTTTTATTCCAATCCCAAAGAAAGGCAATGCCAAAGAATGCTCAAACTACCACACAATCACACTCATCTCACATGCTAGTAAAGTAATGCTCAAAATTCTCCAAGCCAGGCTTCAGCAATATGTGAACCGTGAACTTCCAGATGTTCAAGCTGGTTTTAGGAAAAGTGTAGGGGGTGCAGTAAAACGTACATTTTGGTAGAAGCTTGCTGCTTGCTAGTCATGAAGAGCAGAGGTCATCATTAATGATTTTAGTGCTTTTCTAGATATGAGGAGGTACAAGAATTGGGCTCATAAAATTGTCTCCTGAAAATATCTAACCATCTGAAGGTTTGTTCTGCTGTTTTTTCCCAGAGAACACATTCCTGATCTCCATCCCAAAGTCCGTTCAGGGTGTGTTGAAGATTAGCAGTACAGCAGTCTGTGGCTTAATCCCTGCAGAGGCAGATTGCTTTGCGACCCCATGGACTGTAGCCTGCCAGGCTCCCCTGTCCATGGGATTTCCCAGGCAAGCATACTGGGATGGGTTGCCATTTCCTTCTCCAGAGGACCTTCCCGATCCAGAGATCAAACCCACATCTCCTACATTGGTAGAGGCAGATGGCAAGGGCCAATTTTTAGTGGGCACTATGATCCAGAAGTACAACTTCTTGGTATATTCCCAAAGGAAATGAAATTGAGTCTTGAAAAGATATTTGCACTCCCCTGTTCCCTGCAGCATTATTCACAGTAGCCAAGATATAGAATCAACCTAAGTGTCCATCAATGGATGAACAAATAAAGAAAATGTGGTGTATGTATACACAGAGGAATATTATTAGGCTTTAAAAAAGAAGGAAATCCTATCTTTTGTGACAACAGGGATGAACCTAGAGGACATTATGTTAAGGGAAATAAACAAGGCACAGAAAGACAAATGCTGCATGATCTCACCTATTTGTGGAATCTAAAAAAAGTCAGACTTAGAAGCAGAGAGTAGAATGGTGGTTGCCAGGGAGTAGGGGGTGGAGAAAATGAGGTGATGTTTGTAAAAGGGTACAAAGCTTCAATTCGGCAGGTTGGATAGATAAATTAAGGAGGTCTAATGTATAGCATGGGCTTCCCTGGTGGCTCAGATGTAGAGAATCCACCCACAATGCAGGAGGCTGAGGTTTGATCCCTGGGTCAGGAAGATGCCCTGGAGAAGGAAATGGCAACCCACTCCAGTATTCTTGAGGTTGTAAAAGAGTCAGAGACCACTTAGCGATTCAACAACAACAAATATATAGCATCATGACTGTAAGCAACAATTGTGTACTTGAAATCTGGTCAGGTAACATGTTCTCATCACACACACACACACACACACACACACACACACACATAGTCATCATGTGAAGCAATGGGTATGTTGAGTTGACCAAGGTTATCATTTTACAATGTATCTATATATCAAAACATCATCATACTCTGTAAATATTTATAATTTTTTTCAATTATACCTTAATAAAGCTAGGGGGTGAGGGTAGGAGATTAAAACACTGGTATCCATTCAGCAGCTTCCCAAGATTCCTGAAAGTGAAAGTCATTCAGTTGTGTCCTACTCCTTGTGACCCTATGGACTTCAGCCCACTAGGCTCCTCTGTCCATGGAATTCTCCAGGCCAGAATACTGGAGTGGGTAGCCATTCCTTTCTTGAGGGGATCTTCCCAATCCAGGGATCGAACCCAAGTCTCCCACGTTGCGGGTGGATTCTTTACTGACTGAGCCACCAGGGAAGCCCACCAACAAAGGGAATTGTTCAGTCTCTAAGTTGTGTCCCACTCCTTGCAACCCCATGGACTGCAGCACACCAGACCTCTCTATCATTCATGATAGAGTGAACGACAGAGTTTGTTCAAATTCATATCCATTAAGCCAGTGATGGAGAAGGCAATGGCACCCCACTCCAGTACTCTTGCCTGGAAAACCCCATGGGTGGAGGAGCCTGGTGGGCTGCAGTCCCTGGGGTTGCGAAGAGTCTGACATGACTGAGCGACTTCACTTTGACTTTTCACTTTCATGCATTGGAGAAGGAAATGGCAACCCACTCCAGTGCTCTTGCCTAGAGAATCCCAGGGATGGGGGAGCCTGGTGGGCTGCCGTCTATGCGGTCGCACAGAGTCGGACATGACTGAAGGGACTTAGCAGCAGCACCAAGCCAGGGATGCTATCTAACCATCTCATACTCTGCCATCCCCTTCTCCTTTTGCCTTCAATCTTTCCCAGTATCAGGATCTTTTTCAAGCAGTCGGCTCTTTGCATCAGGTGGCCAAAATATTGGAGCTTCAGATTCAGCAACATTCCTTCTAATGAATATTCAGTGTTGATTTGATCTCCTTGCTGTACAATCAAAGGCAGAGCACCCACTAAAGCAGCAGGGGGCGCTCCAGATCCCTGCCCCAACACTCAGCCAGCATCCATTCCACTGATTAATGCTTGCCCTTAAAATAGTTGACTGTTACCCCATGCTAAGGGGAATAAATAAAATTACACATTTCCAGAGTTAGATTCCTCATCTGAAACTGAGTGGCCAGAGACGGGCAGGCTCCCACTGCCTAGAGGACATAGCCAAGCTCCTCCTAGAACCCTGTCCTGTCCCAGGTAAACTCCCTGTTGGTTGAGACCAAGGACATTTCACTGTTCCTTCTGTTTCTCGCCTAGAACCTGGGCTCCCTCCTAGAAGCATGAGGCCTCCTGGTCCAGTGATCCCCAAACAGCCACTGAAGATTAGTGTCCAACTGTGATGAGCTTTTACCAGCCTGCTGAGACATGAGTGAAGCAAGAGACACACCCATATAGAGTGGGGGTTGTTTTGAAGAGGAGAACAATGGTTTCTTTTATTTTTTCATTTTTAACTGTTATGAAATACATAACATATAAATTTTTCCATCTTTAACATTTTTAAATCTATAGTTCAGTAGTGTCAAGTATATTCACGTTATTATGCAGAACTTATTCAATGTGCAAAACTGCAACTCTGTACCTATCAAATAATAACTCCTATATCCCCCTCTCCTTCATCCCTGGCAACCACCACTCTATTTTCTCTAAAAGTTTGATAACTCTAGGTCCCTAATATAAGTGGAACCATGCAGTATTTGTCCTTTTGTGACTGGCTTATTTCACTTAGCATAATGTCCTCAAGTTTCATTTATGTTGTTGCATATGTCAGAATTTCATTCTTTCTTGATTTGTACATTATTTGGTATCTATATACCACTTTTTATTCATCCATTGATCTGTCAGTGAACAATTTGGTTGCTTCCACCTTTTGGCTGTTGTGAATAGTGCTGCTATGAATATGGGTGTACAAATATCTCTTCAAGACCTTGCTTTCAATTTTTACAGGTACATATATCCAAAAGTAGAAGAGTTGGAGCATATGAAAATTTTAATTTTTAAAATTGTTTTCTAGAACACCACTTTACATTCCCACCAACAGGGAACATGGGTTATAATATGTCCACATTCTTACCTACACTTGTTATTTTCATTTCATTTCAAGAATAGGTGTGATCATATAGGGTGTGAAGAGAAATTTTTATTTCATCTTTTATTCTAGGATTGTGGGGTTTTTTTTTTTAACTTTTTTAAAGATTAAAATCACCTTTCTTCAAATGATAGCAATCATAGATTTTTTTTTTAAAACAGACAAATGTGTTCTCACTTGAAATATTTATACAATAAATATTCCTCTTTTGGACCAGAATAGCCAATAAAGTTTAGTATAAAAGGCAAACTATGCTACTCTCTGCCACTATAGTTATAAACAATTCCCAATCTAGGGAATATAAAGAGCATATACTAATTTGCACGGCTTGTCCTGTTTTGAAGTACCCTGGCATTGTTTCCATATCAGTTACATTTATACTCCACATATTTGAACACATTTTAGCAGGCTTTTTTTCCATATTTTAAAAAATTGTTTTACATTATAGTTTATCACAGGCCATTGTTCCCCATGCTATACATTAGTACCCTGTTGTTTATTCATTCTAAAAGAAGGTATTCTTTTTCATATCCTTACATGGAAAATTTTAAAATTGACATTACTATGTTAATTCTAGCCATTTTTAAAAGAAAAACTTCAGATCAAAACATCCAAGTCTAGAAACTATTGGGCAAAAGGAACAATAAATGCACTAATACTTGCTTAGGGTAAGGAGACGATGGATTTAAAATACAGGAAAAAAAGAAAGAAAATAAGTGGATTGTAAAACATATGCAATAGAGAGAGACTAATATTGCTTAGCTGGAAGCCAGGCCTATTCCTGCTAATCTAGGAGGGGAGCAGATGGTACTGGGGCAGTGCCCAGCCTCCCCATCCCATTTCGGAAAGACTGTGAGTTGGGAATGGATGCAACAGAAACAGGATGATCTGTCCAACTGGCCACTATTGATGTTCTTTATTCCATATTCCTCTTTAGGTTTTTCCCCATTAAATTACTTGTGGAAAACTGCACTCTTTATGTAGCTGGTAACTACACTGGAATTTATTTCACATCCCAGGAACTAAAGAAAAACTGCAGGTGTGTTTAGAAAGGCTGTGCTACACAGAGCCACCTTCATACACAGCAAAAAGTCCAGAAAAACTAATCTAGTACACACTGATCAGCTTTACCAAGACCTCAGGTATTATCCTATTGTAGACTTAAACCATCTAAATTTCTGTACCTTGTCATAATTTTTAGCACCAAAGAGAGAGAGAGAGAAAGAGATGATTGATTTTGTATGGCAGAATTTATAAGGGATAATATCACATCATTGCCTAGAATATCAACTCAGCTAATATAAATGAGATGAAGCCTGATATCAGAGGCTGGCTTTTTTTAACCAATAAGAACATGAAGAGATGAATCGGTGTGACTGTTTAAAGGCTGTTATCTTGAAGGCTATAAAGGTATTTTAATGATTTCTGAAAGACATTCTTTCGAATGCTTCCCCGGGTAGTAAATTGCCATGCACTCGGAACGGATGTGATTTCTGGAAATAACTAGAAGTGATTCAGAGCCGCATCTGGTGAAGATGATTGGAATCACACAGGGAAATGCTAGTTTCACCTAAAAAAGGAGATATGGTTACAAAGTAATATAGCTGGTTTGTAAACCTTTGTGAAGACAATTCCAAAAGAACTCTGGAAATGTGTGGAGCAATGAAAAACATTATCGGTAAAAGTGTAGGTGCCCAGCTTGACTGCTCTGTAGAAAAACCAAGTTTAAACTCTGCCATGAATATCTGGGGGGAAAAAAACCAAAACCTTTGCTTTCCAAGGATACTGAATAGCTACTGCTCATGGAACGCCAGACACATGCTGGCAACACAGGCCATGTCTTGGCCTACACTTCTGTTTTCTTTGGCTTGGAGAGTATTTTTAAACTCTGAATATTTAAATGGAGATATTTAAATTTTTTATTAATTACAAAATTTTATTTATGTTGTAGTTGATTTACAATGTTGTATGATTTTTGAGTGTATAGCAAAGTGATACCGTTATACACATGTCTATTTTTTTTCAGATTCTCTTCCCATTTAGGTTATTACAGAATATTTAGAGTTTCCTGTGCTATACAGTAGGACCTTGCTGATTTTCTGTTTTATATATGGTAGTGTGTACATGTTAATCCCAAACTCCTAATTTATCCCTCTCCCTCTCTAAACTTTTCCCCTTTGGTAACCACAAGTTTGTTTTCTAAGTCTGTGAGTCTGTTTCTATTATGTAAATAAGTTCATTTGATCATTTTCTGAAAGTTTTTAAAATCTCAGTTTCTGACTAATCACGGGAAATCAGCAGAATTGTGCTATCATTACCAGGCATGTTCTGGCACCAGACTGCTTCTGTCTGAAGCTCAGCTCAGCCACTTGACTACTTGTTTGGACTTCAAATTATTTAACCTCTCTGGGCCTCAGGACTTGAAGCAACTCAAGTTATTATCTTCATCTGAAAAATAGGGATAGTAACAGTAGCTCCTTGTAGGGTTACTGTGAGCTTAAAATGAGATCATCTATCTGCCTCCATAAATGTAAGCTATTCCCTGGGAACACCACGCCCTCTTTTCTGCAGTGGCTGCCTGTTCATACGGAGTAAACATTCTCCATTTCACGCAGTTCCCGTGAGGAACCTCCCGGGATTAACTTCACGTGGGTAAACTTCCCACTTCACCCACTCTGGTAACTCCCTGGCCCTTGTGGGCACCTGCAGTTTGTGACCTCTGCCTTAGAAACATGGGTCTGGCCAAGCAGCCACATTTCAAGATAAAGAAAGAGCTACCTCCCAATCATAAAGTTAGCTAACAGCTGTCCTGGCCAGCCATCTGCCAGTCCATGGCCACTTCTGGTGGTCCTCAGTCCTGTGATCTTGGTTCTCACTGAGTCCTCCAGAGAGTTACAGGTGGCCCACAAAACTGCTCAAAAGCCATGTGGACTTGCAGAGTAAACTGGATTTTTTTTCTTTCACTTATAACTGATATTCCTCCTAGGTTAGGAGAAACAACTTAGACTTTCCAATAAAAAATATTTATATCTTTCCCAAATCTAAATTGTCTCCTTTCTGAATAGAACTTTAATCTGCTGAAAAGTAATGGAACTCTGTCTGGACTGGTTTGAGCAGCCTCACTAGAATGATTTCATCTCTGATTTTTATCTCCTTTCTTTCCCTCTGGTCAGTGTCTGGGTACATGAGGAACACACTCTATTTTGGGGGCTTTGGGGAGAAAGTGTTCTCAAATTAGGCTTTGCAAGGGGACTTCCCTGGTGGTCCAGTGGCTGAGACTCTGCGCTCCCAATGGTGGGGACCCAGGTTCGATTCCTGCTCGGGGAACTAGATCCCACATGCCGCAACTAAGACTTGGAGCAGTCAAATAATTAAATGCTAAAATAAATGAATAAGTAAAAGACTAGGCTTTGCAGGTGTCACTGGACCGCCCAGTGGCTGCACATCTTATTGTCATTCTCTTGCTGTTCCTCACTGGCCAGACCCTGCACAGGCTCTCGCGAACACTAGGGTTGGCCTGATTTCCCTGCACTTCTAGCCCTAAAGCCCTCCATCAAGGGCCACCGGCCACATAGTCTGCTTTAGGGCAAGATCTCCAGAAGAAAACCTTAACCACCCTTCACACTTGCTGCCTGATCCTGAGGTCTCTAGAAAAAGAGACCCTGTGGTCAAACTTAAAAGCCAGTGTATTATTAGCAGGGAGACCTGTGTGTGCGTGCTGTCACTTCAGTCATGTCCAACTCTCTGCGACCCTATGGACCATAGCCTGCCAGGCTCCTCTGTCCATGGGGTTCTCCAGGCATGAATACTGGAGTGGGTTGTCATGCCCTCCTCCACGGGATCTTCCCAACCCAGAGATCGAACCTGCGTCTTTTGTCTCCTGCATTGACAGCCAGGTTCTTTACCACTAGCCACCTGGGAAGCCTAGGGGGGGTCTGCAGATGGGGAACAATCCCTGGGAAGCCAGAGGGAGAGGAGAAGGTCACTGAACAAAGACAAGGGGGTACAAATACAAGACGATGCTCCAGGAAACATAGCTGGCTGCCCAGGGTCGTGGATGTCTCTAGAATGGCTGCCCAGATCTTGGAGTAATTAAATAGTCAAGAATGGGGGAGGAAGGGGAGAGAAGGAAGGGCAAGGAATGCATTTGTGGGCTCCTTCCATTTCCTGTCTCTCTGTTCCAACTTTACCCCGCAAATCAAAACTTTCCTGCACGTCTGGGTTGCATTCCCCAGAGCCGCTGTGCAGCACTCAGAGAAGCCAGACCCCTGTGAAAGCGTGCTGTGCCTGAACTTGAAAATGGTGGGGCTCTGGCTTCAGCTGTAATGGCTTCCATGGGACCCACATTTCACCGTTAGAGGGTGAGGTCCATAGCAGGCCCAGAGCAGTCACTCGCTCGGGCCGCACATTGCTGGTCCAGGCTGGCTACCATGAGAGAAGAGCTGCTGAGGGTGGACAGGGTCCAGCACGGCTGGCCGCAGCCCTATGACTGGGCCCAGGGGTGGGTGGCCAAGGCAGTGGAGGGAGACACATAGGTTGGGTCTAGTGCACCCCCTTCTGGGCCCTTGTGGTACTGCCTGGTTTGAGCCACACCACAGCCTACCGACAGCAGCTAGCTTCCAGCACCTACCTCCTGGACTTGCTGCATGGCTGAGGCGCCTGGGCTCTGACAGCCCCAGGTGTGTGGGAGGGGGTAGGATCTGAGGGACCCCCTCCCAGAGTTCTCACTGACGCCCTCAGCATTCCCTGGTCTTATCCCTAAGTTCCTCCTTCCTCATCTCACTCTTCCCCTCCTGTTTCCTCTCTTATCACCGCCTACAATCCCGCAGGGCCAGAGGGGCAGTTCTGACCTTTCAGTTCCACTATTTCACATCCTCCTGCTCAATAGCAGGCCCATGGCCTAGGCCTGGTTCCTTGGAAGAACCCTCTGGGCGGGGCCTCCAGGACTGGTTCCTGGCCTTGTTGGGAGAGTGCCAGGCAGGTGCTGGCACATTCCTACTGGGAGTGCCGGGAGCCCCAGCTCTCAGCCCCTTTCCCAAGCCATATCTCAGGTCTGTGCATGCAAGGAGCAGCCCGAGGAACAGGGCAGCCTCTCCCTGAAGATAAAGAGCAGGTGATCCCGAAGCTCAGTGTTCCCTGGTCATGACCCCAATCATAGTCACCACCCCATCCCCAGCCTTCCTGTGAGCACCTGGTGAGCTCCAGTGAAGAACTTGTGGGCATGCTAAGTTGCGTCAGCCACGTCCAACTCTTTGCTACTACATGGACCATAGCCTGCCAGGCTCTTCTGTCCTTGGGGTTCTCCAGGCCAAAATACTAGAGTGGGTTGCCATGCCCTTCTCCAGAGGATCTTCCCAACCCAAGAACTGAACACGCATCTCTTAGGTCTCCTGAATTGTCAGGTGGGTTCTTTATCACTAGCACCACCTGGAAAGCCCCAAAGAACCTGCTGCTGCTGCTGCAGCTGCTAAGTCACTTCAGTCGTGTCTGACTCTGGGCAACCCCATGGACAGCAGCCCACCAGGTTCTTATGTCCATGGGATTCTTCAGGCAAGAATACTGGAGTGGGTTGACATTTCCTTCTCCAAAAGAACCTGCAAATTGGTGCAAATTCTGTAGCTCCAAGGAGTTTTGTATTTTTATTCTAGTCACAGTCAGCCCTTAGCAATTCATTAAAAACCTTAGTTGAATTCTTACCAACTTGTATCTAGAAGCATCTGCCCTGGTGAAGCAAGGGCTCACAGCCCATTCCTTCTTGGAGATGCCTGTTTTCCCTTAAATTTTTTTCTCTCTCTCTCTCTTTTTTTTTAGCCAAGCAGCTTGTGGGATCTTAGTTCCCCAACTTAGGATTGAACCCAGGCCACGGCAGTGAAGCGTGGAGCTCTAATCACTGGACCACAGGGAATTCCTTAGATTTCAAGTTAGTTGGTTGACACAAACTCAACTCTGACAGATTCAAGAGAAATGAATATGCAGATTTTCTGCCCAATCATCATATATTTGATTAAGGTCTAAAACACTAGAGAAAAAGATATGATAACCAAGTGAACAACATGACTCAGTAGTAAATGAAGAAATTGGAGAACAAACCATCAAACAGCAAAAGAAAACCTTTGTTTTTGTTTTCTTAAAACCCATATTAACTCTTGTATATTAAGCTGTTAAGAAAATTCTAGCATCTGCAGAGTTTCGCAGTTCAGCTTGAATTGAGCTGGGAATAAGTGAGTGACGTGGATGATGTTTTCATTAGAATCTTGTCTGCATTATATAACTTATAACCATGCTCATTTATCATTTAANGGATTGGGAACTCAGGTACACTTATGGCTGATTTATGTCAATGTATGGCAAAATGAGTACAGTATTGTAAAGCAAAACAAACTAAAAGGTAAAAATTTAAAAAAAAAAAAAAAATCTCCAAAAAACAAAAGCCCAGAACCTTACAGCTTCACAGGAGAATTCTATCAAATATTTAGAGAAGAGCTAATGCCTATTTTTCTAAAACTCTTTCAAAAAATGCAAAGGAAGGGACACTTCAAAATTCATTCATGAGGCCACATCACCCTGATACCAAAATCAGATGAAGACAACACAAAAAAACAAAAACTATAGGCCAATATCACTGATGAACATAGATGCAAAATTCCTCAACAAAACTTTAGCAAACAAAATTCAGCAAGACACNATGCCTATTTTTCTAAAACTCTTTCAAAAAATGCAAAGGAAGGGACACTTCAAAATTCATTCATGAGGCCACATCACCCTGATACCAAAATCAGATGAAGACAACACAAAAAAACAAAAACTATAGGCCAATATCACTGATGAACATAGATGCAAAATTCCTCAACAAAACTTTAGCAAACAAAATTCAGCAAGACACCAAAAAGCTCATACACCATGATCAAGTTGGGTTTATTCCAGGGATGCAAGGATTCTTCAATATATGCAAATCAATCAATGTGATACAGCATATTAACAAATTGAAAGATAAAAACCATATCATCATCTCAATAGATGCAGAAAAAAAAAATCTTTAACAAAACTCAACACCCATTTATGATTAAAACTCTTCAAAAAATGGTCATAGAAGGAGGCTACCTCAACATACTAAAGGCCTAGAGCAAATGCTATTCTCAAAGGTGAAAAACTGAAAGCATTCCCCTAAGATCAGAAACAAAACATAGATGTGCACTTCAGACACCATTATTCAAAATGGTTCTAGAAATTCTAGTTTCTGCAATCAGAGAAGAAAAAGAAATAAAAGAAATCCAGATCAGAAAAGAAGTAAAGCTCTCATTATTTGAAGATGACATGATAATGTAAGTTCAATTCAATTCCATCGCTCAGTTGTATCCGACTCTCTGCAATCCCGTGAATCACAGCACGCCAGGCCTCCCTGTACATCACCAACTCCCGGAGTTCACTCAGACGCACGTCTATTGAGTCAGAGATGCCTTCCAGCCATCTCATCCTCTGTCGTCCCGTTCTCTTTCTGCCCCGAATCCCTCGAGCATCAGAGTCTTTTCCAATGAACCAACGTTTCACATGAGGTGGTCAAAGTACTGTTGTTTCAGCTTTAGCATCATTCCTTTCAAAGAAATCCCAAGGCTAATCTTCAGAATGGACTGGTTGGATCTCCTTGCAGTCCAAGGGACTCTCAAGAGTTTTCTCCAACACCACAGTTCAAAAGCATCAATTCTTCGGTGCTCAGCCTTCTTCACAGTCCAACTCTCACATCCATACATAACTCCTGGAAAAACCATAGCCTTGACTAGATGGACCTTAGTAGGCAATGTCTCTGCTTTTGAATATGCTATCTAGGTTGATCATAACTTTTCTTCCAAGGAGTAAATGTCTTCTAATTTCATGGCTACAGTCACCATCTGCAGTGATTTGGGAGCCCCCCAAAATAAAGTCTGACACTGTTTCCACTGTTTCCCCGTCTATTTCCCATGAAGTGATGGGACCAGATGCCATGATCTTCGTTTTCTGAATATTGAGCTTTAAGCCAACTTTTTCACTCTCCTCTTTCACTTTCATCAAGAGGCCTTTTAGTTCCTCTCCACTTTCTTCCATAAGGGTGGTGGCATCTGCATATCTGAGGTTATTAATATTTCTCCCAGCAAACTTGATTCCAGCTTGTGTTTCTTCCAGTCCAGCATTTCTCATGATGTACTCTGCATAGAAGTTAAATAAGCAGGGTGACAATCTACAGCCTTGAAATGCTCCTTTCCGTATTTGAATCCAGTCTGTTGTTCCATGTCCAGTTCTAACTGTTGCTTCCTGACCTGCATACAGATTTCTCAAGAGGCACGTCAGGTGGGCTGGTATTCCCATCTCTCTCAGAATGTTCCACAGTTTATTGTGTTCCACACAGGCAAAGGCTATGACTTAGTCAATAAAGCAGAAATAGATGTTTTTCTGGAAATCTCTTGTTTTTTCCATGATCCAGCGGATGTTGGCAATTTGATCTCTGGTTCCTCTGCCTTTTCTAAAACCATCTTGAACATCAGTAAGTTCACAGTTCACATATTGCTGAAGCCTGGCTTGGAGAATTTTGAGCATTACTTTACTAGCATGTGAGATGAGTGCGATTGTGTGGTAGTTTGAGCATTCTTTGGCATTGCCTTTCTTTGGGATTGGAATGAAAACTAATCTTTTCCAGTCCTGTGGCCACTGCTGAGTTTTCCAAATTTGCTTCCGTATTGAGTGCAGCACTTACACAACATCATCTTTCAGGGTTTGAAATAGCTCAACTGGAATTCCATCACCTCCACTAGCTTTGTTCATAGTGATGCTTTCTAAGGACCACTTGTCTTCACATTCCAGGATGTCTGGCTCTAGGTGAGTGATCACACCATCGTGATTATCTTGGTCGTGAAGATCTTTTTTGTACAGTTCTTCTGTGTATTCTTGCCACCTCTTCTTAAAATCTGGTTCTGTTAGGTCCATACNAAATAGCTCAACTGGAATTCCATCACCTCCACTAGCTTTGTTCATAGTGATGCTTTCTAAGGACCACTTGTCTTCACATTCCAGGATGTCTGGCTCTAGGTGAGTGATCACACCATCGTGATTATCTTGGTCGTGAAGATCTTTTTTGTACAGTTCTTCTGTGTATTCTTGCCACCTCTTCTTAAAATCTGGTTCTGTTAGGTCCATACCATTTCTGTCCTTTATCGAGCACATCTTTGCATGATATGTTCCCTTGGTTTCTCTAATTTTCTTGAAGTGATCTCTAGTCTTTCCCTTTCTGTTCTTTTCCTCTATTTCTTTGCATTGATCGCTGAAGAAGGCTTTCTTATCTATTCTTGCTATTCTCTGGAACTCTGCATTCAGATGCTTATATCATTCCTTTTCCCCTTGGCTTTTCACCTCTCTTCTTTCACAGCTATTTGTAAGGCCTCCCCAGAAAGCCATTTTGCTTTTTTGCATTTCTTTTCCATGAGGATGGTCTTGATCCCTGTCTCCGGTACAATGTCATGAATCTCATTCCATAGTTCATCAGCCACTCTCTCTATCAGATCTAGGCCCTTAAATCTATTTCTTACTTCCACTGTATAATCATAAGGGTTTTAATTTAGGTCATACTTGAATGATCCAGCGGTTTTCCCTACTTTCTTCAATTTAAGTCTGAATTTGGCAATAAGCAGCTCATGATCTCAGTCACAGTCAGCTCCCAGTCTTGTTTTTGTTGACTGTATAGAGCTTCTCCATCTTTGGCTACAAATAATATAATCAATCTGATTTCNTTAATATCTTCTGCTTCTGTTAGGTCCATACCGTTTCTGTCCTTTATTGAGCCCATCTTTGCATGAAATACTCCCTATGGACGGAGGTTCGTGACATTGTACAAGTGACAGGAATCAAGACCATCCCCAAGAAAAAGCAAAAGAGCAAAATGGCCGAGAGGGCCTTACAAATAGCTGTGAAAAGAAAAGAAGCGAAAATCCCAAAGGAGAAAAGGAAAGATATACCCATTTGAATGCAGAGTTCCAAAGAATAACAAGGAGAGATAAGAAAGCCTTCCTTAGCAATCAACGCAAAGAAATTGAGGGTTATGTTTTATTTGGTGGGAATTTTTAGGATTTCAAGCCTGGAAGACAGCATCTCAAGTAACCCCGAAAGAACTGTTCCAAGCAGGCAGGGGAAGGAGTCAGGTTATATAGAAGTGTGCAACAAACATCAAAGATTATTGTGAATTAAGGAAAAGCAGTATCTCAAGTTAAGGAATATAGCACTCTTCTTTGTATGGGAAGATGAAAATGTCTGGGTACACTGAAATCATTCCTTTCACTGGCATCTCAGGTATCTGGGGCCAGCATCCTGCTTTTGGTTTTTCACATCCTTAGTTCCTCATTCACCATTCACTGTAGAGTATCAACAGTCAACAGCTGCTGGATTGCAAGCATTGTTCTCCCTTTTTGAGCACTCTTGGGGCTCAGAAATTCACATCCGGAGGCCCAAAATCGCCAATGGCTGCGGCATCCTTGTTTACTGATATGGCAGGGAATACTCCATTTCACATCTTGAGAGTATTCAAATCCAAAAAGGAGGGAAAAGTGGATTGTTCACTGATCATAGGAACATGTAACTGCTAGAACTCACTTTTAAACTAATCTCTATTGATCAACGACAGTTTTGTATCGGGACCTACATGTGGTACTTCAACTTAAAAGTTTTAACGGTATGTTTGGTCTTTGTCCCAATTCCTGACACAGAGCTCCTAAAATCCTTGGGATTTCTCTAAGTGAATAGAAATTATGGTGCCTTTTGTTATGTCAATGAGATGCCTTTTAGAAAGCCCCTAATGGGACTGCTTGCCAGGGGAACCAGCCCTATGATTAGAGGGTTGGAATTTCCAGTCTAAACCCCTCATCTCCAGAGAAGAGCTGGAGATTGCATTCAATCACCAATAGCCATTGATTTAACCAATCAGGGCTCTTATGAAGCCTCTTTAAAATCTCAAAAGACTTCAGAGAGCTTTCACTAACACGTGAAGATTTGGGGAGAGTGGTGTACTTAGGAAGCATGGGAGCTCCATGCCCATGTACCTTGCCCTTTATGTCTCTTCCATTAGGCTGTTTCTGAGTTATATTCTTTTATAATAAACTGGTAATGGAAGGAAGGGGTTTCCCAGGTGATGCAGTGGTAAAGAATCCACCGGCCAATGCAGGAGACGCAGGTTCAATCCCTGGTTCAGAAGATCCCCTAGAGAAGAAAATGGCAACCCATCCCAGTATCCTTGCCTGGGAAAACTCATGGACAGAGGAGCCTTGCAGGGGATACAATCCATGGGGTCCCAAAAGCGTCCAACACAAGTTAGTGACTAAACAATGACATTGGAAGCGACTATTACTCTAAGTTCTATGAATCACTATAGCAAATTAATTGAACCTAATGAAGAGTTGTGGGAGATTTAGCAAATTACAGCCAGTTGGTTAGAAGCACAGGTGACAACCTGGACTTGGAATTGGCATCTGAAGTGGGGTAGGCGTGCAGTCTTGCAGGACTGAGCCCTTAACCTGTGGGATCTAACACTCTCTCTGGGTAGATCATGTCAAAACTGAATTGCTTGGTAGTGTTGGAAAACATCCACACACCAGAATGCCTTTGGAAACCAGCCCCAAACTTCTGAAATTGGCTAATTAACAACAAATAGCCTTACTCCAGTGACCTCAATTCCTTGACTGATGCTCAACAAATCTCTAAAATACTCACTTCTGAAAAACTGGCCAATCCTGAACTCCAGTTTCTCCCAAACTCTTAATAAAATTAGCAGGAGAGGGGCACCAGTAAGTCCATCAGAGAACCCAGCAGCGCACAGAGAGCTTACACACCTTTATCCTCCTCCAAGCCAACTCTCTCCACACTGTGTGAGCACCCCAGCAAATTCTGGGTAGACACATCCACCTGAGTTTACACCTCGGCTCCCCCACCTTCCAGCTATGTGACTTAGGACAAGTCACTCAAACGCTCTGAACTTCTGTTTCCTCTACATATTTCCAGGAGATAAGGATAAAGCACATGGTTTGACTGGCCGCCTTCTCTTCCAAAAGGAGCTACATGATGTCATTAAGTCAACAACTGGCCTTCTAGACTGTATCCCTCAAATCCTTACAGCCTGCTGGTAACCAGATCTCAAAACAAAAATCCACACATGAACACTTAACAATGGTGTGCTAAAGTAATGACAATCATCGTGATGGACTAGAACGATTCTGTCACCTCCACTGGTATCTTTGTGTACACTGCTGCACCTCCTTAGGGACAGTTCTTGGATGAGTCCCCATAATGCCCAACTCTCCAAAAGGAACACTCAGTTCCAACTGAGTCACTATCTTTCTAGCCTACAAAGTATAAGTGCCATTTACACCCAATCACCATAAGACCTTCCATCCAGAAAAGTGAAAGTAAAGTCGCTCAGTCAATCCGACTCTTTGCGACCCCATGGACCGTAGCCTACCAGGCTCCTCCCCCCATGGGATTCTCCAGGCAAGAATACTGGAGTGGGTTGCCCTTTCCTTCTCCAGGAGATCTTCCCAACCCAGGGATCGAACTCAGGTCTCCAGCATTCCAGGCAGATGCTTTAACCTCTGAGCCACCAGAGGTCCTCCCTAATTCTTCACTCTGTTGATTTTCTATTTATTCCAGTCCCCTCTCTGCACGCTTATAAAATCTGATTATGTTCTCAATTTCACATAGGAATTCTGCCTCAACATACAATTCAAATTAATAAAGACAATGATTAAACTGAGAATCTGAAAATCAACCTTGATGGGGGAGTAATAAAGTTTGGAAGGATTTATGAGCACTTTAAGACATGCAGAATAGGTTATTCAAAGGCATCTATTATTTTATGGAATGATTCTGGGAACTTATGCAGTGAAGTAATAGTTGCTCGGTCATGCCCAGCTCTTTGAGACCCCACGAACTGTAGCCCACCAGGCTCCTCTATCAGTGGAATTCTCCAGGCAAGAATACTGGAGTGGATTGCCATTCCCTTTTCCAGAGGATCTTCCTGACCCAGGGATCAAACCTAGGTCTCTTGTATTGCAGGCAGATTCTTTATCGTTTTGAGCTACAGGGAAGTCCTCCATGATAGGATAAACCTTGTCCAAATCTCAAGGTAGGATATGTAGGAGCCAACAAGTAATGAAGCCAAAATAAATAATGGGCCATCGAGAGGAAAAAAAAACACAGTGGCTTTCAATATACTATTAGAAGTTAGATCAAAACTCTTTGGAGAGTTAGTTCACTGGTAACAAGTACAGCTGCAGCTCTCTTTAATCATCATACATTTATCCTAAGACTTCTACAGAACACTAGTTTGAATTTCAGATATTCAGATTAGGCAATTCTGAGATGTCTCTGCTGGAAAGTATCAGAGGGAAAACCAAACCTCTTCAGCATGTTTTCTCAAGGCCAGCGTTCTTCATAATCCACTCTCCAGGGAGCAAGTGCAAAAGAATTTCCTTCAGAGGACTGAATACATTTCTTTGGGAAAAGAGACATTTACATTTTAAATGATGTTTAAAAAAAAATTTCCATTTAATTATTACAGTCAATTTTTGTTTTTCACTTTCCAATTATTATTCTAAGCACAGGCTACTTACCATAATTTCTCAGCAAGTACACTTCTATACATGGGTTGATTTTATTTTTTGTTAAGGCAATTGAAGATAAATGTTAGGAACCAATTCAGGGGGAGTGGGGGACGGAGAACCCAAAGTATTGTCTGTTAAATGTGCCAGAAGTGGTGAACATGCCTTATTTGGAATATCTCCTATACCTAAGCTTAGCTTAGGTACACAGGGCCAGAAAGCTTGATGTATTGTTTGCTGATAGGTTTCTTTTTTCTTTCCTCTCTAGCTATAACAAAGTTCCAAGGGCAATTCTTTTCTAAAGAAATCACAAAAGCTTTTCTCTAAGCTTCTGCCTAAACCTTATTCTTCCCACCAGAATTTGGGAAGAACATTCAAATGAGTCATTTCAGTATGGTGTAACCACATCACAGCATCATGGGAACTAGGTACTGCCTTCCTATAGGTTCAAACAAATGAAGCAAGTTCAGAAGGAGCTGTTTCCCGCCTCACTTTTGTAGCCTTGGGGCTGACTCGATGATACATGAAATACCTTTACCTTAAAACTACCTTGTGTGCTGTGCTTAGTTGCTCAGTCGTGTCTGACTCTTTGTGACCCCAGGAGCTGCAGCCCTCCAGGCTCCTCTGTCCATGGGGATTCTCCAGGCAGTAATACTGAAGTGGGTTGCCATGCCCTTCTCTAGGGGATCTTCCCAACCCAGGGAGAGAACCCAGGAATCCGCACTGCAAGCGCGCACTGCAGGCGGATTCTTTACCGTCTGAGCCACCCAGGGAAGTCTAAAACTACCTTAACGGGTTTTTAAAGAGAAAGCCACAAAAAGAAAAATAAACAAATCAGTTCTGAAACCAAACACAAATAACTTTTTTATTTATGGGGTATCGTTTTACATCAATTCCATTAAAACCTAAAACCAGTTTGCTGTACTCAAGTTAGGTGGCATAACAATATTTCAGTTAAGCTGGGAGTCACAGACTTGCACACGTTTATGAAGGTGATGCAAATACTGACGACACGAAGCATTCACAGTTACAGGGTAGCTGCAGTTCACTGACAGTAACCCCCGAGAGAAATGACTTCATGAAAAGAAGCAACCCACATTTTGGTC
The DNA here is from genome assembly GCA_006410615.1 of Neotragus moschatus. Classification (NCBI taxonomy): domain Eukaryota; kingdom Metazoa; phylum Chordata; class Mammalia; order Artiodactyla; family Bovidae; genus Neotragus; species Neotragus moschatus. The sequence goes on along the minus strand of SJYA01000967.1, from coordinate 738,170 downwards.
TCATTTACAGACACCAAACAATTTAGTTGGTCAATGGATTCTATACATTTATTATACAACATATGAAAGAATAAAAGATAAGGCTTACAGAGGTATTTTAGCAGTTGTAAGAGTAAAAACCAAGGGCACAAACTAACTTTTAAAGCTTTCTGTATAAACTTCAAAAGCACTGTTAAGATGGAGACTGAGAGGCAACAGAAGTCTGTTGTTAATCCAGATCCTAGAAGTCTGTCTAGTCAGCTTTATAAAAACTTAGTTCAGAGGTCATGCTTCAAATAAGCTGCACGTAATGTTATAGAGGGTGATTATGGCAAATAAAATAATGCAATTTCTGACCTACCGCAACAGTAAACATCTAAAGGTTGGATTCCATTATCACAGAGTATTGCAACGTGGAGGCCAAAACACGACAGAAAGAGAGAAAGGGTGGAGATGTAGGTGATAAAGAAAAACCAGAAAAAGGCACCCTCATTTACTTAGCATTTGCCCATAAATAAGTGCTTGGTGACTGCTCAACTTATGTAACTTAGGGAGATTTTTATGAGAAAATGTCTTATTACTTCTGGCTCTTCTTCTCCTTAAAAATAACTGCATAAAATCACAGAAACCAAGGGGAAGCACGCTGCAGTCACATTTATTTTTCAAGGGAATTCAGAGATTATTTGGCCTTTTCTAAATAGGCAAGATCATCCTTTTGGAATACTTACTTCCATGTTACACATCATGAAATAATTTTTGCTTGGCTTTTCCAAAACCCCTGTCATCAAAATGTTCACTGTGTGTTAAAATGTAACATTTTCCCTGTAGCCACCCTCTTATTTTGGGATTAACTGTGCTTACTGTTAAAAAATTTTCCAGTTTCTTACAGTACCTTTGAAAATAATTTCATTGATGATTTCTATTTGCTTTAAACAAAACTAGAGTTGATCGAATTTAAGAACTGCTGCCTTTAAAGTGTGATTTGTTAACTTCATGGGATCCTTTTGAAAATGAATCAAGTTCTTTACAGGTTGGAACCTGCCTATAGCCAATTGCCAATGGAGTTAACAGGCACCTGTCTGAACGGAAGCCCTTTCAACACGCTGGTCTCAGGACCTGTGCTTGCTGTCAATGTCTTCTGTTCTTTTCAGGGATGAATTTGTGCAAACTGGTGTGAATGTGTAAAGTAGAAGGGGAGTCTACAGCTTCTAAACAAGGAATGATTAAGTATGCTTAATCACTACAGAGTTTTTCAAATTTCTGGTTTATTTCACAGCAAACCAACCTTTCTATTTGGTAGAAAAAGGAAGTGAATTTCATTCTACCAGATCATGATTTTGTATATGCACACACACTGTATATACATACAAAATTCCTGTCTTTGGTGGTTCAGTTAGGGAAAAACAAAATATGAAAATCTGAACACTGTTTGCAAAGAAACTATGAAATCGTGGTCAAAACAGTAGCATTGTCTGTGTGCTTTACTCATATAATGCCATTTAAAGGTTCACATTTGACCCAAAAGGTTTTGGGGCCAGGTTTTGAAATAATCTGAACCTCTTCCAACGGTCACATGTTCAGTCATGGATTCTGCTCACAACTATGCATTTACTTGCTCAAATGCACCAGTAGCTTTCACTTGGTTCTAAGTCATTAGACTGTCTAATGACGGTCTAAGTTATTAGACTATTGTGTTCTCACAAAACTTTAGGGACTAAATTAAGTCATTCAATAGCACCAGAGAGTTGAGGGAGAAGCATGTTTTTTATACATTTCCTTGAGAAGGGCTAAGACAAGAAAAGAAAAAAAAAAAAAATCATAAAATACAAACCTAAAAATACCGTCCCGTTTACTCCTGTTTCCTCACCCACATAAATAAAGGCTATCACCTCTCTGTACATATTACTCAGGTAATGACGAGCGGCCCCTCCAGGAAAGGTCCTACCGTGTAATAGAGTTTTTAGCTCAATGCTGGTGGTGTCGTGTCCACTGCCTGCAATGGACATTCTGCCAGGAAAAGCCTAGCATGAAAGAAACAAAAAAAGGAAAACAAAACAAAACACCTCTCACTTATAGTATAGTTCTTCCCCCCACCCGCCCCCGCAAAACTAGAAAATCAGACACCATGAAAGCTTAACTAAAAATTCAAGCCACAACTAAAAGTGCTCTGCGGTTATAAATTGCCAGCAAACCATTAGGTTTTCATGGAGGCGGCAAAATAAATTTTACTTAGAATGGCATAGAAAGCATCAGCAGACCAAACACTGACTAGAAGAATGCAAAAGGAAAAAAAGAAAAAAAGCACTAAAAAAGTGTACAAGGGTTTAAAACCAATGGGAAAAAAAGGTGCAATTGTAATTTGCTCATCTGTACCTATATTCAAACTATGACAGCTTTCACATTAGAAAATCAAAACCTATATACTGCATGGTGGAAATGATTTGTGGCATGGTATGGGTCTATATGTTCAATTATTCTAACTTTCATCATTTCAAAATGCTAATATTTAAGCAAACCAAATTAGATTTGGCATAACGCCTCTGAAAAGTTACGACTCCCACCTCCTTCCAAAGTTGGCCTCTTAAATAATAAGGTTAATTCTGGCAACATTTGCATATGGTAATAGCTGTTCTGTCTTGTGTTCTGAAATGCTACATTTTGAGACCAAAGAAAAGTATAATTGGGTCATTTGAAAAAAGGGACTAGAAATATGCCACAAAATTATTTTACAATACATTTTTGCAGAAATAATCTCTAGGTGAAGCTTTGTCTTTTTATACACATATACAAAATTTAAACAGCAATATACACATAATCACAGTGAGGACGTTGGCAAATTCACCAATCTGTAGTGTAAATACAAACTGCAAAGCAGCCTTCCAAGAGAACAATGCTACACAGCAAGCAGAGCTGGCCCATTCAATAGCAAACACCAACACGTCCCTGCCAAAGGGAGACAGTGCAAGAAAAGCAGCATGCGCTTGGATACAAACAGCAATTTATGGCTAATGGTTGACATAACTGTGGTAACAGTGACTCTCTCGCTGCTATGCATAAAGTCCTAGGACATCTGTTTGTCTTTATACCACTCCACAAACTCGTCCAACAAAACTGGCCCTGAAGAGAGAGAGAAAAGAGGGAGGGAACAACACAGCTATGAGACTTCTCAGAGGCTGAGGAGCAAATGCGCCGGCGGGGCCTGGGGGGAG
>SJYA01000967.1:669409-734166 GCA_006410615.1 Neotragus moschatus | reverse complement strand
GTTAGGGGGGCGGGGCAGGGGGAAACCGACACCCGCCCAGTACTTACACGCTCCATCTTCATCGTAGTTGCTGAGGTCAAGGTTAATTGTTCTGCTAAACTCTAGCACATTGCACCACTGGTCTTTATTAATAACTTTATATTTTGATTGCTGGTGGAGCGAAAATAATATGAATTACTAACACAACAAATCAGACAGTTTCAACTGCTGTGACAAGCAACTTGATAAAAGCTCACGAAGGCTAACACTTTCCATTTGAGGTGTGTTAGGCACCATTCTAGAAGGGTGAGAGATGGCGAGAGGGAAACTTTGGATGACAATTTTTAATTACAAAAATATTATGGGGGCTCAACATAAACCAACAAATGCATCCAAGCAACACAATTTTACATCCCTAGAAGTGAAATTTCTAGATGGCAAAAGCCCTTTTATGAAAAAGAGGGATAATATCCATTTCACAGAGATGTGGTAAGGATTAAGGCAGATAATTTCTGTAATTTATGAAAAGCACTTTATTGAGTGTGTGGCACACAATAAGTGCTAAATAAAGAGTTGCTCCCATTAACAGGCCCTGACATGAACATCATGCTTCCTGTCAAGCTGTCAGCTAACGGCACATGCCACTGCGGGTTTACTCAACGAGACCTCGCTAAGAGCTGCAAGCAGTCTCAGGATTAGGCGGTCCAACCACTGAAGAATTACTGTTGTAATAATTAAAAACTTGGGTCTAATCATAAAAGGACTAAGAACAGCCATGAAATAGTTTTTCTCTTCCTCCCAGACAGGAAAAAGGCCACATGCATATTTCAAAATACAGTATTCCTGTATAAAAATCTAAAAATAAACCCAGTCTGATAATTCTTAAATCTTTGCCACTAAAATCAGGAACACTGGAAAACAAAACAAGTGCATAAAAAGCAAAGAGAGTTGAGCCAATGGTTTGGAGGATGCAAACACAAGAAAAGCTCAAATCAAAGGATTGCTGGGTCCTTTTAAAAGAAAAATGAAAACTGGTATGAGAAAGAGAACAAAGTACAGACTATAAGTGTAACTTTCTAAGCAACTAAAAGAAAAACCCAGTCAGTGAAACAGTTGATGATGCTCCTGCAACTGTGTAAAGTCAAATCTGCTGTAGTCTTTTAGCTATAAAAGGACCTTCACACACCCAGCCTTCTATTCTTCCCAGCCTCCTGAGATCAGGAGCCCACTGCTACTCACTTTCCAAATAAAGCTAACATTTCTGAGTGTTGTCAGAGAAACTGGAAGAGATCACTGGTATATACGGGCTGTCATGTAAACAAGTGCTTCTTATATTAAAAACTTGTTTTTTCATACCTTTCTTCAGGAATCCCAGTTAGTAATGTTAAAAGCAAATTTCAGTAACAGTTCTCAAAGAAGCCTGTCACTTAGAAGTTTTTCTAGACCATTACACCAACAAGTTGTAAGGAAAATTATTTCAAGAGTGAAGCTGGAGTCAGGGTAAAGTCCAGGAATTTCTCCAAGATCCAGTACCCTCTTCCTTTCAAGCAAAAAGCAATTTTTAAAGGGGTTTAAGGACTGGAGGGCAAGAAGGAGGCTATATATGCCAACCCAAGTAACTCAGACTTTCATCTCAGGTTCTTCCAGGTCTTAACAGTATTATTACATTGGCATCAGAGCCAGTTCCTAATAACCAGCAGCTCAGAATTTCTCTCATTAATACTTAGAGCAAACAAACGATAACAATGGAGGGAAGTGCTGGGTTCTTTCAAACACAGACGTGAAGAAAATTTAAACTGCAGGAGATCCCAAATGAAGGAATTGGCCACTGAGACTGAAGCTGCTTGGAGATGAGAGTGGGTAAGGACTTGTTACGGACTGAATTTAGTGAGAGTGGATGGCTGAGATCTCTAACCTTCACTTCATAAAAGTGGAGCTTCATCTAAAGCCACAAAATAAGGTAAAGCTTGTTTTACTCTTGTTATAAAAAGCAGGAAATCTAAACACAAACAAAAGGGGGACGAGAGAGGAAAGGCCAGAGCGGCGCTGTCTGGAGCATTTGGAGGGGAGCCAGGGGGCGTGTGCAGTGCACGCCATGGGGACGCTCGGGGCTCGGGAACGTACTCAGTGGCAGCAAGTATGCTGCCAGAGTTCCTACAGGTAGAGAAGTATGACAAACAGAAAAGTACAGAAAAGGATCAAGTAAAGTATACTTGGTAGTTCTAAGCAAGCAAACATACATTCCATAAAATAACAATTTAGTACCTCTAAGAATTGGTGAAAAACTGGAAAAAGGGGCCAGATTTTTCCTAGTAACAGTCCCAACATGCACTTGGCAGTGTTTATGTCTAGGCTTCGCTGGTCCTTTTCCTGTTTAACAAACAAAAACAAGGATGAGCCAGGTGTCCCCAAATAATCCGTTTCAACAATCCAAATTCCTATTTCACTTCAGTGAGGAATCAGTAAACAGCTCTTGTATCATACACCATAAAAACCCTGAATCAGGACTAAGGTAGAGGGGAGGGGAGGTGGTCAGACATAATGGAAGGATTAAACAGTTTTGTACTATAGAGTTTTACCGTGAGAAAGATTCGTATCAATTGAATGATTACCCTAATCTATGATTATTTCATGGGGTATGACTGTTATCTGTGATTATTTTGGGGATAAATAAAAATCCATAACTCAATCTCTAGCTGTTTGAAATTTATGATTATTATCAACATCTTAATTACTGATCCCCAAAACCTATAACTTAACTAAATAGAGATTAAAGGTTTCAAATTTCATGCTTAGGAATCAGGTTTCCTTGAAAAACAATCTTTCTTCCACCAATTTTATTTCACTGGTAACTGTCTTTTTTGTACCTAAAAATGATGACGTTCAGTGGAGCTCATAATGAACACTGGGGCACTGGAGAATCTTCCATCCCCCACCCTGGGGGAAAGCAGTGTGTCCACCTGTCTACCGGCCACAGTGCTTCTTACCTTAGATCTGCTGCACGCGACGTCTCCTAGCAGAACACCCCTAACTAACAGCCAAGTGAGACGACATTGCATGAGGAATCCAGAAAAGACATTTACATAAACCTGAATGTGGGCAGATTAAGCTCCTTCTACTTACATTTACAATTAAGAATGCTAATTTCTCACTGATCTTTCTTACAAGATTCCACTTGGGAGCTAAAAAGTGGGCAGTTTCTATGTAGAAGGACAGTGGACCTGGGACCTTGAGTGGTAACCTTAGACATCAAATGCTAGCTAGCCTCGTCATGGTATCTTAGTTTCAAAGAAAGTCTGCAAAAGTATCTTCCTACAAAGGGAGAAACTGCCTGGCTGTTTCATGCGGAGTGGAATCTAAATGTTCACCAGATTAAGGGAGGATGCATGGCCCCGTGCCGGCCACATATGCAGCCACGCATACCTCCTGATAAAGCTGTTACCTCGAGGATTCTAACAGTGAAGTGCTCTTGAGTACAAGGAGAATTTCTGGCCCTGACACTGATTTTAAAGTAAAGGACTTAAACAGTACAGCAAACATAAGCGCCTCACTCAAAAGCCAACAATGGAGATGTGCGACGGGTCTGCCTCTCGGCCCCAGTTGTGTGGCACGACGACCATGCAACCAAGGGCCGGGTCAGATGGCTCTCAGTCTCGCGGCCCTGTCCTGGCCACCCAGCGCAAGTCTGAAGAGGGCTCCACAGTTCAGGGCACGGAGGGGCCTGCCCTCCACAGCCTGTCCTGCCCTCCCCTGGCCACGTACACGGCCCTACTCGGGGTACAGGGCTCATCTGACGAGAGGACGACAGTGGGAACGGCGCCCTCGTGGGGGCCCCGCTTCTGCCCCCGAGCCTCGTGGGGTGTTGCACTGGATGGCTGGTGCTTCTGCAATGCACTGTGCAAGGAAACAGCAGACTTCCTCTCGTCCGGGCACGTGGGTCCAGCAGCAGCATCCCCGCTATGGAGCACCCTCCACAGTCCCATGGAAGAAAACCAGGGACCTGCTGGAAACACACACGGCACCACGGGACTGGGCCCCAGTTGAACAACAGCTCAGGCCACCCTGGGCTGAGGGCACGGATGCTCTGGAAATGCTCTCGCTCTGAGGAGCCTGTAGTCGCTCACTAGACCTAAAGTCGCCAGTCTTGCCCTGATGCACACCGTGCCTTCTTCCAACGCCATCCACGTCCCCATCACAATGGACATACACTAAGGTGACAGAGAAGAAGATACAGAGGACCTGGACAGACTCTTGGAAACAGTGCAACCATCTGACAAACTGGTGATCATGAAGGATTTCAATGCATGTGTTTGGCAGCGATGCCAAAACATGGAGGGAAGGCATCAGACTCACAGGGCCGGAAAGCTGAACAGCACTCACTCACTCCTGCTCTGCCAGGGTGCCAGCCAGCAGCTCGCAATCACTAACACCATCTTCTGCCTAGCAAACAAGAGAGAGATATTACGGAGGCACTCGCGATCTGAACAGTGGCATCTCGCTGATCACCAGTGTTGACTGTGGGGGGATGTGAGGCTACGTGCAAATTACCACGACTGCAAACACTGCAGATTCCTGGGGACAGCACAACTGAGAGATCCCAGAGCAAACATCCACAACACAGCAAAACGGAGACACGCCAGGGGGGTTGTCTGACAGTGATCCTAATGGCATCCTCAAAGGTGTTCCCAACTAAGTGAACTGAATCTCCCAGGATGCTATGAAGCAGCCATCAACACTGAGTGGTGGTGGTGTTTGTTTTAAGTCACCTTAACAAATCCAAGGAATACAGCTAAAAACATCTAGAAACCCTCTGAAGGAAATGCAAATAGTACGCTGTCAACACTGACCCTGTGACTCTGCTTGTGGAGCATCAGGGTGCAATAGGCAGACTTCGGCATCTCAAGGTCAGAACCTAAGCAGCAAGTACCTTGAGACAGACTGTCCAGAGTCAACCAGCACCCCCAAAGGCCCATCAAGGCTAAGGGGAAAGCAGCAGAACTGCTCTCCCTGTCCACCTCTTGACCCACAATGTGCAGGCATGGGTTTCACGAACTTTCATTTTTCTAAGACGACAAAACAAACACCTTTCATTGTATCTATCAAATACTAATAGGAACCAAGCAGGTTCCACACGCACACACACCAAAGATCTATTAACCCCCTACAATACACAACTAGATTCTGCTTTGTGGTTTTCCTTAAAGACCTATTTTTAAAAGCAGTTACAGATTTATTTGCAGCCGTAAAACCAAAGGATCCTGCTCTGAATGTTCTAAAAAGCTATGTTTCGTATATGGAACGAGAATGCACTCCTCAAGTTAACGACTACTAACCACTAATGTAGTGAATAATGAAGTGTTATCAAGTTCTCATTTGACGTTCAACTTTGAAAACAAATACTGTTTTTGTTAATGTAAGACTGTTCAAATACAGGTCTTCCTGTAAGATGTGAAAGTTAAGCATTTTTTTTTCTTAAATGGCACAAGTGACACTAACTAAAACAAAATAATTAATCAATTATAAATATGTAAATATAAACATTACAAAAATGATTCTCCAAACATCTAGGTATTCAGATATGCTATGTCACAGACCTCTGTCAGATGACCAGTTTCCAATTTTCCCAAAGTTTTAATAGCTTAAAGACTTGCACTTGAAAAAGGGGAATGCGGAATTACTAAAATTATAAAGAAAAAAATCTTTAACATTAAAAAAAGACATCCATAAGATTTCAAGAGAGGCTAGAATATATAAGAAATATGTAAGTGCCCATGATCACAAACATGTTAAATGGTGACAACCAAGAAATTGGTGACAATTTACGTGAAATCAAAAGACTGCCACTGAAGACCTGTAATACAGGTCACAGAATTTTTATTTGAAACCATGGGGATTACAAAATACAAAGAGACAACGCAGTCTTCCTTATCACAATTCAATAAACATAAGGCAAAAACAGAGTGCTAAAGAACTTGAATCAATGTGGTTGTCTACAAAGCTGAAAACACAGCACATCAGTTTTCTGAATGGGAGTTTATTTTTTTTTAATTACACATTAGAAACAAGCAAAGAGGTCTTAAAACTCATGAATGCCCTCTCATTGGGAAGAGTGAAACTAAAACAAGATGCTTAGGGAATTTACCCAGCATAGTTCTCAAATAACAATGTTTGCAAGGCAATTACTTAATTAAGCTCAACTATTGACACTTCCTTTAAAACATAAAGAAAAACAAAAAAGATCTCTCAACTGGCACAGCTTTTCCACAGTCATTTTATTTGGTATAGCTTCTATTGCTGTACTCTTGGAAGACAAGATATTATTTGAAACCTGAAGTTGGTGTGAGTTAGTCACTTCGGTTCAGTTCAGTTCAGTTCAGTTCAGTCGCTCAGTCGTATCCGACTCTTTGCGACCCCATGAACTGCAGCACGTCAGGCCTCCCTGTCCATCACCAACTCCCGAAGTCAACCCATACTCATGTCCATTGAGTCGGTAATGCCATCCAGCCATCTTATCCTCTGTCGACCCCTTCTCTTCCTGCCCCCAATCCCTCCCAGCATCAGTCTTTCCCAATGAGTCAATGCTTTGCATGAGGTGGCCAAAATACTGGAGTTTCAGCTTTAGCATCATTCCNCCCTGTCCATCACCAACTCCCGAAGTCAACCCATACTCATGTCCATTGAGTCGGTAATGCCATCCAGCCATCTTATCCTCTGTCGACCCCTTCTCTTCCTGCCCCCAATCCCTCCCAGCATCAGTCTTTCCCAATGAGTCAATGCTTTGCATGAGGTGGCCAAAATACTGGAGTTTCAGCTTTAGCATCATTCCCTCTGAAGAATACCCTGGACTGATCTCCTTTAGAATGGACTGGTTGGATCTCCTTGCAGTCCAAGGGACTCTGAAGAGTCTTCTNATATCTTCTGCTTTTTGTTAATCGCTTAGTCATGTCCAATTCTGTGACCCCATGGACTGTAGTCTGCCAGGGTCCTCTGTCCATGGAATTCTCCAGGCAAGAATACTGGAGTGGGTTGCCATTTCCTTCTCCAGGGGATCTTCCCGACCCAGGGACTGAACCCATGTCTCCTGTGTTGCAGGCAGATTCTTTACTGTCTGAGCCACTAAGGGGTTACAAGGACCTAAGTAATGTCAATGAAGAAAAATTCAACCACTATTTATAACTTTATGGCTAACTTTTATTGAGAACTGAACCAGCAGCTGTTTTAAGTACCTTATACTCAATACTAAAATAATAAGAGAGTCTATTATTATATGCCTATTACAAGAGGCATTATTATAATCCCCAATTTATAAATAAGGAAACTGATGCACAAGAGTTAAATGACTGTCGATAAGAGCTGGGTCTTGAACCAAGAGTCTGATTCCAAACCTGAGCATTTCATCTTGTACCCATTTGCCTCCTTCTCAGCTCTTCAGAGTTCAATTCACTTTACAAACAACTGCTGAGCAAATTCAGGCAATAACCAAAGGGTAACCTTAAAGGTAAAGCCAACAAGATGTTCACAGTAATGAATCTGGGATTAAATGACTATATTTTCTTCTACTTCCATCCTCACCCATGCCCACCTTCTGTTTTCCTCATAATTTACAATAAAAGTAGCAAGGAGTGTGTGTCTGTGTATGTCTGGTGTGTTGTGGGTTGTGTGGAGAGGGAAATCAGACAAACACATTGGTTACGAAATAAGAACTGACTCAAGTTAGACGAGGAAATGAATCAAATGGTCACAGCAGAGCTCCGGTTAAAGTTGGACAGAGTTCTCTGATAACAGGGTGTTGAACATAAGACCCAACAAAATCTTCCTCAGCAAATCCTATGAGTAACATCTAATGGAAGTGACTAAATGGAAGTGACTCAGACATTAGCTCTAACATGTGACCTCTTAGCACCTTCCTGAAACACCTCAAACACTAAATCAAACCACAGGCAGTAGGAAAAGCTGGGTGCATCACGGGACAGGCTGTGAGGACTAATTTCTAACAACAGATTAACCATCGCAGGATTCCCAAGAAGGTGGGATTCCCACTAGTACCTTCTGCCTCCACAAAACCCTGTGATACAACTTCTTAAAGCTTTACCAAAAGGGCTGAAAAGCCCACCCCTAAAGAAATCTCCCATCCTTCTCTTGCTCACTGCCCTTCTTCTCTCTCAACCCTCCCCAAACCCGCCTTCTACCCATCCAGGAGCCTCTCTGCCTCAGTCACTCAGAAGGACTCCACTCAGCTCCCGTCTCCCCACCGAGCCTAGAAAGTTCCCTCAGTCCTCCCTGTCATTCTCGCCTTCCTGCACCTAGGCTGTGGGATGGGCTGCTGGAAGACCTCCGTCAGTGGGTCATCAATTCATGGTGTCAACTATCAGCCAGGCTAAGATGCTGTTGTTCTCAGCGCCTCACTCAGCCCAACATTCACCCTTCTCAGAACCCCAAGGGGCAACTCCCTCAAAGGCTTTCAGCACAGTACCTTGTCTTTGCCCCAGATGATACAGAAAAAGCAAATTTAACTGATATATAAGAACCAGCATCAGAGCAACCAAAAATATTACTCTATTTAGTCTTTTATCTCATTCTCTTTGTCCCATCTTATTCTCACTAGGTCCTTTTAAAGGAATCAAGCCAAAAAATGACTGTTTTACTTAGAGGAAGCCATACAACACGTGTTTATATAATAAAATTTATGTTAGGGGAAAAAACACTAAGCATAGAAGTATTCAAGGCAAAATTCCACTTGCAGAAGAAATGGCCATTTCAGCCCAAGTCTCTATCCCCCAGCCTTCCTGGAACAGGACACCACAGGACGGTGGCAGTTTGAGTCAGGAAGGTGGTGTGGCCTGGGGACAGAGCTCAGGCCCTCATGCTGTCCCCTCCCCTCTGGCCCTCAGTCTCACCATCTGCACAGTGACAAGACTGAACCCAGGTCCTCCACAGTTTCTTTTAACTCTAAAGTGTCGCAATTCTCTGACATCTGTAAGAATATATGTAAGCTCAAGTCAAACTAAACTTAGGAGAAAAATAATAGAACTTTACAATCAAGTGCTATTTTTAATTGGCTACAAGGTTCTAAGGTGAAGGGGAAAACAAGCATACCGTTAGGACTATAATTTTGGTGGAGAGATGTTAAAAACAGGCATTTTATCTTTTCCTGGCATTGTACTATAGTTTCTTCCCAGGTATATTAAAGGGTGAAGTCAAAGTGTAAGTTGCTCAGCTGTGTCTGACTCTTTGTGACCCCACGGATTGTAGCCCACCAGGTTCCTTTGTCCATGGGGATTCTCCAAGCAAGAATACTGGAGTGGGTTGCCATAGCCTCCCCTCCAGGGGATCTTCCCAACCCAAGGATTGTACCAGGGTCTCCTGCATTGCAGGCAGATTCTTTATCAACTGAGCCACCAGGGAAGCCCCAAGAATACTGGAGTGGGTTAAAGGATAATTCAGAAAATTTAGTGAATGTTATTGTGTGGCCTTTGAGAAAAAGAAATGAGCCTCCCCCTGCCCCCGTGACACCAGCATAGTGTGTGGAGGTGGTTTCCAGGCTACAGCAAGAGAAGCGGGAACCCAAACCCACCCGGTGGGACCCAATTCACTAGACTGAAAAAGACCGTTTGTGGATTTCAAGGAGGCATATAATTTGTGGGGCAAAATACCAGCAAGGCAGAACTGCACAGAGACCCGTGGACCCACACTGCCCCCAGCTGCTGGCTGGAGACTTGTCTGTGCACATGAGAGAGGAAACCGCCAGAGTCTAGGGAAAGAAACATTGCAGAAGAACTTGCAGAAATTCCCAGAGCTCACACAGCGCTGGGAACAGTCTGAATTCCCACCAGGCACAGTCGAAAATTCTCAAAATACACAGGGCCTTGGGTAGAATCCTCAGGAGGGTGTTGTCTTCCTGGTGGGGCTATGTCATCCCTAGACTGAGGCTGCTCTGGACCAGTCCTTTCAGAGGAACAACATGATTCCAAGTAACTTAAATACACACCAGGAAAAAAACTTTAATCCAACATTAGTTAAAGGAATACAACAAACTCAAGCAACCAACAACCTAAAACAATCAGCATCCAATTAAAAAACAGGGGAAAAAAAAACCTATCAGGAATGCAAAGAAGCAGTAAAATATGACCCATAACTAAGATAAAAATTTTAACCAGAGAAAGAGATAAAGAACACAGATATGACAGAACCACAACACAATGCTGTTAAAACACCTGTCCCAAACACATCTGAGAAGTTTAAGATGGTAGAAGAAAATATTCTCATGATGAGAGAAATGGATATAAAAAGTCACAAACAGAATTTCTAGCGATGAAAAATACAGCATCTGAAATGAAAATATACCAGCGGGGGTGAGCAGAAGGAAAGATTAGTATCAGAAGATACAGTAATAAATATTACCCTAAGGGAAACAAAAAGAGAAAACAAAAACAAAAAAACCCAGAACATAGCATCAGTGGCTTGTGGGACAGTATCAAGCATCTAACACGAGTATAGCTGTAGTCCCACAAGGAAGAGAGAGGGAGAACAGGAGAACTATTTGAAGAAATAACAGCTGATGAATTTCCCAATTTAATACAAACTTTTTAAGTCCAAAGGCCTAAAAACTCAACAAATCCTAATCAGAGTAAACATAAGGAAATTATGTTGAGGCACACCATAGTCAATTTGCTGAAAATCAGGGAAAAGACAATAAAAGCAACCAGAAAGAACAAAATAAGACACTGTGTTCAAAGGAATTATGAATGACATCAGACTCATCATCAGAAACTGCACAAGACAGAAGACAATGAGAGCTAGCATTAAAGCACTAAAGAAAACAACGGTCAATCTAGAAATCTTTTATCTAGATAAGTACCTTCTAAATTGAAGGCAAAACAAAAGCCTAGAAACTCATCACCAGAAAATCTGTACTATGAGCAATGCTGAAGGAAATTCTTTAGGCAGAAGATGAATGATACCAGATAGAAATCTGGATCCACACAAAGGGAAGGAAGCACAGACAAGTGGTATATATCTGGGTAAATATAAAAGACATTTTTCCCTCGTGGTCCAGTGGCTAAGACTCTGTGCTCCCCAATGCAGGGGCCCAGGTCCAACCCCTGGTCAGGGAACTAGATCCCATATGCTACAGCTAAATGCCCATATGCCACAACTAAAGACCCTGCATGCTACAACTAACACCCAGTGCAGTCAAATAAATAATATTTTTTTAAGGTGCTTTAAAAAAGAAATTTTTTTTGCTTATTTAAAGCAAAAACTACATCAGTATATGCTATGAACTGAATGTTTGTGTTCCCCCCTTCCAAGTGATGGTAATAAGAGGTGGGGCCTGCATGACTGTGGAGGAACTCCCCTAAAACAAAGACTGCAGGGAGCTCCCTCCTCCCTTCCACCTGCTAGCACTATGAGCTTGGACTTTGCAGCCTCCTAAACCGTGAGAAATAAATTTCTGTTATTTATAAGCTTCTGAGTCTCTGGGACTTTGCTAAGCAGCCTGAAGAGACTAGAACAATCTATCATGAGATGTGCACACGTGTGTAAGATGTGCGACACAGCAGCCACAAGTACAGAAGGGCAAAATGAAAGTGCACTGTTACAAAGGCTCTTACATTATACATGAAGTGGTATAACATTAGTGGAAGATAGACTGAGAATTTAAAGATGTGTGCTGTAAAGCCTGATTAATTACAAAAAATAACAGAGATACAGATAAGACGACAATGGTGGAATGGAATGATAAAAATGAAGTCTAAAGAAATTCAAAAGAAGTCACGAAAAGAGGAAAAAAGAAATAAACATAGATGGAAGAAAAAGGGAAACGAACAGCAGGAGAATCCAGGAGATGTAAACTTAACCGTATCAATAAACACATTAAATGCAAATGGTTTAAGCATCTCAGGACATATACTGGCAAGCCCAACTATGCATATGCTACCTAAAGGAAACCCACTTTAAATATAAAGACACAAATAAAATATGTTTACAGAGGATGAAAAAAGACATATCACATAGACTTTACTTAAAAACAGAAATGGCTATATTTCTATCAGACAAAGTAGACTTCAGAACAAAGAATATTATCAGAGATAAAGAGAAACATTTCATAACGCTAAAAGGTCAATTCTTCAAGAAGACATAACAATACTATATATAACTAAATCTAGTCTGAAGCCTTGAAATACGGTGAAACGAGAAAAGACACAAACAACAGAAGTAATTACAGTCAGAGTCCAATATTCGTCTCTCAGCAAATAATAGAACAGTAGGCAGAAATCAATTAGGATACAGAAGACCTGACCAATTCTACCAATCAACTTGACCTAATGGACATTTATACAACATTCTACTGAACAGCAACAGAATAGTCATTCTTTGCAGGCACACATAAAATATTCATCACAGCAGACCCATTTGGTCACATTTCAGACCACAAATCAAGCCTCCATACCTGTTAGTGGACTGAGACTACACAAAGCATGTTCTCTGACCATGGCAGAATTAATGATAGATTATTTGGAAAAATACTAGTAGTTGGCAAATAATACAACATACTTCTACAGAATCAATGGGTCCCAAAACAATCACAAGGGAAATAGGAAAATATTTCGAACTGAATGCAAATGAATATTTAACACCTCAAAACTTGTGGGATACAGCTAAATAAAACAAATTCAATAACAAATTCATCTTAGGGCATGTTTTAGCTGAACTGAATCTATTTGGTAATGATGTGGCTGTTATTCAGCATTACATAATAGGGCTTAATTCACTGATATTTATTGATACTCTCCTTAAAAGGCAAAGATTTTTGCAGGCTGCTACGAGAGATAGGAAGAAAGAAAACACGCAGCCCTTAAACTGTCAGAAAAAATGCAGGCCTGGACCCAAACTCCCAGGCCAAGCTAGAGAAGACATGAGGGCCATGTAAGTGATGATCCTATGTGACGGTGAGCCAGGTGGCTTGGCCCAGAAGCTGGTGATGGAGCGAGCAGCAGGGATACAGACAAGGCTCAGATAGCGCTTGGCATGGCAAAAGGCAGGGGCAGGCGGCAGGTTCAGCAAACAGCTAGTTCACGGTCAGCAGAGCACAGGCATCTTGCGGAGGGGGAAGCCTGGATGGGACTGAACTGCAATGGCCTGGGAGAACCGGAGATGGGACCTGGAGCCAGAACCTGAGTGTGGTCCTAGACCTACTGCTGAGCAACCAGGGGGCCCCAGTTCACCCCACTCCCTGGTGAAGGAGAACGAAACCATCCCATCCATCACTCAGCTGCTAGGGAAGCAACTGTGACGTCCACATGGTGACTGAAGCGCTATATTCACATGGAGGCGATGGTGCTCATGGCTGAAGGTGGACAAGTGGGCCAAGTCTACAGGAAGACCAACCAAGCCCTGCTGGTGTGAGTGCCTGGTGAGAAGGGAGAAGGCGTGGACAAGAGGCCACAGGAGCAGTGCAGGCAACGAGCATGGCCTCAACTCCCAGGATGTAGCAGAAGCACAAGATAGAGGCAAGTATTGACTATGTGGGGAAATTTCACTCCGAAACAAGGAAATACAGTTGTTCTGGTGAAAAGGTAAGATGCTTCTAAACAAAACTTCACCCATATGATAGGTCACTGCTGACTCAGGGAGGAAAAAAATCTTGAGAAGGAAAACATTTAATCCTGGAGACTATGCATTACTCTAAAAGCATCTGACCAACAACTTCTAGATACAATTATACAAATGCGATTGAGTGAAACAGTGCATCTGAGTTTGACCATATCGCTTCTAACATCTATACATTTTCATGTGTGTCCTAATTTTATTTGAGGCTGCAAAAATTCACACGTGAGGACACCACACTGAACTTACTGCTGTGTTGTAGGTATACCAGAGCTCTACAGCAAATAAATTTTTGGCTAAACTAACAGACTAACAGAGCCAAAGTGAAGAAAAAGTGAAAGATCCACATGGTGGTAAGAAAAAAAGAGAACTGAGTTCTCTGCTTAAAAAAAAAGAAATCATTAAAAAAAATCATCAGTCAAGAAAGCCTAATCACCTGAACCCACCAAACACACAAACAGAACAGAAAATTACCATTCTGCAACAAAGCATAATCGTTATGTACGGGCCATGCACAGTGAATGAACACAATGCCAACTGGTGCCTCAGGATTTACTCACTACCTGTGGTGACCAGGCTGAAAAATACAGCTTTATTTCCCTCTAGTAGAACCACCATCACAAACTTGGCCTGGTTCACTGTGTGACAAACAAGATGATCATTTTTCAAAATGATGAACAGAAACTACATTTGAATCCTGTCCATTGAAATTAGCTTACATTTGCAATTCAAATGATTTCCAGGTATGATCCAGCATCCCAAGTGAAACTGGCTTCGACCCGTCTACCTTATTCCAGGGAACTCAATGGATGAAGGTTTGCTGTTTTGTGAGAAGGAAAAGCTTTTCTAAGCTTACTTAAGAGCTGTTTAGAACAATGTCTACGATGTACCCAGTTACAATTACTTCTAAGCCAAGCACATGAGCTATTAAAGGCCTGTCACTAGAGATTTTTGTTGACATACTACATTCTTGCCCAGACTCAGGTCAGGTAGAAAGTCTATGTGTAGAGAAATTCTAACTAGCATCCTGGGAGTAGCTTACTCAACTTCCTTGCTGTAGCATGTAAAACAAACCTCAAAAGGCAGTGAAAGTGGGGAGGGGGGAGAGAGAGAGAAACATCTGGATAGGATCCAGAGGACTCACCCGTGCAAAGTCAAATGCATATCTGTAAATAAGTTTAAAGTTTGTAGAATCATTTAATAATGATCTTAAGTAATCCAAAGTATTTCTGAGTTTTTCTGTTGTGTCACATCTAGAAAAACAGAATAAAGGCAAATTATAAACCTGAGTTTTTTCTGACGTGGGGCAGTAATATAAAACACAATCCCAAAAGACAGTAAAAACCCTGGAACTGGAACACGTCCACGATGAACTTTTTTTCCTATGCTTTTCAAGAAATTTCGAATGTACGGAAAAGCTGAAGGTCCTATAAATAAGCACCCACGTGCCCATTCCCTGGGTCCACTACGAACACTGTCACAACTGTGCTCTCACATATAAGCACTTTTCTGTACCTTTTCAAAGTAAGTTGCCAACATAATGCCACTTTAATTCTAAATGCCTCAATGCCATCTTCACTCTTAATATTCCAGAAATGTTAACTTTCTTAGCTAATATATGACTCACGTGCAGATGTCCCAATTTTCCCCCAGCTCCTATTTTCCATCAGAGATCCAATCAAGGCTTATGCACTGCTCTCAGGTGTCTATCTCCTTAGTCTCTAAAAGGTATCCTGCCTTTTTTCTGTCTTTCTTGACAATCTCATTTTTGAAGGGACCAGACTAGTTGTTTTGCAGAATCTCAGTTTGTCAGATAATTTCCCTATGATTACACTTCGATTAAGCACTCATGCTAAGAACACTCCACGCTATGTGCTTCTCCTCCCACGAGGACAGTCCGTTCCATTACTGGTGATACTAAGATGACTCATTTGGTGAAGGTCATACCCGCCCATCTCCACTTAAAGGTACTCTTGGCCCCTCTAAATGGTATGTAACCTCGAGGATGATACCGTGAGACTGACAATCCTGTTCCTCAACAACCCATCACTAGGTGGGTTCAGCACCTGTTAAGATCCCTGCCAAATCAGTTTTACATTTGAGGATGCAAAATGGTGATTTTTCTAATTCTATCATGCTTTTACACTTACAGGCTGGAACTTTTCTATAAAGAAAGTTCCACTCACCACCTTTCTTAGTTTTGGACTAAAGGACCTTTGCCTTTTCTCAGGGTTATAATCTGTTACTGTCCTCATTCTTTATGGTGCACAATTGTCCCTCCAGTGTCGTTCTGACACGTCCCCACCATCAGTCTCTGAGTGCATCCTCGCTTTCTGACACATGATATTCTAGTTCACCTTGTACTACTCTCTCTACCCTAGACTTGAAATCAGTTATTTCTCCAGGAAGCCCTGGTGATGACAACCTGTTTTCACAGGTGACACACTTTATTTTCCTCATTCAGTCACTCTGTTGTGTTTGACTCTTTGCAACCCCATGGACTGCAGCACGCCAAGCTTCCCTATCCTTCACCATCTCCCGGAGCTTGCTCAAACTCATGTCCATTGAGTCGGTGATGCCATCCAACCACCTCGGCCTCTGTCATCCCCTTCTCCTCCTGCCTTCAATCTTTCCTAGCATCAGGGTCTTTTTCTTAAGTAGCATCGCAGTCTTTTTCCTAAGTAGACTACTTGGCTATTTTTACAAACTAACTTCTGTTCCTAATACTAGCCTTTAAAGTTGAGAACCAAGAGTCATCATTTTCACTGGCAATATTAAAGATTTTCAATGCTGGATGTGTTTCTTTGTGTTTCCCTATAGAGCTTTTACCTCTTACCAAGTAGAGATAATACATATTACAAGTATTAACAATATAATGATTTTACATACTTTATTAAACCAAAATATAGTTCATTGTAAAACACACTGATTTATTTTCAGCACTAAAATTGTGAAATTTCTGCAATTTTTTTGTAGCCATATACAAAAAGCTTCCCATGATCTACTGAGATGATAAAATATCTAAAAGTCAAAAGTTACAGTAAATGTTTCACTTCTGAGTTTACAAGAATTTAGAATATCCTTGATTTCTTTGAAAACTGAAAAAAGATTAAAATTAGGCTAACTTTAGCAGTCAGAAAAGGCTTCTTTAAGAAACTGACTTGTAAGGTGTGAGCTGAAAGATAAACGGAAAATAGATGTTTTTGGAGAGGAGGACCTTCTTGATTAAAGGAATAGTATGCATAAAGGTCTAGCAGCATGCCAAGCCTAAAGACTAAAAGAAAATCATGTGATTAGACTGGGTAGAGTAAAAGGGAACATGGTCCAAAAAGAAGCTGAAAGAGAAGTAGGGCCAGACCATAAAGGTTTTGTGGTCCACAGTGGGTTTTTTTGTTTGTTTGGGGTTTTTTTTTTAAATATCTAGAAACAATGGAAGCTACGTCCTCATGAGAGTTACCGTGATCAGGCTTCCATCTTGAAAAGCCTACTCCGGATCTCTGTGGAATAAGGTTAGGAATGGAGGCGAGGGGTAGAGACACTGAGTGACAGCCTGGTTAGACAGTGAGTGCCAGAACCCATAGGGTTCACGGAAGCCAGAAGGATGCATGAGAAGGCAGTGCGTGGGAACCTGCGAGGCAGGAGTAGGAGCAGAGCTTATTGTGTATTGGGCTCTCTGATATATGAGCATATTTTATAAGCAGTAATATGGGGGAGGAGTAAAGAGAAGGGAAACAGCTAACCCCATAACACCTAAGGCTGGAATTCCCCTCTTCATTTGGAAAAAAGGTTAAGGACCAAAACCACAGGAAAGTGGTCAGATTTGGGCCAGTTGGTTTAGTTTAGTTCTGCCCAATGAAAGGAAGAAGAGTAGTTGCTTGTTTCAGCAGATTCTAGAGCAGGAACCACTGTGTAACTGAAAGAAAATAACGCAGCTGCAAGGTGAATGTGAAGTTCTACAGCGAGCTGGGGAGTAAGTCCAGCCAACACTGGCAAAGATGTCCTGACACTGCAAGACGCATAGAGCTGGTCTGAAGAGTCACACGTAAAAAGCCCAAGTAAACTTTTACTTCATGTGTCTATTAAAGAGAGGTTAGAGATGATGCTGTCAATAAAGAGTTTAGCGTTAGTATTAGTCGTTTAGTTGTGTCCAACTCGTTGTGNTGGCAAAGATGTCCTGACACTGCAAGACGCATAGAGCTGGTCTGAAGAGTCACACGTAAAAAGCCCAAGTAAACTTTTACTTCATGTGTCTATTAAAGAGAGGTTAGAGATGATGCTGTCAATAAAGAGTTTAGCGTTAGTATTAGTCGTTTAGTTGTGTCCAACTCGTTGTGACCCCACGGACTGTAGCTCACCAGGCTCCTCTGTCCATGGGATTCTCCAGGCAAGAATACTGGAGTGGGTTGTCATTTCCCCCTCCAAATAAAGAGTTTAATCTGCTTTAAAAGGGGCCTGGTCCCATAGAGCCCGTGGACTAACCCCTACCGGGGATCCAGGCCGCTGAGTCACCCTGTCTGAACCGTACGTTGCCATCTAGTGGCCACTCAACAAGGTCATCTGCAGACGGCTCCGTTCCAACAAAGATGCGAAGCTACAGGCTTGGCCTGAGACTTCGGAAAGCAGCCACATCATTCAGCCCATTTCCCCCAGCTTTCCTGTGAACCACATAAGAGAATGAGGCTGTCACAGAGTGACAGTGCCGTGCTGCTAAGGGGCATCACATGCCACGAGAAAATGTGCACGTATTGTGGGATCACTGCTTATGTGAACTGTGCTGCTGAAACACAGTCAGAAGTAACAAGAATGAGGATAATCTTCAAAGGTTATAAACTCAAAGGTAGTCCTTGTCTATTACTCAGGGACAGCCTTCACCGCTTCACTTAGTCAGCCCAGAGGTATTTTTCCAGCCCATCATCAGTTCTATGCAGTTAGCTACAAGGCTAACATACTTTTTTGGTTTTGTTTAGCTTAAATACTCTAGAAGCTTAATTCATCAGAGGTAACCTTAAACCCACATGTTGGAACAAGACAAAAAATAAAACAGTCAATTAAAACAAGAGCTGGGAATTTCCTGGCAGTCCAGTGGTTAGTACTCCGTACTTTCACTGCCCAGGGTATGGGTTCAATCCCTGGTCAGCGAACTAAGACCCCACAAGTCACATGGCAGGGTCAAAATAAAATAAGAGCTGTGCCTTCTTTAAGAACCATCACAGGAACCTATAGATAAATGTTCCCTTCCCTAACAGCTGCTGTTGCTTCTTCCAAGAATCACGAAACACAGCCCTGGAGAGGCCAAGCAGGCAGCTCCTCCAGACAGCGGTCCAGGAGACTGATTTCTGGGTGCCCCACATTCCATCGCTTCAATCTTCTTGGTTTTAGAGACACTACCAGAGACACCCAGGAAGTGGCAGATTCAAAACTCCCTGGTTCTAAAATCCCTGGGCTTCCTATTTCTAGCATGCACCCACAGTACAGTAACTTCAAAAAAAAAAAAAAAGTCTTTTTTTTACACTTTAATTTCCACTTGAATCCAAAAAAGTTCACTTGACAGGTTTAATAAACCGAAAATGAGAAAAAAGGAAAAAATTCCGAATAGAACAAAACAGATCATTAAAAAGATGGACTATTTTCCATCTTTAGAAGATATAAAAGACTGGCCTCTGAATTTTCTTATTTATTGGGTGCAAATACCTTATAAATACAAGTAGCATAAACAGAAGTGACCTTTATTACTTTTGGATGTTTTGGCTGAACATTGCTTCCAAGCTCCTGCCTCAAATGGACTTTGTCTTGTTCCTGGCTTTTGTTTCCCCAGGACCTAGAATTCCGTGCTTGGCACATCACTGCCACTCAAATATTTGCTGAACAAATGACGGATCTAGGGAGGCAGGAGGGAGAAGGGGGTGGAAATTCATAAAACTTGAAATTGCACTATTTTTGAACTACAAAGAACCTTAGAGGTTATTGTAAGTAATCATCTTCACCTCACTGATGAGGAAACTTACTCTCAGAGTTTCACATCACAAAAAGAAAGAAGATTCCTCTTTTTTTTTTTTTTTTTGCAGTGGATCAGGTTTGTTACTACACATTAAACCTCAAGGACCAAGTGGCAGCATTCTCCGGGAATCTACCTGCCACCACTTGTGTCACACAAAGTGTCAAGCAGAGTCCCCAGCAAAGAGCTTGTGGAGCACCCGCTATCCTGAGAGCATACGTGCAAGGCCTCTTTCAGGAAACGGCAAAGTTCAGTTCCCAGACAACATGATCCTCAAAACATGAGCAAGGCCTTGCACTGGGTAATATTCTTCTGTAAAGGCAAATGTAAAAACGAACCTAGAACTATATAAAAATGGGATATTATACCTTCTTAAGACAAATGAAAATGTGCCTGAAAAAATGCTGATGATACTCCTCTAAAGCCTTGAATAAAATCTTGATTTAACCTTGCATTTATCATTACAAGGGTACTTAAAAAGGCACAGCCATCTTGTGTTCTATCCAGAAAGCAACAGAGAGAGGCAGCGAGGAAAATGATGCAAGAGTTAGCAGGCTTAACATCACAAGAAGATGTTTCCTAACAGGATGAACACAATCCTATGAGATCCCAGAGACTTAACCCCAAAATTCTAGAGTGTGCTGAGCAAAGTGTATTTGCAAAAAGGTGATTTGGCTTTTACCTAAAATGCATGTGTCATGAGATAATAGTTGTTAGAGGAAGAATGTGACTGAAGAATCAGAAGTCCTAGGTGTTCTTCCTACCCCTGATCCCATCGCAAATCACATACCCCTTTTGAAGCCTCTGTCTCCTCACTTGTAAAATGGGCAGAATGAAGTCTGATCTGTCAAGGTAGGTGTGAGGATCAAATAAGAGAACAGTGAAAAGGCCTCATAAAAGTGTACTAAAGCACAGTGAAAATAAAGTATTGTTATCAATGACAAAGGGACAATGATATTAAAAGTTGACAAATTTCTAAATTATTTAAATAAAACCATTAAGCTACTCAATTCCAATTTTAATACAAGTCTATTATTCCTACTTAAAGTAAAAAGAAAAAGCCATTCCAAGTACTTTAGATCAGTTATTCAATACTATCCTAAGAATTAGCACTTCCTCTCTCTTTAATATCATTTGAAATGTTTCATCATTCACCTCATTTGTATCTTTCAGTGGATAAAAGAATGACAATTTATGTTTTCCTGAGTGAAACTCTTAGCAAACACACACACATAAACACACACACACAGATACACATGCATGTAAGCACAAAGTGAATACATAAAACCACTGATTTTTCCCTCAACTCCGCACCAAGTAACATAAACAGAATCTTTATTATTATTAATTTTCAATCACGAGAGTAATGAAATTTTAAATTTTCACAAAACTAATGCGAGAATATATTGAATAAAAGATAAATATCTTCACTTATAAGTTATACTTCACTCAACTGTTCTCACTAACTATAAACCAGATGCTAACACTATGATTTTAAACCTATGATGTCGAACACGGTAGCCACTAAACAAACACAGCAACTGAGCACCTGAAATACAGCTAATGAAGACTGAGATGTACCATAAATGCAAAATATACACCAGATTTCAAAGATTCAATATGAAAAAAAAGAGTAAAATAGCTCAGTGATTTTTAAAATATAGACGGCAGCCCACCAGGCTCCCCCGTCCCTGGGATTCTCTAGGCAAGAACACTGGAGTGGGTTGCCATTTCCTTCATTCATGTCAATGTATGGCAAAACCAATACAGTATTGTAAAGCAAAATAAAGTAAAAATAAAAATTTTTAAAAATTAAAAAATAAAATAAAATATTGATTAATGTTAGGATGATAATATTTTGGATATTCTGGTTAAGTAAAATACATTAACACAAATTTTACCTGTTTCTTTTTCCTTTTTTAAATGTGGCTATTAGAAAATTTTAAATTATATATGTGGCTCACATATATGAGAAAAGGATGATCCATTTCTATTGAGCTGCTCTAGAAGAATACTAAAATAAACAGCGTACATTATATAAAAACTTCAATTGCTAAAATTTATCCATAATAGCCCTCCTGCACATAGGAAAATGGGGCTTGGTCTTCACACCTGTAACCACAGGTGAAGCCTGCCCAGACCCCCAGGCTTTCCTCTAGTCACCCAACCCAGATGAGGTAGGTACCAGAGGGAGGCCATCAGCGAGGGGAGAGCAAGGACTCCCACTCCCACTCCCATCCCAGGGCAGCCTTGGGACTTACTGTAGAGAAGTCATTCCTTTTAACCATTCCTGTAGAGTAAAATAACCCATATTTTGTGCATCCAATTTCCAAGCTAGGACAAGCATAACTACCTGTTTAAAACAAAACAAAACAGAAAGACCAATCAAATCAGGAGAACAGATCTCAGCAATTAAATGCATTAACATCATACCAAATGTTCACAGTAGTTTAGTCACTGAAATATGAACAAGGTAACTTGAAAACGAGTTTTAGTTTGGCAAACATCTAGAAGTTTGATAATTCAGTCTGCTGATAAGGGTTTGGACAAACGTGACTTCTGTTGATGCCTGATGGTGAAAGTATAAAGGGATTAACCTCTCCAAAGGGTGGCTCTGCAGCATCAAAACTGGAACCAGCAGTTCCACTTATGGAAGTTATCTCATAGGTAAACCTACACATGTATACAAAGCTGAGCAGGCAACAAGACTTACTACAGGACCATTTTTAGTAGTAAAAGACTGAGAACAACCAAATATCTGCTAGTAAGGGACGACTTAATACACCTTTGCTAAACACATTCTATACAAAGGAAAACGATGTCACTATTGAGACAAATGAAGCAGTGCCATCAACACAAATATGGAACAGTTTCCAAGACTTAAGTGCAAACAAAGAGAGACGTGCAGAACACAGTGTTAAAACCCAAAAGGTAGGTGGTGGGACAGACAGTGGACATATCTGTAAATTCAACTCTAAAAGGGGGTAGATGATTTCAATGTAGCCCAACATTCCCTGGTGGCTCAGACGGTAAAGCGTCTGCCTGCAATGCAGGAGACTTGGGTTCGATTCCTGGGTCGGGAAGATCCCCTGGAGAAGGAAATGGCAATCCACTCCAGCACTCTTGTCTGGAAAATCCTATGGACGGAGGAGTCTGATAGGCTACAGTCCATGGGGTCACAAAGAGTTGGACACGACTGAGCGACTTCACTTTCACTTTCTTTCACTTTCCCAACATTCCATATCTATGGCGCTGCACCTGCAACAAACACAGACTGAATAGACTGCCACTCAGTCACTTCTCAGTGGGCACCATCCTTGCTTTTAGTGGACCTTCTGAAACTGTGCTGATGTGAGCAACTGTGACAACTGGTTTGTGGCACTGCTCATCACTTCTTCACTTAGATAAGGGTGGCACCAAGATAGTTATGGTGAGTTTAATAAATACTTGAAGGTATAAAAGACAAAATTACATTTTGAAGATGCCTCCAGCTGCAAGCTCTCTGGGGTTCTTACACAAGGACAGAGGTGAGGCCTTCTAGATTAGGGAGAGAGGAGGAAGCCCTCCCACCTCATCTACCTCAAGACCCAAGGCAAGATGAGGAGTAACTTAAAAACAAAGCAAGCCATTCCTGGAGGTGACGAAGCAGGACGGGGCCTTCCTAGGACCAGCCTGTCACTCTGCAAGGCTGGCAATCTCTGGACAGTCACTCATACAGAAGGGAACTCGAGTTCTCAACTAGAGATCACACATACCCTGAACAGCTGTATGTCTATTTGTTGTAATAAAAAAAAGAAAATACATGTTCCTATAATACAGTTGGCTGGGGATAAGCAAACATGGCATTTGGCAGGTAATCTCATTTCTTTACACCAGAAGAACTGCCCCACACCATTAAACTACAATCTGGGTCAGATGGTACCCAACTGGGTCAGATGATGGTGATAGTGAGAGGAAATCAGGGTGATATAACATAAAAAAATGAGGCAAGCCAAGACATGGAAGCAGCCTAAATGTCCACAAACAAGGGAATGGACAAAGAAGACGTGGTACATATACACTTTCTAATTCAAACTTGATATGTTCTCAAACAGTATCTATACTCAATCCTCTATTAGAAAGATTAAATATTCCACATAAACACTTGTTAAGTTAAAAAAAAAAAAAAAAAACAGTTATGGCAAAGGAACACACACACACAGTATGCACGTAATGTGGCCAAACAGCCAAAGCAGTGACCACAATGGGAATTTCTTTACACAAAACAGACCTTACCCTAGGACAGCCAATAAGAAGCTAACTAAAGAACTTTATTGTTACCTTAGTAAATGAAAGCTGACCTGAATTTTACAAGCCTGCTAAAATTTCATAAGCTATAAATATCAGGCAACGGGAGGATTTTAAATACTTTAAAGTGCTCGCTTATCAATACAGATAAGCCTTTAAAAAAAACTATTTCAGTGTGTGTTTTTCAAACAATTTCTAAAACTGGGATGCATCCATACCTGATGGCTTTTTCCCTTTAAGTGATGAATAAAATAATAAAATTTCTATTAGTGGCATCTTAAATTGAAATACAATAATAAGTACTTTGGAATAATAGTCTGAATTGGGTCTTTTAGTCTTCTATGTGATTCAACATTTCAAGATTATTTCTATTCCTACAGAAGTGGAGAACCAAAGACTTGTAATTACCAAAAAAGATAATAATAGCAACTATTTTTTTATTGAGTACTGGTATTTGGGGGCTTCCCAGGTGGCACCATTGGTAAAAGAATCCACCTGCTAATGCAGGAGATCAGGGTTTGATACCTGGGTTGGGAAGATCCTCTAGAGTAGGAAATGGCAACCCACTCCAGTATTCTTGCCTGGAAAATTCCACGGACATAGGAGCCTGGCGGGCTACAGTCCAATGGGGCCACAAAGAGTCGGACATTACTGAGCAACTGACACACACACACACACTGGTATCTGGGGGCGAGGAACTTTAAAGAGCTGGGCCTCGCTAGTTTTTCTTAGAAACAGCTGCAGCACTCCTCCCACCCAAGAGGCCTTTCTCCCCTGAGAGCAGATGCCCACTTAATCCCTCTGACACCTCCCAATCTCCCCATCATGAGGCCCTGCTGCCCACCCCCCTGATACATGCTGACTGCCATTCCCTGGGTAGAAACTTGGGACTCCTCTCAGAGCCAGCTCACTCTCGCCCCTCTTATACTACCCTCCAGAAAGCACTTGTCAACCTTAGCCCATTCCCTGTCAGGAAACTTCCTTCTTAAAGTCAGTGAAATGTTCTTTTCTATCTATGGACCAGATTAAGCAAAACACTACTGACCCAGCTGTCCCCAAACCTTTGCACCAATCTGAATAACGTATCAAGACATCTGAACTAGAAAGATGGCTTAAAACTCAACATTCAAAAAACTAAGATCATGGTATCCAGTCCCATCACTACACGGCAAACAGATGAGGAGAAACTGAAAGCAATGACAGATTTTACTTCCTTAGGCTCCAAAACCACTGTGGACGGTGACTGCAGCCATGAAATTAACACACTTGCTCACAGGATGGAAAGCTATGACAAGCCTAGACAGCATATTAAAAAGCAAAGACATCACTTTGCTAACAAAGTTCTGAATAGACAAAGCTATGGTTTTCCCAGTAGTCATTTATGGATGTGAGCTGGACCATAAAGAAGGCTGAGCACCAAAGAACTGATGCCTTCGAATTGTGGTGCTGGAGAAGACTCTTGAGAGTCGCTTGGACTACAAGATCAAACCAGTCAATCCTAAAGGAAATCAACCCTGAATATTCATTGGAAGGACGAAAGCTCCAAAACTCTGGCCACCTGATGCAAAGAGCCAACTCACTGGAAAAGACCCTGATGCTAGGAAAGACACCAAAAGGAGAAGAGGGCAGCAGAGGATGAGATGGTTAGATAGCATCACCGAGCCAACAGATATAAATCTGAGAAAACTCCAGGCGATAGTGAAGGACAGGGAAGCCTGGCATGCTGCAGTCCGTGGTGTCGCAAAGAGTTGGTCATGACTTAGCAACTGAACAACAACCACCTGAACTAGATCACATTAAAATTAAAAATACAAGGCAAAAATCAGTCCAAAGGCTCTTTAGAAAATTTAAAGTGTTACTGGGAGGAAGTGGGGAAGATGTAGGCATAGAAATGGTAACAAAAAATTTTTAATAAAATTTCTTTGTAAAATCTCCAGGAACATGACCTATCAGCATGGGCACCAGGTTATCTCACCAATACTCTGATGAAAGGGATGATCCCTTGGGAGCTCTACCAGCATATAAATTCATTGAGGATGAAAGAAGTATTTGTTAAACTGGGGGCTGTAACATTAAACTGTATAGCTAACGAGCGAGGGCATTTGTATAATTTTTCATTTTACAGTAAGACAGATGTGGGAATAGGAAAAATATTCAATAATAACATGATGATAAGAATTAGGCAAAAATAATTAAGCATGTAAAAAACTTCTAACTGAATTTTTTAAGGGAAATACTTAGGGCTTTTACGCTAAAAATCAATCACTTTCTAAGCTAAATTCAACTGGAAGTGAAGGAGCTGTGAAAAATCCTTGATAATTACAACCTATTCAAAACTCTTATAAATAATTAATTATTCAAAGTCCTGGGCAAACTCTACGTTAGGCTGGAACAACTACAGAGGAGGGCAAAGATACACGATGCCCTCAGTCCCCTAGTTATCTGTCATCGGAGGTACACACGTGCACGCCACTTTTTAAATGTCTAGTTTAGTTACCTGATTAGTGAAATTAAAGAAATTAAGAAATTAAATGAGAAAAAAAAAAAAAAGACTAACTGTAGTTATACCATTATCAACTGCAAAAAAATTTCTGCTTTACAAATCAATTCAGAACGGAACTTATTTCTTAGATTGCTTCATAAAAACTAACATATCCTTACTTCTTTACTGTTGCAATTTGTTGAGAGACAAAATCAGATCAACTGAGTTGCCCAAATTAGTAAGTTAGACTTACATTTTCTGGCTCGACACCAATGTCTTCACAGAATTTCTCCATGCCCTCAGGACCTACAACATCATCAGTACCTGTGATGAAATGCAATTTATATAAAGTAAATCTAACCATGTACAGATACTATTTCTACTACTATAGCATTATACTGTTAAAATACTTATTATTAAGATCAAATATCACCTAAAGCCCATAAACCCTTTCTGAAGGAAGAAATTACCAAGTGTAAGTTGAAAAATATTCTGGAATTTAAGTTCTATCTTTAAACGATTCTGCTTTGCACATTTACATCAATTTATGGCCAAGTCCTTCAACCTACAAATAGATGTACATATAACTGATATCTAAAGGTAAGGTTATAGGTATTCAATTTCTATTCTTTAAAGTAGCTTATAAATCTCTATTCTTATTTTGATAATTTCAACACATAAAATAAATTTTGGAAACACAGTAAAAAACCACCTAATATTCTTTATAAAATTAACTGGGAAGTAATATAATTGTTTCTTTTACACAGAAAAAAAAAAAAAAAATCAAGCAGTCTTTTTGTTCTACACAAGGCAATAGCCCTTTCTTCACACTCCATGTTAGCTCTCTCTCTTCCTGAAAGAAATGTTCACACATCCCAGCTCTATTGCATCCCCACTCATTCTTCAACCACAGCAACTGTTTTCTGTTCCTCTCCCTCCATGGAAACTCCTCTTGCCAAGGCCACCAAGCAGCTCTAATTACCACATCCAACAGACACAGTCCATCTCTGTTTTATGTGGCTTCCCTGGAGTAGCTGGTATTCTCATTCCGTAGTGTGTCAACCCGGGTCACCACCTGAAACGGAAGGCCTCATCCCGAAGCTCCCCCTTCTCCTACATTCTCAAGAGTCAATCAATGGTCCAGTGTGCTGCCAATTTTACTTTCCAAATATTTCTTAACTGCTGACTTATTATTCAGACGTCATTCTCTTACTTAGATGACCACAGCAGTACCCTCAGGGTCTCCCTATTTCCAGAGCCTCACCCTGCTCTGACTCACCCTGCACACAGCCATCTGGAGGGTCCACCTCAAACATAAACTCCATCCTGGCTTCAACTCCTTTGATTTTAAGCTCCCTGCTATCTGTGGATGAAGTCCAAAGTCTCTGGCATATCAAATAAGGTTCTTTATGATCTATTGCCACCCTTCCTCTTCAGCCTCGTAACTTTCCACCTTCAAATCAAGTTTCTCGGAAATAAAAGAATCAAATAAATATTGATGAATGAATAAAAATTAGGATCCAGAAACACTGACCCATGGTTTGCTCTGCACACACACCCTGACATGTGGTACTACTACATGGTACTGCACGTAGTACTGCTCTTGGGGCCTCAGTCCATCTCCCTCTCCCCTCTTCTCATGTGAGCTCTTTCCATCTTGAAGATGGGAACCATACAGGCAGTCCTTCCAATTTCCCCACCCCCACCAATGGAGGCCGGGTCAGGCAGTCCCCATGCAATGCTAGGAATACTGTATCCACATTTGTATCAAGTCCCAGCTCATCTATCTTTCCTTCTAAATTCCAACAGAGTAAGAGCTCTTTATTCTTCTTATAACCTCAGCCTACTACCCTGGCATGAAGTAGTTGCTCCATAAATTTTACTGAATGAATGGATGGATATCAGAATACAAAAATCACTCTACAATCTTCCATAGCCTTCAGATGTACCAAGCTGCCAAGATCAGCAGAATCCATCTAAATGCCTTTGTTATTCAAATATTATCAACTGGGCACATCCTGGAGCTATTCACTGTAGAAGTAGCTGACGAGGAATAACACATGGTCCATGCCCACCAAGACTGGAAATAAAGCACAAGAGGAATCTCAATACAAAGTAATAACTAGATCACCAACTATAAGGTGGTTGGTCTCAACAAAGGGTGACAATTAAAACCACCTTGCACGCTTGCTTATTGGTCAGTCCTGTGTCACTTTCTCTATTCTAGTCCTTGGCTTCTCTTAAAATCCAAACTCAGGCTCTTCCACACAATCTAGCCAGAGCAAATACTTTTTCTGCCTGCTTTATTTGCCTTTTAGTCACAAATGTGTTGTTTCATGACAAATAATTTCCTTTCACGTAATTCAAATCTGTTACCTTTTTTAGGACTTTCATTTTTTTCTTTTATTTTACATGTTTTTCAATGTATCTTTAATTTTGTATTACAGGAAAATCAAATAAAACTTTACTTAATTTTTAATTTAGTTTTTTGGGCAACATTAATACATACAACAATATGAAATTTCAATTAAAAGTAAAACTGAAAATAAAAGTGCTAAAAAAGCAAAAGTAAAATCCTTCCTCAAGCTATTTTATAGAATTTTAGCTACAGTAAATATATCCATATTTATTTCTGTAAGTTTTTCAGGCAATTCTCTTTGGCCTCCAGGTGCATAACAATCATTTCATCTGCAATGAATGGTTGTTTTTGCCTCCTCCTTTCCTGTATTTATGCCCCTTCTTTCTTTCTCTTATCTAACAGGATTAGCTAATAATCGCCCAAAACAATGGCAAATAAGAAAGAGTGAGAATGGGCACCCTTATCTCAGTCTTGACTCAAATGGGAATACAGTTAGCATCTTATCATTTGGGTCTGTGTGTGCACATGGGCTCCCCGTTAGTGGTAAAGAATCTGCCTACCAAGGCAGAAGAACTGGGTTCAATTCCTGGGTCGGACCCCCTAGAGGAGGAAATGGCAACTCACTCCAGTATCTTTGCCTGGAAAATCCCATGGACAGAGGAGCCTGGTGAGCAACAGTCCATGAGGTCACAAAGAGTCAGACACAACTGAATGACTAAGCACACACATGTGTGTGCATATACCTACATGTGCACACTCATGTGTATTACACAAATGATACACGAATACATTCATATGGTGAAATGTTCAAACAGAGAAGTCCAAGTGCAGTAAGGAGAAAGCTTGCCTTCCTCTTCTCCTTACCAGGCAGGCATGTATACTCTTGGGACATTTTGCTATGTATTTGTGTATGTGCAAATTTACAGCGAGATGTGGTTCTGAACTTGTTTATCTCCACACATGGTTCAGACCGTATCCTGCTTTATTTTACCATCTGGTAATTTTCCTGTGTAAACACCCAGCTGACATTCTGTACACTATTCCACTGTGGGTCACTGTGTGTGTGAATTCCATGTTTCGTAGTCCTTATCCTCATTCCACTACCATAAAGTATTTGGGCTATGAGATTAAAGAGCAATGATATCCAATGGAAGTATCCATCTATTTCTAGCCTGATAAGAGGTTCCGTTTGTAGGAACACATGAGTTTTTAGTATCTACTGAAAGGACTCATTGGGAGGTGGTTACACAAAGCTGAGGGAAAAAAAGCCACTTCGCAATCTTAAAAAATTTTTGTCTTTGGTTTCTATACTTTGTGATCTAAAAAAAAACCCTCTGCTACCTATTCCTGAGCCTGGCAAGCCACCTGCCCTTCCCCTGCCTGGGCGCAGGGCCTGGGGGTCTCCCAGCTGGCTGTCCCACTCACACGCCCTCCAGCCTCCCCTCCCCTCCCTGTCAATGCTCAGCACAGCGGTGGCGCTTCTCTATCTGTCTGTTTACCACACAACAAAATGAGCTCCAAGCACAGCACTTCAGCCGTCCACACGCACTCCACAGCGTGGCATGTAGCAGGCTCTCAAAGGTCTGCTGAGGTACACTGGGCAGTGGTGACATTAAGTTTCCCGTGCTGTTTTCTTTTTTTTCATATTTTATGCAATGCCATATGCATCTGTGTATTTTATAAAAAGCAAGGTTTTAACAGCATGGTTTGCAATGGCATGACTCATATTACTTTAATATTTTATCTTAAAAAAATGAAAACAGAGCTTATCAGTCAACATTACTTAAAGGCTACCCATAATCCTGTTATCTTCAGTAACTTTTCCTTTTTTCTCATTATCATTCCCATGCACACATTTAGATCTATTTGTAATCACATTGTCCATTGGGCTTATGGGTGTACTAACACTAGACTGATCATTTATCTGTAGAATTGAGCAATCTTAATCTAACGAAAGGGCTTCCCTGGTGGCTCAGCGGTAAAGAATCCTCCTGTAATGCAGGAGATGCAGGTTCAGTCCCTGGGTTGAGAAGATCCCCTGGAGAAGGAAATGGCAGCACATTCCAGTATTCTTGCCTGGGAAATCCTATGGACAGAGAAGCCTGGCGGGGCATAGTTCGTGGGATCACAAAAGAATCAGACATGACTTAGAGACTAAACAATAATCTAACAAATAGGCCACTCGCTAACACAAAGTAAATTAAAAGTAGGTTTGAGGGAGATGGTTCAAAAGCTACGGAATGCCCTAGTGATATGATACTAAAGGTCCATTTAGAAGGTAGATATACTGACAATAATCTAGAAAACAACAGTCCTCCCACTTTCATTGCTATTTTAAGCAGGGGCTCCTAACTAAATATATTTAACTTTTTCATGAGGGCCCAAGACCATCATGGTACAGTTCTCATAATCTCACCACGCTGCATCACTGGGGCGAAAGCGGCCACTGTCTCCTTCACCGACAGCCCACTGCTCCTGATCCCTAGCCTCACTTTGCTAAACCAAAACACAGCTCTGCTATAGGACCTAATTCAAAGCAGAGATGAAGAGCCTACAATCAGGACTTGCAGAACTTTTAGAACTCACATGTGTGAGCTTCAGTGTGACTTAAACGTTGGCACTTGGGTACCTGCTCTCACCTCTTATTCTCAGCTATATTTCAGAAGGTGAAAGCTATTAGCTGGTTATTTAATGAGATTCCAGCTTCAGACAGAGGTCTAAACAAGACACTTCCCCAATCTTGCCCTCAGCAACACTTTCTAAAGTCAGACGACTAGAGTACCACAGCACCAAAGTAAGTAAACCTATAACCACAGGGAACAGGACAAGAGCCCCAGTCGAGGGAGTTTCATTTATCAAATCTCTGAGAATCAGAAACTGAGTTGGCAGGAATTTTAAAAGGCAAAAGGTCGTAACCTAAGAGGTGCAAAGGAGGGCTAGGCTCAGGCTACGGGAGGGCGGAGGGCAGAGGTCAGGGCAAGAGTGGAACTGAGAGCTCTGGGAAGAGCGAAGGTCCATCTGTGTCGTAGGACTGCACTGCCAAGGTCCCCTACCGCCCTCCACTCCACTCTGTTCAGGGAAGGAAGTCACCCACGGCAGGGGGCTATCTCCCAGGGAACACAATCACCCCACAGGGGAGGGCCCTCATCCAGGCACCGGGCCGCAGCCTCACTCTCTGCTCCCAGACTGGCCCGGAGCGCAGCCTGTCAAGCTTCCTGGGGCCCCTCACCATGTGCTTCACCTGAATAATACTGATCTACAGCTTTTATTCATGTGGTTGGGATATTAAAAAATGAAAGAAGGTGCCAGGTGGAGTTTTTAGTTATTCCCAATTTCAAGCCATTTTTCCTGATGAGATACAAAAGAAAAGGGGGGTGAGTATAAAAATAGGGAGAGCCATACCACAGAAACTTCTTGCAGGAATGAACACCACAATGAATCACCTGGCAGGGGTCTCAAGGAACCTAAAGAATGCAGCTTAATCTTCATCCCAAATGTCACCTTTTTGAACCAGAGAAGAGCAATCAAGAAGG
Organism: Neotragus moschatus; assembly: GCA_006410615.1. Classification (NCBI taxonomy): domain Eukaryota; kingdom Metazoa; phylum Chordata; class Mammalia; order Artiodactyla; family Bovidae; genus Neotragus; species Neotragus moschatus. Next base: position 701,923 of record SJYA01000967.1, on the reverse strand, counting down.
AAAAACTGCACTGTGTTTCCTTTTAAAGGAAAAACAGAAGTGTGGCTTTTACTATGGAAAAATATATATTTGCTTATAAAGGAGGACACAACAGTATCAAAATGGCTGTGCGATGGTGGTGGGATTAAGTGTACTTTTTCTGTTTAAACTTTCCTTCTTATAATACATGTCATAACAATAAATGTGAACCAATATAAGAAAGCAAGAGATTTTCATAATCAAAGTGACAGAAACACAAGAAAATGCTTATCACTCAGACCCAAGTACTGAACACCTGGAAACGTGCCGACTGCTTTCACTAGGAACAAAGTGTCTTCAAGAGAGTCATGCTTTCAAGATGCAAACATGGAAAACAGATAAATTCTAACACTATGTAAGTGTTTACACTCTTTGTCCATCCCTGCAAATAAAACCCAGCTCAAATTAGTTCAAGTGATGAAAGAGAATTCACTAGAAAGACACTGGGACAGCTCACAAAAATTCAAAAAACTACAGGAAATCAGGATCACATCCTTTCAAGTCTACCACCAGAAGAGAAAGAGGCTCTTCTTCCAGTTTCAATCTGAAAACCCCAGGATATTTTATCTGATGGTCCTGATCTGGGTTACCTGCCAGCTCCAGGAACAATCTTTGTGGCCAAAGAGGGCAAGACTTTTATCAGAAAAGGGTGGGGTAAGAGCAAAACACTGGCCTCCGGAAGAATTCTCATTCTGATACCCAAGAAAGGGGCATCAAAACCAGTTATGAGCAATGTCCTTCCTGTAAGAGTACAAAGAAGGTTATTAAGCTAATTTGCTTGTCAAATGGAAAAAGTGGAGAAAAACACTCCAGGCAAAGGGACCACTGTGAGTTAGCCGTTTTTTCTCCCTCAGGTAGTAGGAGTTTTTAAGTGAGGTTAAGGGTGTAACGGATTGTTAGGGAATGACATGTGTAATTTTCTTTTTTTTTTTCCTTCAAATTAGACAACAGGCAACCCATAGACCCTGATTGGGAGTAGAGACTGATATTGAGTAAATCAGTTTGAAGGTCATTGGAACTGTCAAGTGGATATGTTATGATAGAAATCTGGTGGAGAAGAGGAAGGGTAAAATAGCCTTCAGTTCAAACTTGTCTGAAAGTTTGTTTCCCCCTTTTTTTACACCATACACAGCCACAAAAACAAACAAACCTTTTATTTCAATATTATTCAACTAGTTATAATAAACTGCAAAAATGGGATTGGTTTTAAGATATTTTAAACGACAAAACCAACACTGTCTGCCAAATGATCTTTCAAAATAGAGACACAATATAAGAAATTCCACTGCACTACATAAAGGTTCAAAGCAACAAAGCCTATTTTACTTGGACGCGTGAACCAAGCAGCCACCCATTACCAGCATTTTCAACAGGTTTTCTAGCAATCCAGAGTATTTCTCCCAAGTACATTTCATCTTTTCAGTTCCCTTCTAGTGTTCTGAATTCTTTGGCTTAGCTGCTGGCTATAAATAGAACCTTTGGTGATTTGTTTCAACTGTGCTCCCTCTCGAAACAGGAAGACACACATACACACAGACACACACACACCAAATTCGAAAAGTACTCATTTTTTAATTCTTTAGTTTCCTCTAAAGTACTCTGTATTTTTATGAGGCTCAGCCTTAGGTGATATGATTACCTACCTGCATATTCATAGAACCATTCTAAGCACCTCTTACTTGAAAAGGCTTCTTCTTCAGTCTTTATTCTAGTTGAATCATATTTTCTATACATGCTAAAAATTGAGAAAGGAGTTTTAGAAGTTATTTAAAGATACTGAGTTTTTTAAGTAACAAATAGTTTTTATTCTTTTACCCAATCAGATACCTACTTAATATTAACAGGTATTTCACATACATTTAGAATATTCCACTTCTTGCATCTGGAAGCGTCACCTTAATGACTATAGTTTTAAACACAGTCATACCTAGTATAGAATTAAATGGTAAGCTCTTTATACAGGTTTTTCTTTGATGAACAAATAGCTAGTAAAACCTGAACAGAACAAGTATCTGGTATATACCTTTCTACCTCTCCAGCCAGAATCAACTACAGAACAACAGTGAGATGCAGCAAGAAATGTCTCTGGTGTTTTCTTCAACTGAAGACCCTAGAATTCAGTCGTGTTCCTGAATTAAGTTCTCCTGATGCCCATGTCATCTGAGTCAGGCTGGGCACAGACCACGGTCTAAGGAAGAAGTTGGCAATAGGAGAGACCTCCAAGGAACTTGTTAAGCAAATGAAAAGAAACATCAAGTTATGAGCAAGCCTCCAGGGGAAAAGAACCTCAGGAAAAAGAAATACAGAGAAACCCTGGCTCCTGCCCGGCTCCTGGCGTGTCCCATGTGGAACCAGTGCGCAAGCTGGAGAACTGAGTCAGCAAGCACAGGGCCTCCCCCTGCGCTGCTGTGACCCTAGTCAGGAATTCCTTATCTCATGATGACATGGGGCTGAGGAGCCAGACATTCCCTACCTGGGGCGGGAAAAGAAGCAGTATCATCACAAATAGTGATTTCAACAGAAAAGTTATAAGTTTTATCCTTTATTTATGTATGAGCATTTATGAATATAGCTTTTATTTATGTAACATATAATATCACACATAATTCTTCTGAAGTGAGCATTTATTCATGATCAAGACTTTCACCAGGATATCTATATATACTGCTAATTAGAGATTCTGGGTTTTCGTACCCAAAAAACCCCAAAATATGTTATAGGGTATTACAATACTGAAACCACAAACCACTAGTTTTGTATTTCCAATGTAAAAAGCAGCCATACCACCTGGAAACAAAGGTGGATACCGGCCAGGGGTTCAAACAGATTTGCTCTAATCCTGGGTTTGGACATTTCTATCTCAGCTCAAAGTCTATAACTGGTCAATTAACTGGAGATCTATATAAGACACTGTAATGTCTGAATTATTTGACAATATTCTACCTAAAAAAGGACACTGGAATAACACTCAGAAACAAATAAATAATACATGCTACTACATGGAAGAATCTCAAAAAAGAAAACGATGCTAAGTTTAAAAAAAAAAACAGGCATTTCACATAAAGGTTCATTTATGTGAAATGTTCAGAAAAGGCAAATATGAAGACACAGAAAGTGAATTTGTGGTTCCCTGGTGCTGGGAATAAGGACAGACTGACTGTAAGTGGGCATCAAGGATCTAACTGGGGTGAGAGAAATCTTATAAAACTGATTTGTAGTGATGGTTGCAAAACTCTAACTTAGTAAAAATTACTGAGTTGTACACTTAAAAACTGTACACATTGTGGTATATAAAGTTTTTCCAAAAAAGACCAAGAATAAAACTCAACTAAATCATCCAGCTATAAAATTAGCTCCCCATACCCTGCATGACCAATGAAATGTTATCAATGAGAGCCTCATACCTTTCTGCAACACAACTAACCAGTTTTTTTGTGTGCATTAAAACACTGTATTTTAATGAAACATAATTCTAGCTTTAAAAATAATAAGTGAGAAGAGGGGCATTATTTTACATTTTTGCAAATGCTTTAAAAAGATGGCTTTATATTAGACTGTCCAGTTATCATTATCTGTTTCCACATTCAGACTGTTGAGATATACTGTTCTGGTTGAATTAGTAAAAAAAATTCAGCCTCGTACAGACTTGAAATTGGCTTTACCATGCTAAAAGAATTTAGACAGTGAAAAAATAGTAAGTGCTACATATAGCCATGTTGTATGATAACTAGAATTGAACAATTCCTTGATAATCATATCTGTACCACCAAATGGTCAAGGAGCTTGGCTTCATAAAGCTGAATCACTGGTCTAAACGGTGTTGGTGATTATTGATTATCTTCTAAATCACGGCTACAGTTTTTTCAGATAATACTTTCCTCTCATTTGAGATAGGAACAGTGACACGACTTTCATGTTCTCAGAGTCCATCTCTCTAACCCTCTAAGAGTTGTAGTATATGAAACATCACAGTGAGAAAGAAGCAGAAAGATCTCATCTGATCCCTCTGATTATCAATATGGCAATTCAGGCCACATCAGTAAAGTGAAATGACCTAGCCAGCCAGAATGGAGGAATATAGGAAAAGGCAGAAAAGACTGAAACTATGATGTGTGTTCATTGTTTAAAAAAGAGAGAGAGAACAAAAGTGGCCATTAAAATCTGGCTGAAATAGTAAAAATGTCTAAAATAAACCTAAAGGACCCTGGGAGTTACCAAAATTAGCAGGTCACTTGTCTGAAAGAGAAGTGGTTTCAACAGTCTTATTTTTCATGGTTCCTAACAAATCCTCACTCTTCAGAGAAGGAACGTCAGCTCAGCTAATATTCCTGGCAGGCTTAGAGCACTGAGGACAGGCAGCTCCCTTCAGCCACGTGGCCCAGGTCCTTGCAAAACCAGCTATGGGAATCCTGCTCCTGCTGCAGGTAGGGAAACCCTCTTGAAGAACAGATACATACCTATCCTGAAGTCGTCAATGGGCACAGACAGCAAGCCCTTAAAAGGGAAGAAACTCTACACCAGTTTTGGTGGATCAATGGACTAAGATAAAACTTGAAATTTCTAAGAACCCAGATTACCTAATTCGTTTTTATTTTATGAAGCCACACATTAAGCATCACGAAATAATTGCACTTTGCAAGTTTGCCTGGCGGAACCAAAACAACACTCCAGTTGGTGTTTGTGTACTTGGAAGGCCCACACTGGGCTCATGGATCAATGCGCCTCTTTGGCACGTATGCCATTAATGTGGATCCACTGTCTCTGCAACATACCTATCGTGTCTACTTTTCTTGGCAGATAGATCATCTCCAGAAGCAGGTCTCCTCTTTTTCCTCGGCGGCATCACTTTACTAAAGCAGTCTGAAGAACTGCAAGACCGCAGACTTCCTACAAGACACAGTGAAGAGCACAAAAGTAAGGACTGCCACGTCAAAACCCTCCTGGAGAACACCACCACTGAATGAAGAGCTCTCACGGTTTATGCTACGAAGGGTTTATACATTACCTGTAAATGCTATAAGGTGAAAATATGGTTTTTAGTTCCTCTTTGAGAAAATGTTACACATACAATTTGGATCTTGGGCAAAAGCCTGACATGATCTTCAGCAAAACTTCCGTAGAACTTTTTAGCTTGTTTCGCCACTTGAAGAAGATTCTGGTCTTATGGTCAGGGTTTTCTGAGACATAACTATATTAAAAATGTAACACCATCACAGAACACCTGTTGAGACCTTACCATGTACCAGGCCCTGCTCTTAACACTAACATGTGTGAACTCACTTAACCTCATGACAAGTTTATGAAAACAGAATAATAATGCCTACGTAGATAAGAAAATGGAGGCAGAAAGAGGTCAGGTAAGTGGCAAAACTGGAATTCATACCCAGACAGTCTCACTTCAGACTGTTTTAAATCACTGTAAATTAAAAGACAATTACAAGCCTATCTTGGCACAAGTACTAGCAGAGCTATTATGTCATTGGTTCCCACAATAACCCTGCATGACACGCAGGGCAAAGATAATGATCTCTACCGAAAGATGGGAAAAGCTAAGGATCAGGCACTCAAGAGACGTCCCAAGGTCTTGGAAATGCCAAGTGGTGAGCTCTGGATGGCGTCCTGCTCATCCGCTAGGGCCCTGGTGAGAGGCCTGGCCCTCAGAGAGAGGGCACTAGGGGCTAGGCGCTCTGCACTCTGGGCATGAGCTCCAGCTCCTCACCCAGTCATGTGGCTTGGGCAGCTAATGACCTACCCTGGGTCTCCGGTTCACCATCTGAAAACAAGACCTTCTCAGCAGTGTTCTGAGGTAACTCTTTCCCAGGAGTTTTCTGAGGGAAAAACCCACTCAGCAAGGGCTCAGGTGCCAAGCGTCACGTGTAGACAGATGTTGGGAACTGAGTTTCACAAGACAGGTATGTGGTCAGGCCAGAGCTCCACGTTTACCTGATCCTTACAACCACCCTACAATGGAGGGCATCCTTAGCACCCCCGTTCCTACAAATAAGGAAACTCAGGCAGAGAGATGAAGCAGAGATTGGAAAACAGCAAGTGGGATCAACGATGGAAACCAGGCAGGCCCTGGCTCCCTGCCACCACTCACTGTCACTCCCACACGACCACAGCAGCAGAGGCTGAGAAGCAGGGGACTGAGGCCAGAGCCTGGGAAAAACGAAAGTAGCTCAGTCGTGTCCGACTCTTTGCAACCCCGTGGACTGTAGCCTGCCAAGCTCCTCTATCCACAGAATTCTCCAGGCCAGAACATTGGAANACCCTCCTGGAGAACACCACCACTGAATGAAGAGCTCTCACGGTTTATGCTACGAAGGGTTTATACATTACCTGTAAATGCTATAAGGTGAAAATATGGTTTTTAGTTCCTCTTTGAGAAAATGTTACACATACAATTTGGATCTTGGGCAAAAGCCTGACATGATCTTCAGCAAAACTTCCGTAGAACTTTTTAGCTTGTTTCGCCACTTGAAGAAGATTCTGGTCTTATGGTCAGGGTTTTCTGAGACATAACTATATTAAAAATGTAACACCATCACAGAACACCTGTTGAGACCTTACCATGTACCAGGCCCTGCTCTTAACACTAACATGTGTGAACTCACTTAACCTCATGACAAGTTTATGAAAACAGAATAATAATGCCTACGTAGATAAGAAAATGGAGGCAGAAAGAGGTCAGGTAAGTGGCAAAACTGGAATTCATACCCAGACAGTCTCACTTCAGACTGTTTTAAATCACTGTAAATTAAAAGACAATTACAAGCCTATCTTGGCACAAGTACTAGCAGAGCTATTATGTCATTGGTTCCCACAATAACCCTGCATGACACGCAGGGCAAAGATAATGATCTCTACCGAAAGATGGGAAAAGCTAAGGATCAGGCACTCAAGAGACGTCCCAAGGTCTTGGAAATGCCAAGTGGTGAGCTCTGGATGGCGTCCTGCTCATCCGCTAGGGCCCTGGTGAGAGGCCTGGCCCTCAGAGAGAGGGCACTAGGGGCTAGGCGCTCTGCACTCTGGGCATGAGCTCCAGCTCCTCACCCAGTCATGTGGCTTGGGCAGCTAATGACCTACCCTGGGTCTCCGGTTCACCATCTGAAAACAAGACCTTCTCAGCAGTGTTCTGAGGTAACTCTTTCCCAGGAGTTTTCTGAGGGAAAAACCCACTCAGCAAGGGCTCAGGTGCCAAGCGTCACGTGTAGACAGATGTTGGGAACTGAGTTTCACAAGACAGGTATGTGGTCAGGCCAGAGCTCCACGTTTACCTGATCCTTACAACCACCCTACAATGGAGGGCATCCTTAGCACCCCCGTTCCTACAAATAAGGAAACTCAGGCAGAGAGATGAAGCAGAGATTGGAAAACAGCAAGTGGGATCAACGATGGAAACCAGGCAGGCCCTGGCTCCCTGCCACCACTCACTGTCACTCCCACACGACCACAGCAGCAGAGGCTGAGAAGCAGGGGACTGAGGCCAGAGCCTGGGAAAAACGAAAGTAGCTCAGTCGTGTCCGACTCTTTGCAACCCCGTGGACTGTAGCCTGCCAAGCTCCTCTATCCACAGAATTCTCCAGGCCAGAACATTGGAATGGGTACCTGTTCCCTTCTCCAAGGGATCTTCCCAACCCAGGGATCAAACCCAGGTCTCCTGCATTACAGGCACATTCTTTACCATGTGAGACACCAAGGAAGCCCAAGGATACTGGAGTGGGTAGCCTATCCCTTCTCCAGGAGATCTTCCCGACCCAGGAATCAAACAGGGGTTGCCTGCATTACATTCAGAGTCTTCACCAGCTGAGCTACCAGGGAAGCCCTTAGAGCCTGGGGGAGTATGGATGTTGGGGACTAGGAAAAGAAGATGAGGACCTGGGTGGGGAGAAAACCTGGGTGAGTGCACTGTCCTCCCGGAGGCTTGAGGAGGAGGAGTGCGCTAGGCAGTGGGTGGCGGCGGGGGGAGGCAGCAGTAAAATGCAGCAGGAAGGAGTGGAGGCGGAGGGGCTAAGGCTGGGGAAGGAACCCAGCAATCTGCAAAGCATGGACAGCTCTTTGCAGAAGGCTGTTCGGAAGGCAGGGAGAGAGATGTCAGTAGCTAATGGTTTCAACATGAAAAGAACAACGGCAGGGACTGGAACCTAAATCCTGGACACACTCAGGCTTCCACCTCCAGGCGATGTACTTTCAGAAGAGGCCAGCAAAAAGCACCTCTCCTGAAACAAACCAGGACAATGGCGCCAGCGAGGCGCGGGTCCAGCACTGGCTACTGGACCACGCTGGCTCCTCAGTGCACAGGTAGAGCCCACCAGACTGGAAAGATGACCCTCGGCCACCCTTCCCAGAGCTCAACCAGGGTTGGGGTAGAAGGTTCTTCAGAGACACCAGACACCCTCACATCTCTCTCACAATAGCAAAAACAGGAAGCAGAAGAGTTGGAGCAAGTTCTGCTACCATACATACCCGTCCGTCCTCCCTGCGAAACTCAGTCCTGTTTACACCGATGCACAAAGAGGTGTGAGAGGGGCAGAGACCCAAGCTTTTGCAGACCACCAACAGGCAAAATTTATTCTTGTCCAGTAATGCCTCAGGGTGGGGCTCGCAGAATAAAAAAGTGTGACCCAACTTGCCGGAGAGCCTGCCACGCTTCTCGGAAAGGAGCAATCTTGAGGCTTGCTTCTCCCTTTTGGATGTGCACGTGTGAAGGAGGATGTGCACGTGTGAAGGAGAGACACGGTCTCCTGGCATTGGTCACAGTCAGGTTCTGAGCTTCTAGTCCGGCACTGACCCCTCCCTCCCACCAGTGTTTGCAGAGCACAGAGGAAATGCACACCTCTCCCCAGTCCGTGGGAAGATGACCATCATTTAAAACAATGTTTCCACCAATATTCACCAGCAAGATCTGATCCACCACCAGCTCCTCTTCCTGGAAACACTGCCATCATAAGTTAACTAACTTTTTCAACTTTCTTTTTTCTTACTAATGAACGCTTTCTGTTAAAGTTTCACAAATCACTTTTCCTGGCATAAACGTATTCATATTTTAGCCCCAAAGCATCTCAAATTTTGCATTTTGTTCTTTTATCTATTCACATGGCCCCTGTTCAGATGTCTCTACTCTAATCATCGGCATAAGTGACTATCGGGGGCCGTCCTTCACAATGAAACAGTGTCTGTTCAGTCCCAACGCCTGCTACAGTTCAGGCACCCACTGGCTCCTCGACCCTCTCACCTCCACCTCACAGGAAGAATGTGTCCAACTCACATCCCAGAGAAGTCACAGAGGACGACACAGCACAGCTCCACAGGCAGAATCCTGGAACTCAATGACTTACAGTTTCAAGCTAACTCAAAAGCAAGTGTTTACTGCTGAGGAAAACAAGTTGACCTAAAATAATTTGGTGACATGACCAAGTCAACAGAAACTTATAGAGCTCACACAACTCAAGGTGTGGTAGCCCAAACCCCCACTATGGCCTCAGGGATCCTACCCAAGCAAAAGCAACTCAAGATGTTCAAGTCCATGCACAAAAGTACACCTTGGTTTGCAGGGTTCTGTCTGGTTCACCTGTGCAGACCCAGCAGCTAATACAGTATCATTATACAGTAATAAGGTATATATATATATATCCTATGGTAGACTCTCAAGAAATATTTGTTAAATAAATGTGTTCCTAAAACATTTGTAAATCAACTTCTGCCAAGACGTCAGTACATTTCCAGAGATTTGAAACACCTATGAATAGGTAATACACCACCATTTCAGACTTTTTTCCTCCCATTTATTAGCTAAGACAAGCATTTGACTCAAGTATCCTGGCAGGTAGGATTTTTTTTTTTTTTTTTAACACAAATATTTGAGAATGTTTGCTTCTTAAAATAACTCGGTGATATCTTTTTATAATCAAGACACTTAAACCCAAATGAATGTTTCACAAATTTGTATTTATCTGTATCATTAAATTTAGACTTTATTGCCTCAGAACTTGAATCACTTAATCTACCTGAATTACACTTATTTTTACACTGAAAATTTAGCAAGCAAATAACATAAACAAGAATCTTATGGAATGTTTATCTGTTTTAAAGAAGCTTTAGCTATTTTAACCTGCTACAAGTATCCACTTAGGTACAAATAATCTGCCATTACAGGTAAAGAGTCAAAATACTAAGGCTGAAGTTTTCAATTAATAACTACAAAGCACTTTCAAAGTTATCATCACAAACCTGAGAGGTATTATTACCACCCCAATTCGACATATTAGAAAACTGGCCAGTAAGTTGAGCTCCTAAAAGTTCCTATTCAATAAATAATTAACAAATAAAAGCTAACTAACTCACAATTTCATTTGAAATGATTAAGAGTTAATACTCTGGTTTCTCTTCCAATCATATTAAAGCCTTTTGGGGGGAAATGATCAGAGTTACAAGTTTCCAGTGTTTACCAATCATGCATCATTGACTCAATGGACATGAATTTGAGCAAACTTCAGATCATGAAGGACAGGGAAGCCTGGTGTCCTGCAGTCCATGGAGTAAAAAAGAGCTGGACACGAATGAGCAACTGAACAACAACAACAAAGAAAAAAGGGGAAAGGAAAAGATTTTAGGAATCCATCTTAAATCTCATCAGAAACATTCGGCAGGTACTTACGAAAAAGGAAAGGCCTTTTTAATACAATGATAAAGAAGTAGGAAGATGAAGGGATGAATAATCTCAACCAGTAATCCCAAACTATGATTCAGGCTCCTTCACATTACAGCTATAGACTGGTGTTCGGTCCGCAATCTCTCTCCCTTAGATAGACAGTTACTCTGAAACCCTCCCCTCATTAGAAACACTTTTGATGCTAAAGTGTTTGTATGATCCTTAGGAAGAAAACAGAAATTGTTTCCATTTTTTAACTAAAGGTTATGATTGAGTTCAGGTTCATTTCTTTTTGGTTCAGTATTTAAGGAGAACAAATAAATTAGCCTATTAACTGACCATATTTTCAAATAAATTTGACCGTATTTTCAAATAAATCAGTCAGTGAATGTAGCTCTTCTTCTTACATTAAACAATTAGAAATACTGCAACATTTTAAACATATCTAACAGTTGGTCCCAGAAAAATCAATTTTAAACAGCAAATTGAGTTCACCTGGATCAAACCACAAAGCCTTTTAATGCCTATGCAGCTGGCTGTTTTCATAATAATTTAACTAAGTATGTTATTCCTAATAAGTGGTGTCTAAGTAGCTACTCCGCTACTTTTTAAAATTTAATTATTTTGCTTGTGGGCCTCAAGTTAAAAAGAGGTCCTGTTCAGGAATTAATTCTCCTACGACATATTAAATTGTGCGCCCAGTTTCATCCTCAAAGAAGAGCTCTATACAATTAGAGATCTTTTTCTGACTTTTCCAAACTTAGTATAAATGCTTGTTCCAATACAAAAATCTCACTATCGAATTTTCATTATGAGTTTGTTGTATCATATAGCCTTGACTCACTTAATAACATTTTATATGTTCATTCTGCCAGTTCATTAATTTTTATATAGCTTTTTCACATAACGATGTCACAAAGGTACAGTCACTTAAGTTGATAAATGCAAGCGTGCTCAGTCGTGTCCGACTCTTTGCAACCCCATCGACTGTAGCCCACCAGGCTCCTCTGTCCTGGAATTTTTCAGGCAATACTGGAGTGGGTTGCCATTTCCTCCTTCAAAGTTGATAAATAGGCTGTATTTTAAGATATCAGTATCAAAATATTTTAATTCATTTTCTTGAACACATCATTGAACTACTTACTTGAGTAAAACTATTAGTGTCCAAATGTGCAATTTTTATCCTACTATTAAAGACCAAAAGATTTCCTTTCCTGTCTCTCTAAACAATACGACTTCCAACATCTATCATCCTCCTTCATTATTATTACTATTGGTCCTCTCTGGCTTTTTAAATTCATGCCCACTATTGTGGGCTATTTCTCCAATATTAATATACACGCTCTCTCCCCTTTTTCTTTTTTTGGTGGCAGGAAGACTGAAAGAACCAAAGAAAAGTATTAAAAAGAAAGAAAGGAGAAAGATACTGGCCTCTTGCACTTGGTTTCACTCTGTCATATACAGTTGGTATAGAAATTGCTCAGTCTACCGTTGAACGAAGAGATTAAAAGAGGCACTATAGTGATTAACTTCCCCAGATTTCCAAACATTACAGATTTTATGTTGTTTAATTTTTTAAGTATGTTCTGTCAGATATGATAATCACAAGTGATGCTATAACCAGATGGGGAAATGTTAATGAAATGGACTACTCTAAGAAATTACTAATGCTAATCGACCTTGACTGGCACTATAAGGTACCAGGCACTGCACCAGCAAGTCATATACCAAACATCAGACACACTAGGGGCAAAAGAGGAGGTTTGAGGCCAAACACACTCTCCACTTCAATATTCCTGAATTATAGTCCCCAGTTATTAAACTGCCACATTCAGGTTAAATATTTAAATGTGACATTACTACAGTAACAATACTCACTTAAATCCAAAGGTCAACATTAACAAAACAATGTACAAGATGGAAAACTTAGATGTCTCATTACCGTAGCCAAGGGAAAGACAGCCAAAAGACTCCACCAACAAAAAATTCAGTTTTAAAAAATCAAAACAATTATCAAGTTTAAAAAATCTCCAGTGCCTACCAATGTATTTTTCCAGAATAATTAGAAAGAAATGTGCTTTTTCTTAACTATTAGAACTGGCCCTGAAAATTATATTCAGCATATTGGTAGTAGCTAAAAGTTAAACACACTTAAGTGTGCATCAACAGAAACACATTATGATATATTCTCAAGATAGAAAATCATGCAGTCATTAAAAATAAAGCTTCATAAATGTGCTATAAAAGATCTCCGAGATACACTGAGTGACAAAAACAACAGCCATATATAAATGTATACTTGTATTTTGGGGAAAATATATCCTCATCATCATTTGGGAAACAAATACAAGAATTTAAGAGATGTCTCTGGAGAGTCAAGGGTGTAGTACTAGCAGGGGGTAGGAACTGGTGCTCATAAAACTGGACGGCAACCTTTGCTTTTTTACACCTTTTTGACACTTCTTTTAAAATCATGTGCATACACTGCTTTTAAAATTATTAAGGAAACTGTTTTTGACTGTCCTGACCTATGTTTACTAAAACAGAAAGATCAGGTGAAGGGACCCTCTGTGGCCTGGCCTTCTAAAACACACCTCCCCTTCTCTCACTTTCCCTGGAAGGAGGAATGTCTGATCTAACTGGTAATGGGGGGGGGGGGGGCGGGTGGCACTGAGCAGAGGGGCCCAGCCCCTTCTGGACTCCCTTTCAGCCAGCCTGCCAGCAGAGGCTGCTACCCCTCCACTGCCATCAGTGGGGGTTAGAGGCGGGCCAGGTGTGCGGTGCTCTACTGGCTAAGGCAGTGACTGTGTGTAAACCCGTCTAATTAACGTGAAATACTGAAAAGCTTCTGCATTTCTTCTGTTCGCCTAAGCTGTGTTTTCCAACACAACTGTTAGTTCAATATCCATCTTATTATACCTAATCTTCAATTGATCCTGAACCAATCTGGAGGAGAAGGGTAGGGAGTTATAAATCCCAATAACCTCCAAGGTAATTTTTTTAATTAAAAATTAAATAAAAAAAAAAAGACCAATGCTATGTAGTATATACAGTATGAGCTCACCAAGGCAAAAAAAAAAAACTACAAAACACTACTCTACTACTATAAAAACATATGCAGATACAAAAATACCCGAAAGAATAAGTATTAAAACAGCATACTAAAGGAGGGTTATGGCTTTTTCCTTCATTTGTTTTTGTGCTATTCTCTAACAAGCTAACAGTTCTCTAACAAGCATGTGTTCATACATTACTGTGATAACTTTCAAAAACTTTAAAATATATTTTAATAACTTTCACTGGAAGTTATCATAACTATAGATCAAGTGCAAGTTTCTGAACTTTGTGATCATCACGGTTTAGAGAAGTGGTTCTCAAAGTGTGATCTCCAGACCGGCTCCATCAGGATCACATGGGAGCTGGTCAGAAATGCAAATTATGGGGCCCTACCCCAGAGCTCTGGAGGTGGAGCCGAGCAACCCGTTGAAACTAGCCCCTCCCTCCACCATGATTATAATGCCAGCTAGAGTTGGAGAACCAAAGGGCTAGAGGATTGTTTACAATAATCCCACTTTCAGTTTTCCCAGTCATAAATCCTCAAAGTGAAAGAAAGTGTAAGTTGCTCAGCTGTGTCCGACTCTTTCGCAACCCCATGGACTGTACTCCTCTATCCATGGGATTTTCCAGGCAAGAATACTGGAGTGGGTAGCCATTCCCTTCTCCAGGAGATCCTCCCAACCCAGGGATCAAAACCAGGTCCCCCACACTGCAGGCGGATTATTTACTGTCTGAGCTACCAGGGAAGCCCATTAATCCTCAGGACCATACAAAACACACATACATACTCCTATCTCCCTATCAACTCATTTTATATCTCAAGTCAACAAGCATTTATGGAAAACCTTTCAAACTGCACTACTTTTTAGTATAAGCTGAAATACTTTAGTAAAGGAATGATTATCTTCAAACCACTGAGGAGAATCCCCAACCCCGTTAAAGGAACTGAAGTACTCCGTTATAAACCGGAGCCCTAGAACAGATCTCCTCCTGGGAGGAGCTGTGGCATGGTTGCCTCTATACACCCTGAGAATGAGCCTCAACCAAGGAACAACTTGCTAATGGGATGTATTATAATAACATGGAGCAGTCTCAGCTAGTATTTCTCCTTCACAACTATTAGCAAGTTTACTGAAAATTAAGTAGGGATAGCATTTATAGATACCTGTTTGGTGATCGTCTTGGCCAACGTCTTCTGTTAGATTCTGCAAGAAATATTTTCATTATTACCAAGAAATCACACACCATACAGCAAGTTTTAAAATTCAGTATTTTCATAAACAGCTGACATCTTAATATCCATAATCTAAATTCTTGTCAAATATACTTAAAACAACTGAACAGCTGGTAGTTTTGTCTTTTAAAAATTGACTTACTAGCTTATTAAGGGTGTGGTAGATCTTATGAATATTTGCCAGTGTTGAGAGATGAGAGTTCAGCTGAAAGTCTTTAAAAGAAAAAGGGGAAAATTCAGTGTCACTTATTTCCCATACTGCAAAAAGACTATTAAAAAATAAAGCTCAAAAGTGGAAATAAATGTTTTGATACAATTGAATACTATCGCCATTATATTTGATACTTATTAAATAAGATACAACATGCAACTACCAACCTATCTGCTAGAAATAGTGTGACAATAAAACTAAATGCCCAACCAAATGTTAAACTACAGTTCATGAAATTTTCACGTGAATTGTACGGCAAAACAAAAATATTTCAGTATAACATCCTATCAGCAACAATCTCAAAATTTTCATGTGAATTGTAAGGCAAAACAAAAATACTTCAGTATAACATCCTATCAGCAACAATCTCAAACTTAATAGAAAAATATTACTGATGCTGGCAAATTAAGTAACACAAATAGATGAAAGGTCTCAAATGAACCATCTTCACTTTCTCTTTCTCCTCCCCAGAATTACTAGCACAATACAAGCTCCTGGCAAGAAAATAAACAGGAAAGCATCTCAATCACTTGACATTTCTTACAACATACGTATTTTGTTGACTCTTACACAACATGGAGCAGAAATGGAATCTAAGCCCCTCCCCCTCCTGTTTAACAAATACAGATAAATCAAAGGGCTGGCCTGAAAGTGGCCTGTCTGAGAGGCCAGGGCCCTGGGATGGAGTCTATAGCTCCTGGCACTGCAACAGTAAAATGTGCCACAGAGCTAGTAACACAGAGGCAGAACTCGCACTCACAAAGAATCAAAGACCGTCTCCACCCACCATCTCTAACAACTTCAGGACTGCACACTAAATCACCCACAAAAGACAAAGTCAAGCTGCTCTACCACACAACACTGCACAACATAAAACTGTATGTTCAGCTTTTGAATCTCCAATTTCAAATGCTTTTCATAAAAAGTATGCTTGCCCACATAGTGGGTTATATGAATATGAGTTAAAAGTCGACGGCTATTTTCATATTTGAATAAGCATCAATAGAAGTAGTTTCATAAAACATCAAGATTTACATTAGTTCCTTTACTATCATCACAATTAGTAAACGTTAGTCTGAAAGTTACCTTGAAAAGATACTGTAACTTTCCAAGTTATGCCATTCTGATTAAAAAAAAGAGAGAGAGAGAGAGAAACAATCACCCTTTCCTGGAATATTTATTTAGGATGCATGTCAGATGCAAGGAGCCAACACTACAACACAAATTGTCTCTGCTGGGCTGGAAAGCAAGCTGACCTGCCTGCCAGTATTTAGAAAGCTTCACTTTTCTTTTCTAAATCGTGCCAGGAATGCAGGTCTGGGCTGGCCTGGAGGGCAGAGGGGCCAGCAGGCAGCAGAGTCCCTGACATACACACACCACTGTCAGGAGCAGCGGGCTATAAGTGTACATGCACCACCCGGCCTGACACCACACGCACAGCCATTGAGAGTGGGCCAAAGAATCAGAGTGCTTGGCTGAGAGACAACCAGAGAAGGACCTCAAATATAGACAAGTGTTAATTATTTAGCATCCGAATGGTTGAGCCATGTTTAAGGTAAATGATGATAATAAATATGTGCAGATCTTGATTTTCCATCGTAATTAGTGCAACTGCACAGAAAAAGATTTTAAAATATTTGGAGTGTTTGAATATATATATACACACACACACATGTGTGTGTATTTATGTACTTACACTTCTATTTCATAAACCTAGGTAGAGGGCTCTAAAACTAGGAGCAGTAGCAAAGGCTTTGGGGAACTTAATCTTACCCCCTCCCCCTCCCCTGGCATCTATGACCAAGCCCTAAGCTCCATTTTTGTACTTTCTCAATTTAAAATTTGGAAGACAAATGATACACTACAGTAATATCTTGATACATAAATTAAACTTCTGGACTCGCCAAAAAAAAAACCAGAAAGCTTAAGGATCTAGATTCTGTCTTCACTGAGGATACTCAGGAGTCTGCCAAAGATCACCAAATCAATAAGGTCTCCAGACCTGCTGATTCAACTGCCAAAATTCACACAGGAGAATCTAGACAAATTAAAATTGCTAAATCCGTCTTTACACACACACACACACAGTTTCTGCTAAAATAACACTTTGACCTTTACAACCTGACTCTGGAGTCTAACAATTAGTTTGAATCGCAGATCCACCAGTTATTTAACCTAAATTTCAATGTCCTCAGTTGTGAATGAGACTACAATGCCTGGACGTGGCTGGCAGAGAGTCAGAGTAATGTGTGGATCACAGTGAGTGCCCAATAAAAGATATTATCACTGTCAGATTATACCATTTTCCACACCAACCACCTACAATGGTTTCTAGTTCTGTAGATCCAAGTCAAGCCCCACATCAAAGATCTCAAAGCTGCAGCTGCCTCTGTGACAGAGGCATACAGCCTGATACATCTCTACAGCCTATGATGGTATGTCTGCATTCATATACCACCAACTGACTTCATAATGATGGTGGAAGAATATCTCAGCAGTGGAAAAACATATACAAGAGCATGTAAGGTTCTTTACATGAAGTTTCACTTTACAGACGATGCAAGCAACAAGGTTCATTTCACAAGTCACATATGTCAGCAAGTCTCTATTTCCATATCCAGTGTCTACTATCATAACCACCTCATCATCACCTCATCAAAAAAAAAAAAAAGGAAAAAGGAACCAGCAGCATAAACAGAACAGTTTTTCTTTAGTTTCATCAAGGTAAAAAGCTAAGGAGTAGACACAAAATCAGGGGGGGAAAAAAGACCAAAATGGCATTAAAAGATAAATCCACAAAGGTTAACACGTATTGAATTCATGGTTCATCTGTTCACTGCTCAGGGCAAGTAACAGACCTTGAAGTCTAAAATAGATTTCACATCCTTAAGGAATAGATGTTAAGGGTGAAGATCGCATGCTTTACAGAAGCGCATTTAGGAAAGCACTAACTGACTCATAAAAATCTCCTCTGGCTCCTATTTCAATTCTAAAGGCTAAATGCTCAGTTAAGTCAACTTTAGTCCATGATCAAAAGGCTCTCCACTATCACTGGGTTAGACTCTCATGTGTGACATGCAAACCTAACATTCTGTATTAAAAGTGACAAATGGCTCTGTAGAAAGATACAGCATGCTTGATAAACGGCTTGCCTAAATTATCTTCTGAGTATTCTTTAAAATGATCAACAAATCCTGATGTGGCATAGTTTTCTGGGAGTTTGGGGGGGTTTGCCTTTTTTTTTTTTTTAATAATTATCACTTGTTGTAACCTATATAACAGAAAAAAGTGAATGCCACTGAGAGGGTCAAAATTCACTTCCTCCAAACTACCCTTTGTATACAGAACCCCACAATATAGAGAGACATATAGTAATAAAACAAAAACTGGTAAGTTGACAATGACCATCATCAACCAAAAGAATCAACTTTGAGAATTAACAGTCCTAACAGGAGTTTACTTCCATAAGAGGGTCAGAAACAACTGAAATACATAAAAATTCAAACCCTTCTTTTATGCCATTAATAATCACTTGTTAAATATACCTGGGAGATGATCTCAATTATAATAGTAATGAAAAGCAACAGTACATGTAGGAATAAACTTAAATGTGCAACATTCAAGTGAAGAAACAATAAAAGTTTACAGATGCAGAGATATATTCCTGAACTGGAAAGACTTGGTATTGTAAGACAATCACTTCACCCTGTACTGAACTACAAAATTAAACGCAATCAAATTCCTATTCTCCCTGCTTCCCACTTCCCCATCCCAAAAAAGAGGTGAGGGAAACGGAAGGGAGTCAGGCAAGCTTAGCAGATTGATTCCAAAGTTCACCTGAAAAGAACAAACAAACCTGACTTGCCAAGAAATTGTTGAAAACAAAGAACGAAGAAGAACAGGCCCTATCAGACCATACATAATATAAAGCAGAGGTTGGTAAACTCTCTGCAAGAGTGCCAGATCTTAAATATTTTAGGCTTTGTGGACCATCTCTGCTGCAGCTACTTTGCCACTGGATCTCAAAAGCAGCCATAAACAATACACAAGCAAATGAGTGTGGCTATGCTCCAATAAAACTTTATTTCTAGACACTAGGTGGTGGGCCTGGTTTGGACCATGAGCTGTAGTTTGCCAAGGCCTGGTGCAGAGGTACATGAGCAGTAAGACAAATCACTGAAAGAGCGCTAATAAACATGTCTAGGCATGTCTGTATGGTTACGTGTATGTATAAGCNAATGTATGGCAAAATGAGTACAGTATTGTAAAGCAAAACAAACTAAAAAATTAAAATTAAAAAAATAAAATAAAATAAAATAAAAAAGATAACTCTCATTACAATTTTGCCTAAGGCCTTTATTTTTTTCCTCTGCAGTGTTTTCCTTTTAACAGAAGGGACAATGCATCCATTCAATAAGCTTTCTTGTGCCTTCTAGAGAAAGACTGATAATTCAATTTTTTAGAAATTTTATAGAGGAAAATAAAAACTAATACTAAAAACATGCCAATTTTCCCCCTCAGTGTTATCAAATGTTCTGTTGCTGCTGCTGCTAAGTCGCGTCAGTCGTGTCCGACTCTGTGCGACCCCATAGACGGCAGCCCACCAGGCTCCCCCGTCCCTGGGATTCTCCAGGCAAGAACACTGGAGTGGGTTGCCATTTCCTTCCCCAATGCATGAAAGTGAAAAGTGAAAGTGAAGTCCCTCAGTCATGTCCGACTCTAGCGACCCCATGGACTGCAGCCCACCAGGCTCCTCCACCCATGGGATCCACCAAGCAAAAGTACTGGAGTGGGGTGCCATTGCCTTCTCCACAAATGTTCTGTTATCAAAGTATAATTAGAATTGTAAGTACAGAGTTATACTCCATTTTTCTATCAAGAGGTATTTATAAGGGGCTATTTGTNTAGCGACCCCATGGACTGCAGCCCACCAGGCTCCTCCACCCATGGGATCCACCAAGCAAAAGTACTGGAGTGGGGTGCCATTGCCTTCTCCACAAATGTTCTGTTATCAAAGTATAATTAGAATTGTAAGTACAGAGTTATACTCCATTTTTCTATCAAGAGGTATTTATAAGGGGCTATTTGTGGCTATTGTGGAACAATCTTTCTTCTGCCTCAAAACCATTTTCTGAATATGATTTACAACCACCTTTAAAAAATTTGTTTGGTCAAGACACCAGCACTGTGACTTTATGCAAAGTATCGTTACCGTGCATTTTAGAAAATGTACCAGTTAAGGGGGNTTACAATGCTTTATTTCTCTTTATGGCATTAGTACCACCAGACTTTATGTCATATTTGGGCGCCACCTTCCTCTAGCATTAGAATATAAGCTTCACGAAGGCCAGAACCTGCTCTTGTCCACTGCTATATCCCTAGTACCAAAAGCAATACGTGGCACACGTCAGGTGCTCAATAAATACTCAAGGAATAAATGATTGCAGGGACAAAGGCATCAAGACTTAAATTCAGTATGCTTTGGTATTTCAGGGTATTCACATCTCTAGATCTTCACATGTGAGAAGCAGCATGGTAACAGAACAGACTCAAAGGCAGGGCAGGACAGAAAAAGGGTGGCTCTGAACCCTGTTTAAGAGGTTAATCTAAGGACAAGTATTTCCACTGAGCCGTCGGAGGGTATGCAAATGCAACAGATAAACATGGCACGCTCCAGCATTCCTACTCAAAGGTAACTCATGCACAGCTGTTTCAGATGAAAACGACAAAACGACTATGGCACGAGATCTGAACGAAATTTCACCGGACCAAGTTACATACGCTCCCAGCATCCAGAGAGAGTAGTTAATTCTGCCCAGCAGAATGCTGGAAGCGCTGCTATGAGCTTGGGTGCTATAGGAGTGTTTAAATCAGCCTTTTTTAGGAAGACTGCCCAATGGCAAGTGTGGCCTGGATTCAGAGTGGTGTTTCATGAAGGCTGCTGGTGGTGAGCAAGGTGGGAAATGATTAGGGCCTTCAGGTGGTCTGTGGCAGCAAAAGTGTAGAGTACAATGGGACCCGCAAGACAGCCACATTTAACTCACACTAATTCATGGCAACAGCTTGGCAAAAAGAGGGAGAGAGAAGAAAAGTCAACTGTCCTAGTAACTGCCCTGAGGCCTCTACGGGCAACAGGACTCTGACAGTCGCTGGGTCCGCTCAGTCTCCACATGGATCTCACAACACTGTATGAGCCAAGTATTTAGGAGATGTATTTTTCATAAAACACAGTCCCTAAATATAAGCCAGCTGCTTCAATTGGTGCTCAGCTGAAGAAGAGTTGGTGACCTGTCCTAATACTGGAGGAAAAAACCGCTGTGCTAGAGATAATCTGCAATGAGAGGGCACCTTCTGAAAGTATTTTCGGCGATTTTTTTTTTTTGTATATTTTTATTAATTTATTTGACTGCTCAAGGTCTTAGTTGTAACATGCGGGATCTAGTTTCCTGACCAGAGATCGAACCTGGGCCTCCTGTATTGGGAGTGTTAAGTCCCAGCTGCTGGACCACCAGGGAAATCTCTCCAGTGATATTTTTAATACTGGTGATTTTCACCTTAGATATGGACTTTAGAACTCACCTCTATATAAAACGTGATTGCACTAGGAGGAAAACCAACAAGACTGCTTTCAGGAGCTGTGAGGGAAGCTCACGTCCTTTTGTCCAAGTCCCCGAAATTCTCCTTGAGCTATGAAAACCAGTACAAGCAGAGTCAGGTAACTAGTTGTGGCCAAGCTGGGGAGAATTCACATTCCAAAGCCCCTTCCTCCATTCTAATTCATTTCTGATGGGAGCATCACGGAGTAAAAAGCAGCAGCATGTCCCACCAGAGTTGTCAATTAGTAGTCAATAATCAGTTCTCACAAAGCTAGAGAACCTTAATATTAAATAAAAAGATAATAAAACTGGTGAAATCAAAACAATCTACCAACTTAAAAAAAAAACACAAAAGATGATGCAGAAAAGACATAACATCTATGTTATTTCTATTTCAAATACACCTCTTTCTTGTCACTAAGAATTCACAAAAGTATTTATTATTAGCTAAACTCCAGCTGGTCAATCAGTAAGCAATGCTCTAAGGTACAAAATTTTTAATATAGCACTATGCACATATATGTACTGATAAATGCATTCTGCTGCTGCTGCTGCAAGTCACTTCAGTCGTGTCCAACTCTGTGCAACCCCAAAGATGGCAGCCCACGAGGCTCCACTGTCCCTGGGATTCTCCAGGCAAGAACACTGGAGTGGGTTAATGCATTCTGAGGACAATGAAAATGATGAACTAAACCAGTAATGTCCACTTTGGGGGTGGAGGTAGAGGACAGAACATGGGGTCGTTACCATGTCATTGCCAAAAAAGTGAAACAAAATTAAAGGTTATCAAAATCAGCGTTCTCTGGAACAGAACAAGAGCAAGACGCAGCAGTGCAGGGCTGGGCCTCTCTAAAGGCGACTCCACAGGGAAGGCTTCGGGGTGCTTCTCGCCACTGGTTACATGGCCCACCCCCCCGAAACCTCAGTTTTACTCAGTGATGTGGAAAAAGTATATATAACTAAGATTCACTGTTTAGGTCTGCTCTTTCTTCTAGAGAGCTTCCCTGGTAGCTCAGCTGGTAAAGAATCCACCAGCAATGTAGAAGACCTGGGTTCAATCCCTAGGTCAGGAAGATCCCTTGGAGAAGGGAATGGCTACCCACTCCAGTATTCTGGCCTGAAGAATTCCACAGACAGAGGAGCCTGGCCGGCTACAGTCTATGGGGTCACAGAGGGTTGGACACGACTGAGTGACTTTCACTTTCTTTCTTTCTTTTTCCTTCTAGAAACAGGAGCCCATTTTCCTACAGATTTCGGGTACACTGAGGATATGAATGTCACTGAGGGGAAAAGAGACCCCTGCCAAGGGGGTCCTACAAGTGACAAGTAACCATGTAAGGTTGTAATCACGAGATTCTGGATTTGTGACTGCTGCACGAAAGGAAAAACTCCCACAAGTCCGTGCAAGGCCCTACATGATCTGACCTGAGTCATCCCATTTCGTTATCCTGCTCACTCCATCCAGCTCACTCTTCCTGACTACTCCAGTGAACTCCTGGCTCAGGGTCTATTTTATTTAATATACCCTCCTCCTCTTTCCCATCTCTGTTGTCACTGGCCTGACGTTGACATCACTGAAATGTCTGTTCAGACATCACCTCATCCAGAGGCCTCCCTCCCCTGACTTCCCTATCCAAACCAGCGTCACCAGCTGAGCTACCAGGTTAGGGTTTACACCTTCATTTTCTGACCTTTTTAAAAAAGCTTTATTGAAATAGAAATCATACACCACACAACTGATCCATCTAAAGTGCACAAGTCAATGCTTTTTAGTGTATTCACAGCTGCACAACCATCACACTGTCATTTAACAACATTTTCATCACCCCATCAGCAATCACTCCTCATTTTTCCCCTCACCCCTACATCATCAGGCAACCACTGACCCTACAGTTTGCCTCTGTACATTTTCTATCAATAGAACCATAAGATATGAGGTACTTTGTGACCCAGACATTATATTTTATATATATTTACATCTTTATCCTTTGTCACTCCCTGGAGCCCAAGCTCCATGATGACAGGCATTTTCTTTAGCTTTGTTCACCACTTTATCCCAATACCTAGAAAAGCACAAGCTGTCTATGGGGTCGCACAGTCAGACACGACTGAAGCGACTTAGCAGCAGCAGCAGCACATGACCAATAAACAGGGGGGGAAATGCTTTTAAAGTACCCACTGGGGACTTCCCTGGTGGTCAAGACTCTGAGCTCCCAATGCAGAGGACCTGGATTGGATCCCAGGGCAGGGAACTAAATCCTGAATGCTGCAACTAAGACCCGGGGCAGCCAAATAAATAAATAAACTTAAAAAAAAAAAAGTAGCCACTGGATTGAGCAATGTGCAAGTTACTCTATAACTGTGGTGAAGAATGAAATGAGGCATGGTTGGAGCAAGAAGTGAGGGATCAGTCTATCATCAGGCATAAACGACTTGTTGCAGAAGTTTTACCATGAAGAGAAAGAGAAAGGACAGAGTGGGTATTGAGTTTGGGCTTAACAATGACGAGATTGGAGCACATTTAAAACACTGAGATTCAGCTTGCTTCGTACCCTAGAAGGTTACAGAAGCCAGAGTGCATAGAGTGGGTCAGATTACAAGTCAGGGTGGATCTATAATATGAGCACAAATATACGCAGCATATGTGATTTTTAAAAATTATAAAATGCACTTTTAAGTTTAAAAATTCATTAAAAACTAGTTTTACTTCAAAATGACTTAAAATGCAAAGTCTACCATAAAATGAAGTCTACTTTTGACCCTATAAACAGTAGTGTTTTCAACTGGTATTCTAGAACCAACTTACACTTCTGCACACCAACTGATAAGTCATTGAGCTATGTGAGATGGCACAAGTACCTGTCTCACTTGTAAAACCTATTTTCACATTTGAGGCCAAATTATTAAAACACACAGATCTGAAACAAGTTTTCCACACTGCAAAACTAGGAAAAACCAAAAGCCAGGTTTGTGGGTCAGCTTCATACCGCACACTTGTCAAACTTGTCAAACACGAAGCTCTTGGTCTAACAGCACCTGCCTCATGAGAACACTGAGGATCAAACGAGCCCCTGCTGCAGTGTGCCCAGCTCAGTGCCCGGCGCAGAGCGGGCGCCACCTGAATGGGGCTCTGTGCCACTCGGTGTCACCTGCATGCTCAACAGGGTGGCCTATACAGGGGAGGGCTGGCTGCAGCCTGGCACCCTCCCTGCCATAGCCCAAACCAAACCCCATGTACACACTGAGCTACTGAACACTGATCCAGAGGCTGCATATCAGAATCACCTGGGGAATCTGAATAACTGCCACTGCTGGGGCCCCATCCAGGCCAATCAAACAAAAATAGGAGTGGACTTGTCAGAGCTTCTCAAGCAGCCCAGGTGACTCTACACGCAACCAGAGAGGAGCGTGCGTCCCCACCCTCTCTTCAATCCCCAGTCCACATCCAGATCACAAATCTCAGCCAGGCCAGAAGGGAGTCCAACCCATTCACGGCAACCCCCGCAGTGTGAAGACAAGATCCAAGCTGTTCAAGGTCAAAAACCTAGGTGCAAACTGAAAGGAACCAAGGGGCAGTGAGCAGGAAGGCATGAACATCACTCTCCTCATCAATAAATACTTGTTATTTACAAGACACAAAGTCAGGAAAGTGAGCGTGGGAAGGAGGAAACTGACGAGGTAGGACCAGGTCATACTGGGTGACTTGGAGCTTTCACTGAACACAAGATCTGAAGCTAAGGCCATCCAAGCACACCACTGCTTCTGGCTTTTTCCTCCTAAATCTCACAGGACCTGAAAAAGTGGCTGGGAGGTGAAGCCCCCATCCAGGACAGGTGGCGTGCCACCCAGTGCCCGTCACCAACTGCACAGCCTGCGCCTGCTGGTGCCACCATCTTAAAGGAGCCAGCCACGTTAGGACAGCCAGCCTGGCTGCTCTCCCACCTTGACTAGATACAAAGGGCCCTGGACTCACTGGCTTCACCCCACCCTACCCACTGAAGAACACAGATCCATCTCATCTCACTAATGTTAGAAGAGGCCCAATTTGGGGTAAAGAGTACAGCTTTGGCCTCGGAAAGCCCAGGGTTAGAGTCCCTGCTCCTCCATGTCCTAGCTGAAGGACCATCCTGTTACCCAGCCTCACTAAATCAAACAGCAGGCCCCTCCTCACCAGGCTCTTAGGTTGTGTGCCAAGCACTCAGCACAGCACTGGCCCATACTGTGAACCAACAAAGGTTCATTATTTTAATCCCTATTATTATTATTCAACATGGAAGAGACTAAGGCAGACAACCCAGAAGATCAAAAAGACAGGGCAGAAGAGTGACAAGGGGAAACGTCTTTAAAACTCTCACGTCAATAGCCAGCTGCCTGGACTTGAATGTTCAACGCTCCTCCTCAAGCTTCCTGTTTAATTAAGAACAAATAATCTGTGGTCTAATTTTGGGAATGGAACCTATAGAAAGAGATCTTAAAGGGGAAAAAGATATAAACTCACCCTCAACTACAGAAAAAGATAAGGAATCAGTTCAAAGATGTTACACAAAAACAACATTAGCAGCTCTGTAAGTTTTCTGGCTTTTCGGCAATGACGTTAGGTATCTCCTATACTCAAAAAGTATACGCTTAAAAGGTACATAATACAAATGTATTTAAAATAAAATCTTTAAGACTAAAAATGACTATTTCACTAGTGACAAGAAAAAGAATGGAAATACTCTTCTTTGCCATAATCAGTTGCCCAGCTACAATGCATTTTTAAATAAATGACTAGTTTCATTGTGAAATGGCAATAATGAAAGAAGAGGAGTGGGAAAGGAGGAATTCATCCCAGACCCTGCTGGGATCCATTCCAAGAAGAAAAGAACCAAATGCAAAACAAAGACAATCGTAACAACAGGCTGTGCCATCAACATTCATAGGCCAGTGACAAAACACAGAATTCCAGTGTACCTGCCAGGTTACCAAAGGATTAAATGAAATGCACAAATAAAACAGTATTATTTCAGAGTATTCTTGCCTAGAAAATCCCACGGACAGAGGAGCCTGGTGGGCTACAGTCCACTGGGTCCCAAAGAGTCGGATGCAACTAAGCACACACATAGGCAGTCGCGGGCACCTAAACACCAGTGTCAGAATGCCTGAGTTAGCGTCTCAACTCACCACTTACCAGCTGTGTGACCTTCAGAAGGTCACATTCTGTACCTCAGCTTCCTCACCTGTAAAATGGGGATGATAACAGTACATTCATATTCCTACCTTCAAGGGCTGGGGTGAGGACTAAATGAATGAGTGCAGGCAAGGCAATTGGAACAGCCAATGATTAATCACTGTATATAAACATGTTGTCAGTCTCTCTCCTCCCCTGCCCCCTGCTTTGTTCCTCCTTTCTTCCTGCACCCCACATCTTCTGATTTCTCTCTTACAACTCACCTCCTTTCCACTCCCTGGAGCCTCTTTCCAGCCCTCTCCATGTGGCTCCTGCCCACCCCTCCACCTGATTCCCCTTCAGCTCAGTTCAGTTCAGTCGCTCAGTCATGTCCAACTCTTTGCGACCCCATGAATCACAGCACGCCNTAGTCTTGATCCCTGTCTGCTGTACAATGTCACGAATCTCATTCCATACTTCATCAGGCACTCTATCTATCAGATCTAGGCCCTTAAATCTATTTCTCACTTCCACTGTATAATCATAAGGGATTTGATTTAGGTCATACCTGAATGATGTAGTGGTTTTCCCTACTTTTTTCCCCTTAGCTCTGGCTTATCCAACTCCTTTGCTACTGCCAGGCTGCTCCCTCTACTTAGAAAGCACCCTTCCACCTCACCCTCGGAGGCACACACCCATCTTTTCCTTCACATAATAGAACTTCAAAAGCTAAGCTTACACAATAATAGCTAACCCTTCCCTGAAAGGCTTCCCTGGTGACTCAGATGGTGAAAGAATCTGCCTGCAATCCAAGTGACCAGGGTTCAGTTCCTGGGTCCGGAAGATCCCCTGGAGACGGGAATGGCAACCCACTCCAATAATCTTGCCTGGAGAACTCTATGGACAGAGGACCCTGGCAGGCTACACAGTCCACGGGGTCACAAAGATTCGGACACGACTGATTGACTAACACGTCATTTCACTTCCCTGAAGTCTAATTTTAATGACTACCTATTTGTTTCCAAGCATGCCGGGCATCCATCTAACCTTCCCTGTCCCTTATTTCAACTGTCCAGGACGTCTCTGCCTCCACCACTAAGCACTGGAAGGACGCTCCTTAAACACAAGGGCCAGGCTCATCTGTCTTTGTCGCAGCAGCAACCCGGCTACAGAAAAAACAGCAAAGGTTTGGTGAGTGACCAAGGGAAGCAATGCCTCACTTGCCTGTTTTCTTTCTTACGATCTCTTTTCCTCTCTACAGTCTCCTTTCTTTTATTTATTTGGCTGCTTTGGGTCTTGACTTCCCCAATGGTGCAGATGGGGAAGCATCTGCCTACAATGTGGGAGACCTGGGTTCGATCCCTGGGTCGGGAAGATCTCCTGGAGAAGGAAATGGCAACCCACTCCAGTACTCTTGCCTGGAAAATCCCATGGACAGAAGAGCCTGGTAGGCTACAGTCCATGGGGTCGCAAAGAGTCAGACACGACTGAGCGACTTCACTTTCACTTTGGGTCTTAGCTGAGTCACATGGGATCTTGAATTGTGGCATGGCAGCTCTTGTTCCCTGACCAGGGATAGAACCTAGGCCCCCTGCACTGGGAGAGTCTTAGCCACTGGACCACCAGGGAAGTCCCTCGAGGGGCTCTTTTTAAAGCCTAATAAGAAAACTGTCATTATACAGTAATCATTAACAACAAAAACAGAATAATGTCAAGCATTTCTCTAAACATTTTGCCTTCTATCTAATTTAATTCTCAGGATCACTCCTCATCTTGCCTCCTACTCTTCCTCTCTGCCCAACCCCCAACTCCACTCCAAGCACAGTTTGCCTGTTTGCCATTCCTCAAACACAGGTCTGCTCCCCTCCTCAGTCTCTGAATTTGTATTCCCTGTCCCTAGAATGCCTTCACCTCCTCCGGCCTTCCCTGACCAAGCCATGTAAACTACAACACCCTCTGCTCTTGTCCCCTCCCCTGCACACATGGGCACACAAAGGGGTTGTGCTCCCTTTCCTGCTTGGCTCTTCTGTAATG
Organism: Neotragus moschatus; assembly: GCA_006410615.1. Lineage (NCBI taxonomy): Eukaryota > Metazoa > Chordata > Mammalia > Artiodactyla > Bovidae > Neotragus > Neotragus moschatus. The sequence continues at coordinate 672,973 of SJYA01000967.1, read as the reverse complement.
AGCTGATCACCATGGAACACACTCATTATCCGCCTCTTTCCCCAAGCTGGAATGAAAACTTAATGACAGGTGAAGAATGGGGCCTAGTACACAGTTCAGTTCAGCCACTCAGTCGTGTCCGACTCTTTGCGACCCCATGAATTGCAGCAAGCCAGGCCTCCCTGTCCATCACCAACTCCCGGAGTTCACTCAAACTCACGCCCATCGAGTCAGTGATGCCATCCAGCCATCTCATCCTCTGTCGTCCCCTTCTCCTCCTGCCCCCAATCTCTCCCAGCATCAGAGTCTTTTCCAATGAGTCAACTCTTCACATGAGGTGGCCAAAGTACTGGAGTTTCAGCTTTAGCATCATTCCTTCCAAAGAAATCCCAGGATTGATCTCCTTCAGAATGGACTGGTTGGATCTCCCTGCAGTCCAAGGGACTCTCAAGAGTCTTCTCCAACACCACAGTTCAAAAGCATCGATTTTTCAGTGCTCAGCCTTCTTCACAGTCCAACTCTCATATCCATTCAAGATCACTGGAAAAACCATAGCCTTGACTAGACGGACCTTAGTAGGTGTTCAATAAACACCACTGACTGAACAACTCCATACCCTACAGTAGGTGGCTTTATGCATGAGGAACCTGAAGCTTACATAGAGTAGTTGAGTAATTTATCCACAGCCACACAGCCAACAGGGGCAGAACCCAGATATTCCGACTCTAGGGCCCACACTTAACTACTCTGCTACTCTGCTTCCCTGCCTCCCGACCTGACCCAGAAAACAAATCATCTCATCCAAGGAACTAATCCTAGAACTGTATGCCTTTGGTCCACAGAAAAGCCATCCACCAGAAAAATCTTTCAAGGGAACAAGTCAACTAATTCAAGTCAATTCTATGTGTAAAGTATTTATAATTCTTTACAAATACACATAGAATTTACAATTGTATGCGTAAAGATTTATAATTTACGCAGCACTGTTAGTTTTTCTTTGGATTTAATAGTTCAGTAAGAAGAGACGCTGGGAGGGATTGGGGGCAGGAGGAGAAGGGGACGACAGAGGATGAGATGGCTGGATGGCATCACTGACTCGATGGATGTGAGTCTGAATGAACTCCGGGAGTTGGTGATGGACAGGGAGGCCTGGCGTGCTGCGATTCATGGGGTCACAAAGAGTTGGACACGACTGAGTGACTGAACTGAACTGAAGAAGAGATTATTATATCTTTTACACTGTAATATCCTCACAAACAGCAAAATGACAAGTCCTCAAATAACATGGAGGAGGCCTAAGCTGATATATATTAAAAGTCAAAAATTGTGGTGGAAAGTAGAGAAGTACAGACTGCAAGGGAATACAAGGGTATTTTGAGGGATAACAAAATTATTCTATATCTTAATTATTGTGGTAGTTACACACACACGTGTATTTATCAAATGGGTAAAATTTTACAGAATTAATTACATTCAATAAAGTCAATTAAAAACCAATTAGGACTATTAGATATGATTTTTGGCTAAACAAAATATTCTACCAGTATTATTTCCATATCTAATACTCTCAACAATTTGGAGGCGGGGGAGCGGACACAGATGTGATTAAAAGACAGCAGTAAAGAGCTCGACACAGTGAGATCAGTGGGGTTACTGCATGCCTCAGAGTCCTGCAGGACCACTGACAAAGGCAGCTCCTACCACGAACACTGCCTCAGTACATACTTCAGTCTTTTGGATCACCTCAAGTCAGGGCTCTTGGACTCTGAACAGAGTCCAGGCAGGGTGCAACGGCAGATCACTGCTCTTCTCCACAATGGCCTCTGCCATGTATCGACCAGTGACAGGTCTGGATGTTGAATTTGTCAGAATTCTTAGTTGCAAGAATCACAAACCAACTAGCTAACTTAAACAGAACAGCAATTTTTCTTTTTTAAGGTTATTAGATAGTTCCCACAATCTCCAGGAAAACCAGAGGACCAATCACACCAGCTGTACAACCAAAACATCTAAGGGCAGAGTGCACCATTGACATAACGTGGACCTGCCTTCAGTTTCAGAATCACACTCTGGTGTGGGTGTGTCTGGGTAGCTCTGCTTTGACAGTTAGAATTCCCCAATCAGAGGAAGAACCAGGGCCCCAAAGACTGGCAAAGGCCATCGCAGATATAAAGGGATGACACACCATCTTTGCAAATACTACTGTCACGGACAGCGACTAATGAAAGGTTTTCAAAAAATATTCACAAGGAAAACAATCCTCAAAGATGGAACTAAAAAGTATCCTACTCATAGGTAGTGTGATTTGGGGAGGGTGGGGGTCTTTCAACACATTATTTGAATGTTTTACAGTGGTTCTAAACCACCACCACCACCACCAGTATATTAATTAGTAGTTTCAAAAACTACAAAAGCCTACCCTCCTAGACTGAAAATAACTCATTAACAACAACTTCGATTAAAACAAAAACAATTAAAATCTAAAGCAGCAAATACTTTGTCTACCAGAATACTGGACATGATAGAGACAAGATCCTTAGATCTGAACAGTCATGCAACAATTGTTAAAATATATGATTCTATTTAAAATGCACTTCAGTATTTTTTTCTATTTGAAACATAAGCCAAAAGTTGTAGCCTCTTTTATAGCCACCAATAGCCTCTCTTATAGCTACCAAGGGTCCATCTAATCAAAGCTATGGTTTTCCCAGTAGTCATGTACGGATGTGAAAGTTGGACTATAAAGAAAGCTGAGTGCTGAAGAAATGATGCTTTTGAACTGTGGTGTTGGAGAAGACTCTTGAGGGTCCCTTGGACTGCAAGGAGATCCAACCACTCAATCCTAAAGGAAATCAGTCCTGAATATTCACTGGAAAGACTGATGCTGAAGCAGAAACTCCAATACTTTGCCCACCTGTTGAGAAGAACTGACTCACTGGAAAAGACCCTGATGCTGGCAAAGATGAAGGCAGGAGGAGACGGGGATGACAGAAGGTGAGATGTTTGGATGGCATCACCGACTTGATGGACAAGAGTTTGAGTAAGCTCAAGCAGGAGTTTGAGTTGGTGATGGACAGGGAAGCCTGGCGTGCGTGCTGCAGTCCAGGGGTTGGAAAAGAGTTGGACACGAATGAGCGACTGAACTGAACTGATAGCCACCAGTATTTTTTTAGTACTTTTTTGGGTTTGTTTTGTTTTTATTTTTTGTGGCTACACAGCACGTAGGATCTTAGTTTCCCAATCAGGGATCAAATTTGGGCTCCCTGCAGTGGAAGTGTAGTGTTTTAACCATTGAACCACCAGGGAAATCCCAGCCACAAATATCTTTAAATGTATGTTCTGCTTAAAAGAATAATTCTCAAGAAGTACTTCTGCTAACCTGAATCTCAGAATTAAAACAAGAATATGCTATGAAAGGCTACTGACTGTAATTTAAGCTGGTTACCTAAACAGAGATGTCAGCATTAATGTCAGAGGCTCAGAAAACTCACCTCCAACTAACACAATTTATTTCCTAAATAAAGCCTTTGGTAAGCTTAATGTATTCTTAACATTAAAAAAAAAAAAAAAAAAAAAAAAAACTTA
>SJYA01000967.1:457910-669269 GCA_006410615.1 Neotragus moschatus | reverse complement strand
AAAAAAAAAAAAAAAAAAAAAAAACCTTAGGACCAGACTCTGGTCATAAAACAAAATAGGAAGGGAGACAGACATTTTCAGGCCCTTTCCCATCAGACCTGCCAAGCCCTGCCCAAGCCTTCCCCACCGTGGCCCATTACACACCAGGTCAGAAGTAGACACACGTACTGTTATATGCACACTCTTGCCCCTCAGCACATCACCTGCGTGCTACTCCCTTCTGGAGAACTTCTCCATGCCACAGACATTTTTCAAAACTGATATCTGCATGTATTTAAAAAGAGCAGAAAATGAATAAGTGAAAATAAGTGTATTACTGGAAGAAAAACCTAAAGATAACAAAAGACATCTCAGAAGCAGAATTGCAGGAGGAAGCATTAAAATCTTTCATATAATTCACTAACTGCTCAAGAGTTCATCTAAGTTCACCTAAGAGACCATCTAAGTTCAGTTCATTACATATTTGAGGTCCTAAGCAACGCAATGCACTGGACCACAGCATGGATACTAAGGCAGACTCCCAGATCTCAAGAGAGAGTTATTGTCTAACTGGAAAAGGGACAAGTAAGTAAACACATAGCTACTGTTAAATAAAATAAAACTGAGACTAAAAGTCAACAGTCCTTGGAGATTCGGTAGAGGGAAGGAGTCTGCTAGAGTGGGAAAAAGGAACAGTTAAAAGAAGTAGCACTGAGAGCAGAGGGAGAAGAAGGGTTCAGAGGAAAGAAACCAAGCTTAAACTATAGAACCAGTTCAACCCCAGCTTCTGAGACATCTGTAAGCAACTGGGGGCCTTTGAGGTTTGGGGTAGAGGAGTCATAAGGACAAAGATATTCAACTGATGATGAAGACGATAAATAGGAGGCTGAGCCTGGCAAAAAGATTACTTACTGGTTATTATAAGAAAGGATGGCCCAGATCTATGGCGATGGCAATCGGTATGGAACAGAGAGGACAGGCATAGGAAGAGAAATGTAAGCTTGCACTCACTACCAACCAAGAAAAGGCGATGAGCAATGTCTACGCTTCCAGCCTGGGTTATTAAATGAACTGCAGTTTCATTCACCAAATGAAAAAAATGAATTGGTCTTGTTTTCATCTTTATTTTGGCCACTAGGAAGCTCAGAGCCAAAATACATGGCCCATTTCTAACATATAGCAAGCATTTATGTGTAGCTTGTAAATCTGTATTTTCTTTCTCTTGACAGAATTTTATGTATATTTATTAAGTCACCTCTAATCATTTTAGAATGTGGCAGAAAATAAATCAACAGATAAAAATGATTGAGACCAAGTCAAAGGCAGTTGGACAAAGTAGCTGATTCAGGGATACAACTATAGGCTGCCAACTCATAGCATTCTTCTCACCCTTCTTCAGCCCTAGGGAAGTCTGGAACCCACAACAGAAGCTAAAAATGCCAGACTTTCACCTTCTCCACCTCCCTTAAAACTAGTAGTGGCATGATGTCAATTCTACCCAATGAAACTAAAGAGAAAGTCTCCAAGGTGACCTTCCAGAAAAGATTCCTCTCTGTAAGGGAGGGAACTATAAGGAAATATGCTGCTTTCACCCTTTTCTTACATAAGCATGATGTCTGGTGCTACAGCAACCACACTGCAAACATGAGGCAATGAGCCTGCGGCTCTTGATAAACGAAAATACTAAAAATAAAGGAAAAAAGTATACAAAGAGCATAGATTCTTAAAAGACATTCTGAGACTTTGTACCAGCCTTAGAACCATCCACCTCTAAACTTCTTGCTACTGAACAAAAATAAACTCTATTACTTAAGTCACTTTTGATTGAGTATTTATTTGTCAGAGGCATCCTAAATCATACAACAAAAGTTATCAGGAGGTCAGTTTCTGAAACCATGATTTTTTTACACTGCTGACTACACAAGACTATTACTACTGAGATGCTGCTGCTGAGTCGCTCCAGTCGTGTCCGACTCTGTGCAACCCCATAGACAGCAGCCCACCAGGCTCCTCCGTCCCTGGGATTCTCCAGATGAGAACACTGGAGTGGGTTGCCATTTCCTTCTCCAATGCATGAAAATGAGAAGTGAAAGTGAAGTCGCTTAGTCGTGTCCGACTCGTAGCCACCCTATGGACTGCAGCCTACCAGGCTCCTCCACCCATGGGATTTCCCAGGCAAGAGTACCGGAGTGGGTTGCCATTGCCTTCTCCACTACTGAGATGAGAGCAATGCAAACATAGATGATAGGAAAAAAGCAATAAATAAAAGCTTCTGGGAGCAGTTAAAGAGAAATGGATANTGTCCGACTCGTAGCCACCCTATGGACTGCAGCCTACCAGGCTCCTCCACCCATGGGATTTCCCAGGCAAGAGTACCGGAGTGGGTTGCCATTGCCTTCTCCACTACTGAGATGAGAGCAATGCAAACATAGATGATAGGAAAAAAGCAATAAATAAAAGCTTCTGGGAGCAGTTAAAGAGAAATGGATATAATGATAAATAACATTTGAAAACATGTGATCAAGTGTTAATAGGGGTACTTCTTGGGGGCAAGAAGAGAGGAAGAAAAAACAAAAATACAGAAATTCTCAGAAGTGGAAAACGTGAGCTCAGTCGTGTCCTACTCTTTGAGACTCCATGGACTGTGGCCCTCCAGGCTCCTCTGTCCATGGGATTTTTCAGACAAGAATACTGGAGAGGGTTACCATTTTCTCTCCCAAGGGAGAAAACGAGGGGCTCTTTCTTTTCTGGCAAGGTTACTGGTAAAACAACCTGAAAATTTTCCCATTATAGAGCTTTCTCTACTTATGATGGGGTTACGCCCCAAGTAAACCCACTATTTAACTGAGAATATCCTATGTCCAAAGTACATTTAATAAACCTAACCTACAGATAACAGCTTGGCCTAGCCCATCCTAAACATGCTCAGAACTCTAATGTTAACACACAGCTGGGCAAAATTATCTCGAAACTTCAAGCCTATTTTATAATAAAATATTGACTATCTCAGGTAATTTTATTTTTTTTTTGGCCATGCTATGTGGCAGGCAGGATCTTAGTTCCCCAACCAGGGATGGAATCAGTGCTCTCAGCATTGGGAGCGCAGAGTTTTAACTGCTGGACCACCAGGGAAGTCCCCTCAGGTAATTTATTGAAAACTGTACTGAAAGTGAAAAACAGGATGGTTGTCTGGGTACAAAACGGTTGTAACTGTACTGGTTGTTTACCCTCCTGATTACGTGTCTGACTGGGAGTTGTCGAGGCCGCCACTCAAGCATCAGGAGAATATAATACCACACATCACTAACCTAAGAAAAGATCAAAATCCAAAATTCAAGGTACAGTTTTTATCAAATGCATACTGAATGAGCACCACTGTAAAGTCAAACCATTAAGTTGGAACCATCTGCTTGAAACAGTCGCAAAAATTCTGGGAAAAGAAACATCTGTTTAAATGCATAACTAAGCTCATAAGAAAATAAAACAACCTCCCCCAAGGCCAAAAATCAAAGAGGAACCTAAAAACCATAGCAGAAAAGGCTACGATAATAATGTATAGGAACCTGGGGTTTGAGTGCTGGGGAAGAAAGAGCGTTATGTGTATCTATAGGGCACCTGCCCTTTGGGATGAAATTGAAAAAAGAGAAAAGGCAACAAAATGACTGGCCTAATATTTTCTTTAAAAACACCACCTTAAAGACAGTTACAGCTCTTGTTTTCAACCTCATACACTTCAGCTTTTACAAGAGCAAATTTCATGACACATGCACATTAAAAAAAAAAAAAGGAAAACATAACCAGGTTAAATATTTACATGTCACAAAGGAGTTCCTGGATATGTCACCTTAAGCTTAAGTAAAATATAAAACAGATATAAATCTTTTCCTGATAAAATCACACACTGCCCAATTTTTCAGCCATTATGAAATGAACCATATGAGTTCACTGAATCAAGCAATCAAGTTCAATATATTTGTAACCATACTAGATAGTTTCCAAATCTTTGGACTTCTTGGTAAAATTTTTATCATCGGGGTCATCACAATAATCTTCTAGTGACCATGCTACCAATGGTTTCATAGTACTTTATACATCACATTAAAAAACTCTGTCATTTCTGAGCTAACCTGATAGCCCTCCACATTACAGGTTTTGGAGCCGTCATTGCATATAAATGGTAAAGGGAACTGGCAAAGGATGTGATGTCTGCAGTCTATAGGCTGAAAGGATGGTTTCTAATACTAAAGAAAAACACACGAAAACCTAAGGTTCTCTCCACTGAGTTTACCTTCCTCTAGTCTCATTTGCTTTCCATGCTTCTTTGAAAACCGAAGACGTCAAATATTCCCTTTGCTCATCTTCACATTTTCAAGCTGGCTTAAATAAATGAGATCATTTTCACAATTCCATTAAGCCACCTCCAGCTCTCAATTAGTGGCACAGTGGTAAAGACTACGCCTGACATTGCAGGAGTCGCAAGAGACCTGAGTTTGAGCCCTGGGTCAGGAAGATCCTCTGGAGTATAAGTGGCAACCCACTCCAGTATTCTTGCCTGGGAAATCCCATGGACAGAGAAGCCTNCTGCCCTATTTCAGGGGAGATAAGAGTTGCAGGAACTGGTTAATTACCTCTCACCTCCGAACGTTCCAAACTTCAAATATAGCAAGTTCATCATTTACTTTAGCATAAATAGAATTTAAAGTAAGATCATGAAATTACATCCTAGGCTCATAACTGACTTTTCCATGAAAAGACAACTTGGGAAATCTAATGGCCAAGGCACCTTAATAAGAGGTAAATAGGAGTAGTCAGAGGAAAGCTCAGTTTCCTCAAACAACATGGACTGGACACTGCCTCTTAGAACTTCTACTGTTTCTGTTCTCTGTCGGCTAGAAAAAGGTCTGTCTTTTCCTTGCTGTATTCCCAGCTCCTGGGAATGTGTCATGCCCTGCTCATGAATAAAGAGACTCTTGAGTCATATATAATGGAGCCCACGAATAGGTGCATCCTATTTTTGAAAGTAGAAACATAGTTGGTGTGGCTAAGATGTTTTCACATTCACAGGGTAAATGTGTAGCACTGGGGATGAAGTTAAGGGGTTCTGCCTTTCTTCAGAAATGCAGCTTAGATCTCCTCAGAATAAAAGTAGGCAAGGGTTCTCAGAGTTTGGCAAAGCTGAACCTTGGAAAAATTGGGAGGTACTAATTTTGTCTATATTTTTAAAGCAGGCCTTGTGTCTCCAGGTACCTAAGTGTGGTACAATGTCCTTCTATAGCTCACAGACTGGGAAATGTACGACCTCACTGTCTGCTGGAAAAGTCCTGTTTCTCTTTCCTTTCAGTTCAGTTCAGTTCAGTTGCTCAGTTGTGTCCGACTCTTTACGACCCCATGAATCACACCACACCAGGCCTCCCTGTCCATCACCAACTCCCGGAGTTCACTCAGACTCACATCCATCGAGTCAGTGATGCCATCCAGCCATCTCATCCTCTGTCGTCCCCTTCTCCTCCTGCCCCAAATCTCTCCCAGCATCAGAGTCTATTCCAATGAGTCAACTCTTCACATGAGGTGACCAAAGTACTGGAGTTTCAGCTTTAGCATCATTCCTTCCAATGAACACCCAGGGCTGATCTCCTTTAGCATGGACTGGTTGGATCTCCTTGCAGTCCAAGGGACTCTCAAGAGTCTTCTCCAACACCACAGTTCAAAAGCATCAATTCTTTGGTGCTCAGCTTTCTTCACAGTCCAACTCTCGCATCCATACATGACTACTGGAAAAACCATAGCCTGACTAGATGGATCTTTTTTGGCAAAGTAATGTCTCTGCTTTTCAATATGCTGTCTAGTTTGGTCATAACTTTCCTTCCAAGGAGTAAGCATCTTTTAATTTCATTACTGCAGTCACCATCTGCAGTGATTTTGGCGCTCTTTCCTTTAGAGCCCTGCTAACTCATAGTCTCAAGTTCAAGAATGACACGGACTGGATGAGACAATCAACATGAAAGACAATAGTGTCAAGGTAACAAAATTAGGTGGACAAATAAGCTGAAACATAGTACATGACATGGATGATAATGCTCCCCATTTTGATTTAAAAGTTTCATTATTTGATTTCAGTGTAAAAGACCAGGGTGGTGTGGATTATTGAAACAAACAAACAAAAAAATTAGGAGGAGAGGTAAGGTAAGTATTCTACAGCAAGTTGAAGCTGGGCCAAGAAGAGTAATGTAACTTAGTAGACACAGATGGGGGTGGGGAGAGGGATGGCTCTAGAAAGCAATACTCGGGATATTCAGACAAATTGAATGGCTATAATGTCACACCACAGGAACATCACAAGGAAGCATGCTATGCTATTTCCTGTGTCTCTTAATATCGCTAAGCCTCAAGGCCTCCACCTAGATAATGGAAAGAACAAACCCCACCATGCCTCATTTTCAGTGTTATCATGAAGATTAAATGACATATGCAATTATAAGTTATTCTGGTATTAGTGTCATTTCTAGCAGTAACAATAACAAACTCAAAGTTTGAAGAATACTGGGGCATTTTGAAGAGTAGTGGAAGAATGAAGATGGAGACAAAAGTTCCAGTTTCATAAAAGAACTTGATAGAATATGTAAATTATAGATACAAATGTACATAATACAAGCTGAAAATGTACATCAAGCTAGACTCTGTTTTTTGAACTAGAGCTCTCATTCTTTAATAATAATCTTTAATAATAAAGTTCTGGTTGGCAATAGAAATTCATGGCTATATGGTCATTCAATTTAATTTTTATTTGTTTTTACCATAAAGCATATACTTCTCTGAAATACTATAACAGGATAAAGGAAACCATCAGATCAGGTTACCAAAATATTCAAAGTTGCATTAATAAAGTCATATACTTACCTAGATAGTTTGTTAATTACATATCTAATAGCCTCTCATAAAATCAAGGCAGGAGAAAGAATATGTTTATGTTCTCCTATGTATGGATGGGAGAGTTGGACTGTGAAGAAGGCTGAGTGCCAAAGAATTGATGTTTTTGAACTGTGGTGTTGGAGAAGACTCTTGAGAGTCCCTTGGACTGCAAGGAGATCCAACCAGTCCATTCTGAAGGAGATCAGCCCTGGGATTTCTTTGGAAGGAATGATGCTAAAGCTGAAACTCCAGTACTCTGGCCACCTCAGGTGAAGAGTTGACTCATTGGAATAGACTCTGATGCTGGGAGGGATTGGGGGCAGGAGGAGAAGGGGACGACAGAGGATGAGATGGCTGGATGGCATCACTGACTCGATGGATGTGAGTCTGAGTGAACTCCGGGAGTTGGTGATGGACAGGGAGGCCTGGTGTGCTGCAATGCATGGGTCGCAAAGAGTCAGACACAACTGAGCAACTGAACTGAACTGAACTAATGGTAGGAGGTGTTTTGTAATTCCTTCCAAAAAATGCTTTCTCAAGTTAAGCCAGACTTTTTGCTTGGATGAGATTTCACCTCGAAACCAAGATACTTCAGATGAAACTATAGTTTATCAATTTTGTTTTCATCTGTTTGCTGCTGACAGTTGACCTTCCAACAGCCATGATGCCTCTTGTCTTCAGGCTTTTCCATTACCAGATCTCTCCCACCTGGAATGTTCTCCTATCCTTTTATCACTTTATCTGTTCGAACTCCTTACCCCCAAGGAGAAACTATATGTACATATTTTGTAATCGATAAAAGTCTATGTATTTTAGACATGGAGGATGTGAACTAACTGGTTTTAGGTTCCTCTGCTGGTGGGCTGATGTCTATGGGGTCGCACAGAGTCGGACACGACTGAAGTGACTTAACAGCAGCAGCTGCAGAACTACTATAAAGCAGAACTTTCAGGGTCTTAAACAATAAAGGTACAACTTCCCAGTGGTGTGTGGGAGCCTGAGGAAACTGACTCACTATTTCCTGCATGTGAAATGGCATATTATTCCAGGGAGAGCCCCAAGAGACAACCTTAAGAGCACCTTTCAGCCAGAAGTTTAGAAGCACTTTCAGAGCATGAATACACATATTCTTATTCATAAAACACATACACATCTATTGGTCCTGATCATAAAATCTTTTCTTTAGCATTCCTCTGTACCCACATTGCTGATGCATTTTCTCAGTGGAGTCTAGCCTCCCTTGTGGCCTCCATTTCTGGGCTGTAACTCAGTAACTTTACCCTTCAGACTGTGCTTTGGCTGCCTTCAGGAACAGCAATGTCTCTGTTCAAATCAGGAGAGCATAATGAAACATTGTCTGCTATAGTATCAAACATGAGAGGTTTCCTCTAAGCTAATTGGTAGGGAAAACATTTTGCCTTCATCAAGTGGCAGGGCCTGAAGTCAAGAAAAAGGGAAATGGGCTGAGGGAGGTTGGGGAGGGCAGGCAGATCAACTGAATGGACTGGAATAAAAATGTGCTAGAAGCTGAAAAACTTTAGTTGGGGGCTTAAATGAAGATAGTGTTTTGGTTATCTATGTGGTCTAGGAAGGAGAAGCAGATTAGGGCTTAAAAGACTTGAAGTCTAAACAAGATTCTTCCATTAACAAACTTGACTCAGTTTATGCTTTGGCCAAATTATAATATTGTTGTGTACAGAGACTCTTAAACATATTCTGCATAAAGCTCAGTTGAAGCACTAAAATAGATGTGAAAATGTAACAAACTTTTAATGCAGCTGTTTTCAACCAGGATGGAAGTAGAATAAAATTTGAGTTTGCGTCAGAATATATTTACTAAAACAAATGCCCCCTTCACTTCCCTTGGCCTTGGCATTATAATTATTTGAAACACTGTATGCCTATGTAAGCAGAAAACAGCAATAGCAACAACAACAATGCAACCACAAGATATTTACCGAGTGTGTTCTATGTGTTTGGCACTCTGCTAAATCATTCACATACTTTACGTTACTTAATTCTCATCGCAGCCTTTTGGGCTGTGCACTACCATCATTTCCCCTCCACAAATGAAAAAGTTGAGCAAATGAGGACATGTGTTTAGCTAACTATCCCAGTTATACAGCGTCACTCTGTACACTTTGAAAATTAGGAGGAAAAAGATCATATTCTTCATTTGGGAATCCCACGCCAGAACAACTATTCTAAGAGTAAAACTCACTGTCGAACATTTCCCCCCGAATCTCCTCCGCTTCTTCTCTCAATTAAAACCACTGAGAAGTTTCCTTTACTGCAACCTCTTCTTAAGACTAGGTCTGATTTTGGCTAGTTTCACTGTACAGATAATTTTAACAAGTGTTTTAAGAGATGCAATCACCGTTCGCTGGACTAGAAGTTCACAGACTCAAACTTGGCAACCCTCCTCTACAGACTATTCAAGCATCAGTGGGTCACTTAATCTCCCCAAGCCTTGGGGATTTCCTCTTCTGTAATGTAATGGGGCTCAGCTGGATATAAGCTTTCCCCCTACAATTAACATAACCTGTTGGCAGGTTTGTCTCCTTGATCTAGATGTTAGAAACTGTTCTGGCCCTGTTAAAGGATAATACTGGCAGTGGGATGGAGTTGGGGTAACAAAGAAATTAATATACATCATCATCTTACAAAGTCAAGGTTTTCACAACTGCTTATGGGTCAGGAGATCATAACAAAGCAATCAAATACGAATGACAGGAAGATTCAGTCAAAGAATAAAATACGGAAGAGCAATGTGAATTCTAGTACATAGTCAGTGAATCTCTATCATTTTCAAATTATCTGTAAATCAAAGATAACTGCACTACCTACCTCTTTGAGATTTTTCAAAATAAGATAATATACCTAAGCTACCTAAGCTCTGAAAATATGGTGGGCAAAATAAAAATAATATGTCTGTGAAATCAGTCACACCCTCTTCCCTCCAAGTTCTCTGAACCAATTATGTGAAAGAGATAATAGACCGTTGCTAGTGAATCTGGACAGAGAAGGCGATGGCACCCCACTCCAGTACTCTTGCCTGGAAAATCCTGTGGACAGAGGAGCCTGGTAGGCTGCAGGCCATGGGGTCGCTGAGGGTCGGACACGACTGAGCGACTTCACTTTCACTTTTCACTTTCATGCATTGGAGAAGGCACTGGCGACCCACTCCAGTACTCTTGCCTGGAAAATCCTGTGGACAGAGGAGCCTGGTAGGCTGCAGGCCATGGGGTCGCTGAGGGTCGGACACGACTGAGCGACTTCACTTTCACTTTTCACTTTCATGCATTGGAGAAGGCACTGGCGACCCACTCCAGTACTCTTGCCTGGAAAATCCTGTGGACAGAGGAGCCTGGTAGGCTGCAGGCCATGGGGTCGCTGAGGGCCGGACACGACTGAGCGACTTCACTTTCACTTTTCACTTTCATGCATTGGAGAAGGAAATGGCAACCCACTCCAGTGTTCTTGCCTGGAGAATCCCAGGGACGGGGGAGCCTGGTGGGCTGCCGTCTCTGGGGTCGCACAGAGTCGGACACGACTGAAGTGACTTAGCAGCAGCAGCAGCAGCAGTGAATCTGGAATGAAAACTTTGATTAAGCTCCAAGCCAAAACAGGTTCCCAGGCATGTCTCCCAGCTTTGGATGAATTCAAGATGGGCAAGGCCACTGACGAACAGCTAGCATGTCTTACCATGGGAAGAAACTTACAATGTGCCATCGAGGAAAATTTGTGCACCTGAAGAGCTGTCTGGATTAGAAAATAGAGGTGTTACCTGTGCTCAGAGCTTCTTTAACAGTCTCTTCAAAGACAATCTGATTATACAGTCTGCATTCCTTGGAAAAGAATAAACAGGTAGGGAAGAGAAAAAACAAAACAAGAATTTTAGAATGTTCCTAACATTACTGGAAAGGGATGAATGGAATACTTAACAAACAATAGAACTCATCTCACTGAATGGGTCCTGACATTTTATGTACAGTACAGGGGAAGTTCTTTTAACTGACTTCTTAACTGACTTTCAGTATCACTCCTCATTCTCTAAGCCATTCTAATCCATCTGTAATCTGATGCTGATTTCCAGTAGGCCAATTTCAGGCAACCCCTTATAATTCTCTTATTAGCAGTTAAGTTTTACATGTGTCCAGAACCAGCTATATTGACTTTCAAAACTGTTTATTCTTGTGGAATTAATTAATTAATAAAAAGCCATATAAACATATCAGATAAGATTTTAAAGAGGAAAAGGGGTTTTCTTCTATAAAAAATAAGGGAATATATTGGAAGAGGTGATTACAGTCAGCTTTGCCAAAGTACATGTGCAACACTTGGAAAAGATCAGGGAAAACTTAGCAATCTAGAGGAGCTTGCCTTCAGATCACTGTTCACGCTCTTGACATTCTCCTCCCCACTCAAATGGGGCACAGATAAAAATCCCATATACGTGCTAATGGATTATGCGTGTAGCTTATGAAAGAAAGGTGACAAAGAAGTCTGATTTCATGGACCCATATCTGAATGCAAAGCCTTAGCCCTTCATTGAAAGGCTGGTGAAAGCAATGTTGACCAAATGTTTGAAGTATCGGGCACTTTGATGGTCACAAGAGATAAAGAGATGAACCATATATTCTCCCTTTCCTCAAGGAGTGTTTGAGTGACCTGGGGAAAGCCATGCCTAAGAGACAGGCAGACACGCAGAACAGATGGGACCTGTCCCCTTGGGCACAACTCCCAGTTTGGACTGAATGTGATTATGCTCTCATTCTTGCCCCTTGCTGTGTATCCAGCCCCTCCTCTAAGCTAGCATCTCTCAGGCTTTCACCGGAGAGATTGTGCTTATTGGGAGCTGGCTGAGGAGAGCATCAACCACTCAAGAGCTCTCAGCTTTCACAAGGCCGACAGTGCCATCCTCCATCAGTGAGCTCTGCAGGGGTCCACACAGCAGAAATGTGCTTTATATTTTCACCATCGTAAGTTCTCCTTCACCTCTTAAGGAAATGAAGTGGCAGAAAAGAGGACTAGAACTTGCTCAAGCTTATCGATTAAATCTTGGGCAAAAGGACAAACTCATACATGTCTGCTGTTTATTTACAAGCAAACAAATGGAAAGATCCTGAATAGGACCACAAAATCAGCCTACGCTGCTTCTGACTTAACCAGTCTTAGAGAGAACTTTACTAAAATACTCTAAGCACTTTAGAATATTATCCACTCATAAATTGCAGCAATATTTTCTTAGATCAGGCTCCCAAGTCAAAAGTAATAAAAGCAAAAATAAACAAATGGGAGTTAGTCAGACTTAAAAGTTTTTCATAGCAAACGGAAACCATCAACAAAACAAAAAGACAGTCTACTGAAGGGGAGAAAATATTTGCAAATGATGTAATGAACAAGGGATTAATTTCCAAGATATACAAATAGCTTTAATAGCTCAATATAAAAAAATAACCCAAAGAAAAAAATGAGCAAATTCCTCCATTTCGCCAAAGAAGATATACAGATGACCAACAGGCACATGAAAAGATGGTGAACATCACTAAATTATTAGAGAATTGTAAACCAAAACTGCAGTGAGGTATCACCTCATACCAGCCAGAATAGACATCATCAGAGTCTACAAATAATAAATACTGGAGAGGGGGCGGAGANAGAAAAAAATGAGCAAATTCCTCCATTTCGCCAGAGAAGATATACAGATGACCAACAGGCACATGAAAAGATGGTGAACATCACTAAATTATTAGAGAATTGTAAACCAAAACTGCAGTGAGGTATCACCTCATACCAGCCAGAATAGACATCATCAGAGTCTACAAATAATAAATACTGGAGAGGGGGCGGAGAAAAGAGAACCCTCCGACACTGCTGGTGTGAACGTAAATTGGTGCAACCACTATGAGAAATAGTATGGAGCTTCCTTACTGGGGCTTCCCAGGTGACTTAGTGGCGAAGAATCTGCCTGCCAATGCAGGAGCCGCAGAAAATGCAGGTTCCATCCCTGGGTTGGGAAGATTCCCTGGAGGAGGCAATGGCAACCCGCTCCAGTATTCTTGTCTGCGGAATCATNCAAATTCTTTCTTGCACAAGTCACAACAATCCATTCTGCCCTCATTTTCGAAATGCGCTTCTTTTCCAGCGACAACGCATTTCCTCCTCCTTCGTCACAAATGGGCTGTTCTAAAGGCTTCGACTGCTCCATGGTCGATGATACACATTTGTGCACCCGCAGGCCACACGCAGAAAACCAAGGGCCACTCTCTGAGCTTCGGGCTCAGGCTGGCACCTGAGCAAGTCCAAGGCTCGGGTCACCAGCCTTTGAAGGACAGTAAGCGCTAGCTAAGTGAACCTAAGTCAATGACGGTAAGAAGCGGTCCAGAAAACTGTTGTTTGGCTGTTATTTTGCAGAGGAAGGAGTTAGTTTAGATGACTTCTGACCCTCGAGTTTCCTCAGTCAAGAATTCTCACCATTTTCCAGAGTTCCGACGAGTTTTTCGCAAGGCTTTCAAACCAACTCATCACACTCACCATATTATTGTAGCGGAATAATATTTTGAGATATTAGTGGAGGACCGCCTCTCCTGTCCCAGCCACAACACACAAACGCCACTTCCCTGTGTGCAGAAGCCTTGCCCCATCCTGCAGCTAGGCCATTCCACCCTCCCGCCTTAGAGAATGGATGACACTAAGAACAGCTGGTAACAAATGAGTCCTTTTGGTTTTAGACTTACACAGCCAAAGCTTTTGAGTTTCAGGGTTCTGAAATTTATGTTTCAAATCAGGGCAAAAATATTAAAACCAAAAACAGCCTATTTGAAAGAACAAGATGAAACCACTTACTCCGTCCTGCACCACTCCCCTTGTAATATACTCCATCTTTCTTAATCCCTAATGTCTCATTTTGTATCTATCATGCTTCTGTCATTCAAATACTTATAATCACTCCATCTAATCATAGATTCTCAGAATTGAACCTGAATTTATCCACTTCAGGTTCAGTTTAGACAAGACAAGAATCTCATCTCTTCATTGGTGACCTTTAACCTAACAGAGCATCAGCTAGGCACTGCAGAGATGGGTAGGTACCTCTGTACTCTGAAATGAGGCATCCTTTGGGGGCAGATCTAATAGTAAGAACGTCTGTCCTTAGCCTGAGTAGAGAAACTGCTCCTGCATTCTTTATACCATTTGTGTTTTCAACTTACTCTACACATCTAAGAAGTACTTATAGTTCATCCAAGTTTATAATATTTTGAATATGTGGTATTTGTATGGCTTTTTACTGCTTATCATGGTACTTCAAGGACTGAAACACATGTTTTTCTGCACAATAATGGACTTGTTACTTGACACCTCTAAATTAAAATAAGACCAAAATTAATTTGTTGTAGTCATTTGCTATATCGATTTATTTGCAGCCAACTATATAATATATTGATATATTAATATTAATCTACATGAGGCACCTACCAGCTGCTTTGCCCCAACACCCAACATTGTCCTCTGGCACATAAAAATGTACAGAATATACAGCCTTCGTTGTATTCCAGCATCACTTTCAGTCAGGTCGGTATGATTATTTTTAAAGAAAAAACAAATCTAAGAGTAATTTACACAGATGTCTATAGTGAGTCAGATGTAGCCTGAGGATTGGGAGGCAAAGCTCAGTCTGCTAAGCCTCTCTGGCCCACAAGTCTTATGAATAATAAAACAGATATAATGAAGTGACTGCATAGTGAAAATGTTAGTTGCTTAGTCGTGTCTGAATCTTTGCAACCCCAGGGACTGTAGTCCGCTAGACTCCTCTGTCTGTGGGATTCTCCAGGCAAGAATACTGGAGTAGGTAGCCATTCTCTTCTCCAGGGGATCTTCCCAGCCCAGGGTTCAAACCCAGGTCTCTGTCGTTGCAAGCTGACTCTTTGCTATCTGAGCTACCAGGGAAGCTCAAGTGACTGCATACTATTCTGTATATATTACCCTGTCATTTTAACAATCCCCAAGATTATAAACCTTGGATGGTAGAAAGCTTGTTTTTAATCTTTATGTCCCCAGCACCAACTACAGTACATTCAGAGTAGGCACCAATTAACTCTTCCTCAGAGTGAACTGCATGTTGACTGTAAGATGTAATTTTAGATGTGGAAGGAACCCTGCAGATGATCAAATCCAGCTTCCTCATTTAAGAATATGAGGCTTGAGGTCCAAAAGAATTAAACATAAAGTCATTCAGCTAGTTAATAGCATTAAACTCAAGTATCCCCACTCCTAAACCAGGTCTTTTCCTAAACCACACTGTCTAATAGCAAATATTCAAATTCCAAAGGTGGATAAACCAGTCTCCTTTTCCATTAGAAAGTTATCAGTCTACTTCAAATTCTGTACTTCAGAGTTAGAATATTGCCTTTTTTATGAAGTTCTGTAAGGAGTTTTTAAAATATATAATACATTTCCACTTTTTCTCATTGGTAGCGTTCCCAAATCACTCAATTCCTGTGGGGATGTTTACTGAGATAATAATGTTATTCTGTGCATTTATATTCATGTCCTTGGAGAACCACAGTCTTGGGACTGTGGTGGGTAGAGATATTTGGGAATGTAGTCTCTGCCATTTGCTTCACCCAAATACTGCTTTAAGGTAATATTAAAGCAAGTTACTTTGTTTCAAGTGATAATTTAATTGGAATTTTTCTATTTGTTGTACAACATTAATTTTAATCAGCTTCTTTACTGTCTGAGCCACCAGGGAAGCCTCCTTAATTTAAATCATTTTTTTTTTAATACCTTAAGCCTAGATTGAAATTTAGTATGGGAAAGTCGAGAAAGAACAACAATGCTCTTTAATAAAATTTTAAAACTTCTCCCCAAATCCACTATAGCATGCTTTTCTTGCATTTAGGGTTGGGGCTACAGAATGGAAAATAGCATAGTCCTCAAGACTGAAATAAAGTTGGGCCTGCTCAGACAAATAAAAGCCATAGTAACTTGCCACTGATGAGTAATGGTGCCCCTGAGAAGTTAAACTCCCTATGTTGTCGTGTTCCCATACTGGGGGCAGGTATATGCCCTCATACCTGATATTTACAAGATTTAATAATATGGATATGAATGTGATTTTCAAAAATAATGTATGCAACCTGGCCTCTTTCTAGAGTATCTAGCCACTCCAGCTGCCTTTGTAGATATATATTATGAAAAATATTAGTCAGAAAGTTTATTTCCAAGACCTTTCTTATCTATTTGATCCTTTTGATCTTATTTCAAAAGCATCTATCTACTTCATGCTATGTCATTAATGAGGTTATTTATCCAAAGTGGCTAATGAGGTTCTGCTGAATGTAATAAATACTCTGACTGAGCACACATTTACGCTATATCAGTAAGAGAGGAAAGCCTCTTCAGCCTACTGGAATTAACCTTCTAACCACTGAGGCCTGTGTTGTTGGAAACCAGTTTCAGCTCTTAATTTAATTACGTATGTCAGAGTAAGATACAGTGCTTTTCGCATATATACGTAGAACAGTTTTGCAAATAGCAATTTGCCAGATGCTACTAGGGTAATAAAAATGTTGGTTAACCTGCATCATAGTCAGGTCCCAGTGATTAGGCTGTTAAAGGAAAAAGCATAGAAGTAGACATTTTCCTCATTGGCACCAGAAAGGACAGCCTCTCCTCAAAACTGGTAGTAATTGACAAGCCAAAAATACAGCATCATTTGCCTTCTCTCTTACTTTGGTACACTTTTCCCTTCATCAGCTTCCTTTTCCTCTGCCTCTCTTACACTAGAGGTCAGAACACTGGATATTAAACACAAGCAAGTAACAGTGACTACAGATTACTTCATAAAATTGATATGCTCTGGTCATGTAGGCTTACAGTGCACATTCAAGAGCCTTCTGTTTTTTCATCAGCCTCCACTGGGGCTATATCATGTCTCCCAATATACAAAAACACTTAGAAGATGGAACTTTCTGGAACCACTCTACATTGGACATTATTTAGCCTCCAGAGCACTTATGCCATCTTTTTTTGAAACAGAATTTAGGCTTTCTGCAGCCAGATTGCCTGGACTAAAATTCTGTTGGTTGCTTACCTGCAAAATAGTGAAAATAGTAGAACCTACCTCATAGCAATGTTGTAAGGATTACATGAATTAGTATATACAAGTAAGAACTTAAATGTACCTGGCATAGAGTAATGTTCAATAAACATTAGCTGCTGTGATCAGTGTGACCCTCTCAGGACTCAACACATTCTAAAATAAACTTTTCCCCCCTTCATGTCCAGCTTTTCATCCCAAGCTTGTTTTTTGTCTAATCTAATTCCTAACTCCATAGTCACTATTTTTTATTAACTGGGCTTCCTTCTTCCCTTCTAGAGTTCATGGTGAAACATAGTTAGTATTCAAGAACATCCTTCACTAGGACCTAGGACATGCCACCAATGTGAAATTAGTTTAGTTTGAACTGACATGTGGGACTTCATACAGTAGAGATAAAAAGTGGGTACCCAACATCAATGTCCATCGTTCAAATTATTTAAAGACTTGTGTAATGAACATTGATTGATACTGGAAGTTCAAATGGATATAGGAAATTCCTGTGGCTATAGAAAGATGGTATACCCCAAAGGAGTAAACAGATCGTCATCAGTTACAGGGGATTCTGCCTGAATAGAGACACATGTTATGTTCCATAATGAATAATTTCTCTTACTTGTACTTTGATGTACTACTACTGCCTTTTTCTGAGAGCCACAGGAACTGGTATAAACAGTTTAAATCTTCTGTACTAGAGGCAGGGCTTCCCTGGTGGCTCAGACGCTAAAGAATCTGCCTGCAAAAATAAAAGAATCTGCCTGCAAAAATAAAAGAATCTGCCTGCAATGCAGGAGACCCAGGTTCAATCCCTAGGTCAGGAAGATCCCCTGAAGAAGGGAATGGCAACCCACTCCAGTATTCTTGCCTGGAGAATTCCATGGGCAGAGGAGCCTGGCAGACTACTGTCCATGGGGTCGCAAAGAGTCAGACACGACTGAGCAGCATGTTAGAGGCAAAGGCAAAATGTCTTTTAAGTATTGCCCTTGGGCTAGCCTGAATTAAGACTTAAACCCTACCTACCACTTAAATTCTTGAACAGGCGTTAAACAGGCCTCAGTTCCTTCAACTATAAAAATAGGACTAATACCTTCAAGGGAGAAACAAGGACTAATATATAAAAGCATTTTATAAAAGTCAAAGGGAAACACGAATAAATGAATGCTTGAGCACCAATTATGTGATGGGATCACATATTTCCATGTGAACCTGATGCAGTCTTATGAGATGCAGTTGGCTAATTGTTATGCTTGGGACTATTTCAAGTAAAAATGAGTCTGTATTTTTGAATTCTAGAAGAGCCTGGTTTCTTTATGAAGCAGCCATCTTAGGCTTCTCTCAGAAAAGCTAAGAGTTTTTCAATTACACCGAGACTTGACATCATTGTTTCAGTTTTTAGTTTCATTTAGCACTAAATTTTTTGCCTGTCCTCAATGTAGAGAAAATTTCATTTATTTTTAAAAACTATTTCTAACCTGCAAGATTTCTTGACATGTGACAATTAGGGTAGCATTAATAAGCCTTTTTTTAAACTAATCTTTTCTCCAGCCCAACTATAAGATGCTTAAAATGACTCCTTTCTATTTTATCCAGAGCCTTTTATTTTATGGAAATCATACCTGTCTGGGGATTTAACAGAATATTTGAATAAAAATGTGTTCATTCATTACCACAAGTTCTTCCTCTGAATTGGGTGTTTTCACCTTAATTGCATTGAGCTAATCAAGTCCTAATGAGGTCGCATTAAATTCAATCTCAGAAGGTATAATTTTCCAATAGATTCTAAACAATGGATGACCTTTAGAGTGACTTTCAGAAATATAGCATTGCTTTAGTTACTCCAGTAAGCAGGGGATAAGACAGAGGGAAAAACCATTTTACTTGGACAACGGCTGCTGTGTGTTGTTGAAATGAGGCTCTTCATTTCTCCTTGCCTTTTCTAGCCTGCTTCCATGAATACAATGTCTTTTTAACATCCCTCTCAGGGCAGTACAGGAGGCCCCATCCATCTCCAGACGTCGTGGCTGCACAGCAGCCGAGCATCTCATTATGGCAAAGTGAAGCATGCCGGGAGAGTGGATGGAGCTGCAGACAGCAGTAGGAAATGGGGGAGGGAAGAGGAGGAGGGATGCTGTGGAAAAGACGTGCCCACTTCCTTGGTTCCACGTTACAGAAGTATGAACTTGCTGTTTTAGAAAGAAAAGACTATGTAGGATGTCAAAAACCTATGACTAAGCAGAATCCAGCCCCTACAACCTGGGTACACCTGTCTCAAGATACTCCGTGCCTCCCGACAGTCACACCTGAACCCCAGTCGGAGCTACCACAGGAGCATGTCGGTAGGAAGAAAGCATGAGTCCAAGCATTTAAAAAAAAAAAAAAAAAAAAACCTATGGTTCCAAAAAGAAACAGGAGAGAATTTTGACACATAGACAAACCACTAACGGAATCGAAAACTATGTTCTTCCAACTAATCTGAATGCTTCCATTTTAGTTTGTTCCACTGCCTTAACCAAAATAGTTTAAAGCAAGTGCCCTTAACATTTTGGGAATCTCAGACTCCCTTTAAGAATCGCTGAGAATGATGAGTCTCTGTCAAAGGCCTGAAACCTACCTACGTCCACCCCATCACCCCCTAAATTAAGGATTCCTAGATGAGAAATTCATTTTAGTTTACAGGTTTTTCCTTTTTAAAAATCCGGGCACCTTAGGGACAGTCTGTGGCTAGCAGTAATTTAGTTATTGAGAGACGAGTTCCTCTCTGTTAGCTTTCCTTCAGGCAGGCTGACTTCTGAGCCTGCATTCAGATAAGGGGAGTGGAGGGTGAGGGGAGCAATTTCAGGCGGGGAGGGGCAGCATTTTCAGGGCGGTGTGCATGTAGCGAACACAGAGTAACAGGAGCGGGGCTCTCTGGAGAGGAGGTGCCAGAAATAAATTTCATCTCTACAAATTTTGCTCACCTCCAGTTCCAAACTGGGTTGCAGTCAAAACTGCTCTTTCTGTATCACCCACATTCAGCCTGTGGGCCCTACCCTGCCCACCATCGCCTCATGCCTTCTCTGTCCTTCAAGTTTCTTCCCTGCATCGCCAATCCCAGGTCCTCATCAGCTCCAGCTGGGCTCTAGGCCTCCCAGCAGCCCTGCACCTCCCCTAGCCCCCACCCCACGATCTGGCGGGTTTATCCTGTAAGTCCTGCCTTGCGCCTCTATAACCGCTTCCATTTTATTCTCCACTCTTCCATCCTCACGGTCACTTTTCTGGCTGCCAAGCTCTATCACCACAACTTCAGCCTGTTCTAAGCCTCTATTCAAATCCCATAACTTCAACTTTGGGAAACATTTCAAGTTTCAGGAGGTAGATTGAAGGATATAAATATTGGCAAACACTTAAGTTTTGCAATACCACTCACTTGGCACCAGGTACTATTCTAGTGCCTGTGTGGATTCGTTTAACCTTCCCAACAATCCCACTTGCTCAGTCATGTCTGACTCTTTGTGACCCTATGGACTGTCCATGGGATTTTCCAGGCATGAATACTGGAGTGGGTTGCCATGTCCTTCTCCAGGGGAATCTTTCCAACCCAGGGATTGAACACATGGCTCCTGCAACTTTTATGTTGACAGCCAGATTCTTTATCACTAGCACCACCTGGAAAGCCCAACAATCTCACTAGGCAGAAACTTCTGTTCGACTCATTTTACAGGTGAGGAGACTGAGGCACCAGTAGGTAAAGTAACTTGTCCAGAGTCATACAGCTAGTGAGTGACAGAACCAAGAGAATTACACCAACACAGACTGGCTTCAGATCTATACTTTTAGTCACTACGCTATATTGCGTCTTTGTAAAGCATTTTACAGGGGGTTGCTTACCCGCCCATTTCCCCCTCCGCCAGCACACACTTCAGGACCTCTAATGTGGAAGCGGTAGGCAGTCACACTTTGTATAGTTCTAGGGATCCAGGCAATGTCTCATCGTTGTTTGTGTTCTCATCATTCATCATTAGCGGTAACATGAGACACAGTTTCCCCAGTTCTAGGGTATGGAATTTTATTCTCTTGTTAAACAGAGCCCTGAGTGCAGCAATAGGACTGTGTGTTGGGGGGTGTGAGAGGGCCTAGAGTAGCGGTGCTATTATAGGATTGCCACCGAAGCCGGCTCCAGACTGTGCCACTCATTCCCCTCTTGCCACATCCCCTGGGAAGCCTTCTCTCCCTCTTCCGGCCTCTCTCCCAGGTGCCAGGAGCTTGTATCATGGTGACTGGTAGATGGCCCTCCTGAACAGACTAAACCCACTTTCAGAACAAGACCCATCCTTAGGGAGTGAAGGCATACCTCACTGTTCCCCAACAGGAACAAGATTGACAAAAAGACTGAGTTTAACTTAAACAACATCCTTAAGGAGTTGCTTGAAAAATCAGAAGGGGAACAGACAGACACCAGTGGGTTATTGTACTTAATGGACATGGGAAGGGTTTAGGGCCAGTTGTGTATATAAGAGCCTCAAGCATTTTAGCATCGTGAAAGGGAGACATTTCTTTGTTCCCTGCCTCCCTGAGTCACTCTCTCATATCTGGAGCAAAGCTATCCCCGACCCTCAACCAGCACACATACAAAGTACAGTTGTCCCTTGAACTATTGTGTGTGGGGGAGGGGGGTGGGTTGGGAGCACCAAAAGTTTGCATACAACTTTGACTCCCCCAAAACTTAATTACTAATAGGCTACTGTTGAGCGAAAGCCTTACTGATAAACCGCTGACTAGCATATCTGTACATTATATGTAATTTATACTGTCGTCTTACAGTAAAGTAAATTTGAGAAAAGAAATGTTATTAAGGAAATCGTAAGGATGAGAAAATGTATTTACAATACTCTGTCAGTACTGTAACCTTATGCTCTATGAGTCTTCTGTTAGTATCAACATCAATATTGTCTAATATGATACAAAGCGCTATGTTATGTATTACACTAGTCATCAAAAAAGGAAAAGATAATGTGAAAAATAAGTTCATATTATTGGTAATGAAGAAGCAACAGTATGATTGCTTTAATGTATAGCTTGTTGCTGTTGTTCAGTCGCTAAGTCATGACCGACTTTGCGACCCCATGGGCTGCAACACACCAGGCATCAATGTCACTCACTGCCTCCCGGAGTTTGTCCAAGTTCATGTCCATGTAGCTTGTGTAATCCATTTGATTGCTTCCCAGTAGCCTAACATATACACTGTGAATGAATCATTATAAAATTTTGATGGCATATAGTGTCATATTCATAATACAGTGTTGGAAACATTGCAACATATTTTTTAAAAACCACTTACCTGTGGTGATAGACTGATATGCAGTGTTTCCAATTATGAGAGAGAGAAGCATACTTTACAGTAATGTAATTCTTTGAAAGCAAAGTTATAAAACAGTAAGACAACTAACTTTATTAATTTTATATTAACTATCACTCACCTTATGCCTAGCTACATAAAGAAAGGCTGTCCACTTCAATACAAGTCTTGTACATGGTGTTCTACAAGTATATTTTTGTATATTTATTGAAAACCACATAAAAATGGACCCGTGTAGTTCAAACCATGCTGTTCGAGGGTCAGCTGTATACATCGACCCCACAATGATCAGCCTAATCCATACATGCAAGAGATGCTTGTACTCAGGATCTATTTTGATTATCAAAACTTACCTGTCCAGCGTCTCATTCCCTCAGATCCTTGTGGATGAGTGGCTTGCTGTTCTTGGATAAGCTAATTCAGGAGAAAAAACAGGTAAGCTAACATGGTATCCCTTACAAAGGTATTTACTCTTAAAAAAAAAAAAGACTTCTGGCAAACAAATGGCTCAACACCAATCCCTAACATACTGTTCCAGCCAGCCCCTTGCCCTGAGATGCCATCCCTCCTTCCCCTGCCTGTCCCCCTAAATGTAAAGCTCACCTCCATTAAGCCTTCTCTGACTGAGACTGCCCACAGTCATGTCTTTTTCCACTTAACACCTGTAGCACTGGAACAGAATTTGGCAGGAGGAAACAGAACCAGAACAAAAGGGAATAGAACATTGGGCTAGGTGATCTCAGAGGTGAGCTCAGCTCATTCCCTCATTTCACAGATAAGGAAACAGACACAAGTGACGGGCCCAGGGCAAGTCAACAGCAGTATAGGGGCCATCAGAGTTATTTCTGTCCAGCGTTCCCCTCTTTCGCTAGCAAGGGCCTCCTCTTCTTTTGGGGAACTGCACACCCCACCATTCACCAAACAGCTTGGAGAGGAATTGCCTGTCAGGGTGCTCCCACTCCCAGTGGACATGTGATCTCAAGTGGGCCAGCTAGCATCCTTCCCTGGAATTCTAAAAATCAGAAGAAGCAGCAGCCTTCTCCGTCTGTGGCTTATAAGTTGCCAGCAAGCATAGCCCCCTGATCGTTAAAAAAAGCCAGTCCCAGAGAAATAAACACACACTCATTTGTTTGCTTATCCATTTATTCATGAAACAAACATTATTTATTAAGGACTTTTCATGTGCCAGACACTGCTGGGCCCTTGGAATCACATGTTGGGCAAAAGCAGACCCAATTGTTATCCTTGTGGAGCTTACAAGTTTGCAGGGGAGACATTCCTTAAGTAATCATGCAAGCAAAGTAAAACTGCTGTTTTGGCAAGTAGGTAAGGAGAAAAGGAATTGTCTTCTAAGAACACACAGTAGAATATAGGGTTTTGGTTTTGGTTTTGTATTTTGTGTATGTGAGCACCACATCACTTTACTTCTTTGGTTTTCCAACTTCTCTCTCAGGGCCAATTCAGTCTCTCCCTTGACTGGTCAATGGTGTCGTCCCTCACTGAGGATAGCTGCGGTCTCTAAGGAGAGGCTCAACAGAAAGACTGAGGTCTCCAGGTGCCAGCCAAACTAGCTGAGGACTGCAGGGTCCACAGCAGATGGGCTAGCTTGTACACGGCATGAAGTTGCACTGCCAAGGAGGGAGGGGGGCTGAAACCCCACCTGGAGTCTCCTAACCAAGCCATGGGGCCTGGTGTGAAGCTGTATGTGCCAAGAGGCAGGAGACCCTATTCTTCACACACTGGCATTGTCACCTCAAAAGGGTCACCTTTTTCTAATTGACCCCCAATGACTTGAATAAATCCAGCTGGCTTTCTGGGTATGATTCAGTCAGGCTGCTGAGCAGGGCGAGTGGAGGCTTTCCTGAGGAAGTGACTGGACACATGAATAATGAAGACAAAGGTGAAAATGAAGTCATTCAGTCCTGTCAACTCTGGGACCCCATGGGCTGTAGCCCGCCAGCCATGTACATGGACTTCTCCAGGCAAGAATACTAGAGTGGGTTGCCATTCGCTTCTCTAGGGTATCTTCCCAACCCAGGGATTGAACCTGGGTCTCCAGTGAGCAGCAGATAAACTAAGTGAGGGGGAAGAATTTTTTTTCAGACACAAGCCTGTGCACTGATCTTGTCTTGACCGCTGTCTAGTCCCTAACTCCAATTGCTTCTGAATCTTGAGAGATCCCCTACCCTTCCAAGGGATTGCTGTCCTGACCATACATTCCCTCTTTACAATTCAAGTTAGGTTTCTGTCCCTTGCAATCAGGGGAATTCTGACTCAGAGCCAAGCTGGACCATCTCTCCTTCCTCCCAAGTCCAGCAGGCCTCCTCACTCCGCCTTGCCCCATCCTCCCATCTGAGAAACCTCTACTCTGCGTGGCCGCCTCACCTTCAGAACAGGAGCTCTGATGTTCTAGCACTGTCTCCAGCATGTATTTAGAAACTCAATAATAAGTATTTGATCCATCAAGGGTGGTTTAATCTGCTGGTGATCTTTGTTTCCACTAGGACTGGAAGATGTGAAGACTTAGAGGACACAGTGGCTTTTGTGTACCTTTGTCATCACCCACCAAGTTCATCCATGGTTTCTACCACCTCTGAGCATACAGCCTCCGGTTTGTACTTATATTGATAGAGAGCTCTGATTTGTCTATTAGAGTTTGGCTGTGGGGAGCCAGTGGGATTCATCTCATAAGGAACAATCAGCGATTTTTATTCTGTCTCTGAGGTCAGTGGGCCACCTTTAAGGTGAAGCACATTCCAGATATGAGAGTCTACACGTGTGCATGCTAAGTTGCTTCAGTCATGTGCAAATCTTGGCTGTGGACTGAAGCCCACCAGGCTCCTCTGTCCATGGGATTTCCCAGACAAGAATACTGGAGTGGGTCACCATGCCCTCCTCCAGAGGATCTTCCCAGGACAGGGATCGAACCCACATGTCTTACATCTCCTGCATTGGCAGGTGGATTCTTTACCACTGAGTCACCAGGGAGGCCCCTGAAAGTCTATAGTTGAATGGTAAAAATGGTTTTTACTCTGTGTTTAATATCTAGTAACCCTGGAAAAGAAAATGGCACCCCACTCCAGTACTCTTGCGTGGAAAATCCCATGGACGGAGGAGCCTGGAGGCTGCAGTCCATGCGGTCGCAAAGAGTCGGATACGACTGAGCGACTTCACTTTCCTTTCACTTTCCTTAATATCTGCTAGAGCCCTGTCTAGAAGTGTCAGGAAACTTGAATTCCTCTGTGGTTTTATGAGCCAGGAATTCTGCTTTCCCGTTGGTCTTCGTTTATTCTCAAATTAAGGGCAGTCATTCTTCCTTCCCTTCCAACTCCAGGGCCTGAGCCATTTCGGCTTCATGGTATAGCTCATGCCACCACTGCTGCTATTAGTTTTGTTGTTTGGGTTTCTTTTTAATCTGGTATTTGAGGCTTTTTGAGATTCATGTCTCCTTTTAATAAGCCAAACTCTAATGCTTGAATGCACTCTGTTCTACAGAGACTGCTGAACGAGCCAAAATTGGGAATAAGAATCAGAGAATTAGACTGCTTTTCTTTACTGTCTCAAGACCCAGGGATTGAGGAACAGCGAGCTTAGCATGGCTGAGGAGACTTCCTACATGTCATGTTGGTCTCCGTCCTGCTGCTGTTTCATACCTCGGAACCAGTTTTTGGTACACAATCCAAAAATCAGTATACATCATCCTATTCTTGAATCTGGACCTTTGGTCTAGATTAGCAATTTTCAGTCTTTTTTTTTTTTTTTTGCCATGATACACCTGAAAAATATGTTCCCACCAGCAACTTGTTCCCACAAACTTGGAGTAAGGCAATATTATACCATAGATTTGTATATATGCAGTTTTCCACTCAAGAAAGCACATCGGAACACAAGGGAGTGAAATTTGTGTTAGTATAAACTTAATCAAACTAATTAATTAAAAAAAATATGGCCTACAGATTGGAAAGAGGTTTTTGATTCATATAGCTAACAAGAGTTGGTATACAGAATATAATTCTTTTAGTGCTTAAAATTCAAAAACAGTCACCCAAATTTTTAAATGGACAAAGAATTTAAATAGACATTTTTCCAAATAAGATGCACAAATGACCAACAAGCAAATGAAAAGGTGCTCCACATCATTAGTCATTCAGTTCAGTTGCTCAGTCGTGTCCAACTCTGCGACCCCATGAATCGCAGCACGCCAGGCCTCCCTGTCCGTCACCAACTCCCAAAGTTCACTCAAACTCGTCCATCAAGTCGGTGATGCCATCCAGCCATCTCATCCTCTGTCGTCTCCTTCTCCTCCTGCCCCTAATCCCTCCCAGCATCAGAGTCTTTTCCAATGAGTCAACTCTTTGCATGAGGTGGCCAAAGTATTGCAGTTTCAGCTTCAGCATCAGTCCTTCCAATGAACACCCAGGACTGATCTCCTTTAGAAATTAGGGAAATACAAATCAAAGCCACAGTGAGATACCACTTTGTATCCACTAGGATAGCTATAATTAAAAAAAAAAAAAAGTAAAAAGTGTGGAAGAGGATGTGGAGAAACTGGAGCTCTTGTCTTTTTCTGGTGGGGATATGGTTCAGCCATCGCAGGAAATAGTTTGGAAGTTCCTCAAAAATCTAAACATAGAATTATCATAAAAAATAATAAAGTTAGTTGTTCAGTTGTGTCTGACTCCTGTAACCCCATGGACTGCAGCCCCCCAGGCTCTTCTGTCCATGGGGATTCTCCAGGCAAGAATACTGGAGTAGGTAGCCATTCCCTTCTCCAGGGTATCTTCCCAGCCCAGTGATCAAACCCCAGTCTCCTGCATTGCAGGCAGATACTTTACCAGAGAAGCCCCAAGAATTGTCATATGACCCAGCAATTCTACTCCTAGGTATATATGTAAAACAAGGGTTGGGGAGTAACTGCTTAATGGATACAGGATTTTACTGTTGAGTAATAAAACTGTTTTAGAACTAGATAGAGGTGATAGTTGTACAACATTGTGAATGAACTAAATGCCACTGAATTGTTCACTCTAAAATGTTTAATTTGATCTTATGATAATTTCACCTCAATAGAAAACATAATGAAGCATTCAAATTTGGGCATTTTATTATTACTAATAAGAACCTAGCGACACAGCTAAAGCTATGAAGACACTGTAATCTGAAGTGCTCTACCATGACAATATCACTTCTGTTTTTCTTTAATTCTCAGCTGAGAGCTCATCACTGTGTACATAAACATGCATGGAGTTTTTAGTAGGTGTGCTGTATTTGTAGGCATACAAGTCATTGTGCTTCCTTTTCTATCAGTCAGGTTATTTTGAAGAGAACATAACTTGATTTCTTTAGTTCAATTGTGTATGTGTGCATGCTCAACCATACTGAATATGACCCAGGGATTGAACCCAGGTCTCCTGCTTGGCAGGCAGATTTTTTTTTTTTTTTAACCACTGAGCCATCTGGGAAGCCCTTAGTTAAACTGTCAATCCTGTTTATCCAAGTCTTAAAGATACCTATAAGGTTGTGTTTCCCTTCCCCTTGTTAACATCTTAAGCCCACTTTGTCACCATGCCACTATGCTAGTGTTTCTCAGAAGTGAAAACTGTGGACCACTAGCATCAGAATCACCTAGCCCCAAATCCAGACCTACTTAATCACACTATCTAGGAGGTGACCTCGGGAATGTGCATTTTTATTTTAAGTTCCACTGCCATATTCTTTTGTGTGTAGATACGGGGACCACTGAGCTTCTCAGGTGGCTCAGTGGGTAAAGAAGTCAGCTGCCAATGCAGGAACCACAGGAGATGTGGGTTTGATCCCTGGGTTGCAAATATCCCCTAGAGGAGGAAATGGCAGCCCACTCCAGTATTCTTGCTGGGATAATCCCCATGGACAGAGGGACCTGGTGGGGGAAGGGGCTACAGTCCACAGAGTCAGAAAGAGCTGGACACAACTGAGTGACTAAGGATGCATGTACTTGGACTATTAGTTTAGTCTTGATTTACTTTTAATAATTAATTTACTAATTCATTCAACCGAACATATTGAGTGCCCATTAGGGCACTATGTGAGATACTGTAGTGAGAAATGGAAACCACAATTTGCAAAAAAAAAACAAAACCCCACAAACAAACAAAAACCCTGTATTGTGATTCACGAAATAGATTAACTGCTAGACTGTAATGTGCAACGTAAGGTATCTAAACTCAAATTATTTTAACACCTGCTCATTCAGAACCATGTATCCCAAGATTGACCTATGATAGGATTAGTGTCCTTATAGCCATGTGAGGATACAGTGAGAAGTCAGCTGTCTGCAAGCCCAGCAGAGGGCCCTCACCAAGAATCAAATCTACTAGCATCTTGATTTTGGATATCCCAGCCTCCAGAAGGGTGAGAAATGTGTCTGCTGCTTAAGCCAGACATTTTGCTATGGCAGCCTGAGCAGACTAAAGACAGGAAGTGGAGACCTCACTGCATTCCTTCCTGAATCCACCTCAACACGTCATTGCAGCCACAGTCATTTTTACCTACACCTGGACTCTCCCTCAACGTCATGCTCTAAGGTCACTCTCAAGGCTAGTGCCTGGATTGCTTAGCACTGCAGATCTCCAGCTCCTTCTCACTTTTCCTCTGCCACCCTCCACGCATACTTTCCCCATCATAGTCCAAAGTGGCTCTTTAGAGCTCACCTCCCATTCCTGGCCACAGAAAAGAGAAGAGGCCTTCCCTTTAAGGACACTGCCTGGAAGTCTCACACACTCTCTCCTCTTAGATCCTGTTGTCAAGAACTCAGACTCATGGTCATTCCTCACTGCAAGAGAAGTTGGCTATTATAGCCATTTTTTCCTCACTGTCCATGTGCCCAGCTAAAATCTGGAGGTTCTTACAGAGGATGGAGGAGAAGAAATATCAGAAGACAACTAGCAGGCTCTGCCACAGTGGTGTGTCTCAGTTGTGATTTGTATCACCAGGAAATCTGTTACTAACGAAGTACTCAAGATTACTAATGAATTATTAGTATTTATAAAACAGGAGTAGATGCAGGGTCACCTCTTTGTTAACACTTACTCTCTCTCCCTCATGTTTTGATAAGTTTTCTTTAGAGGTAGTGCTAAATTCCACAGTAGGGAATTGAGTAAAACACAGTCTTATCGATGCCTCGGTCTGCTGTGAATCACTGCTGCTAATAGTTATGGCATGTTTGAGTTGTTCCAAACCTTTGTGGTTTTGTCAGATGTGAATATATTAATGAGAAAGTGTCATGCATTTATCTTAATGGCAATCGTCTTGGCTCTGATGAAGGGAAAAAGGTTAAGAAATCTTACACCAAATGAGCTCTGAAGTGCTAATCAGTTCTAAAACAACTGCGATTCAGGGCATATAAATTCTCTTGTGCGTGGACCACTTGAAGTAGAATCACGTAGGAAGCTTGTTAACAATACAGATTCTTAGGCTCACTGCATACTGATAGAATAAAAATCAAGGGGAGTGAGGCCCAGAAATGTGCCAATTGCACAAGTTCTCCAGGTGATTCTTAAGAGCACAAAAGTTTCAGTGCATTTCCTGGGTCTCTGAGAAAAACTCTGGCTAATACTTTTTATCATCTCTCATGAATTAACTCGGCTGCGTCTAGCTGCCAGGCTGAAACACGCACAACTTGAGTCAGAGGCTACTTGCTTCTAGAGCAGGGGTCCCCACCCTCCAGGATCTAATGCTTGATGATCTGAGGTAGAGCTGATGTGACAATAATAAAGGGCACAATAAATGAAATGCACTTAAATCATCCCCAAACCATCCCCAGCAAGGTCTGTGGAAAAACTTGTCCTCCACAAAACTGGTCCCCAGTGCCAAAAAGGTTGGGGATATCTGCTCCAGAGGATGATCAGGAATGGATTTTCTAGCTGTTCCTCACAACAGCACGATGCTGAACTGCTACGGTCTACAGCGTCACTGACACTGCTGTTCTTTGCAGCTTGGAGTTTCAGTGGAGAATTACATACCCCTCTTGAAATCACTGCAGATGGTGACTGCAGCCATGAAATTAAAAGACGCTCACTCCTTGGAAGGAAAGTTATGACCAACCTAGATAGCATATTCAAAAGCAGAGACGTTACTTTGCCAACAAAGGTAAGTTGGGACTGTGAAGAAAGCTGAGCGCCAAAGAATTGATGCTTTTGAGCTGTGGTGTTGGAGAAGACTCTTGAGAGTCCCTTGGACTACAAGGAGATCCAACCAGTCCATTCTAAAAGAGATCAGTCCTGGGTGTTCATTGGAAGGACTGATGCTAAAGCTGAAACTCTAGTACTTTGGCTACCTCATGCAAAGAGTTGATTCATTGGAAAAGACTCAGATGCTGGGAGGGATTGGGGGCAGGAGGAGAAGGGGATGACAGAGGATGAGATGGCTGGATGGCATCACCGACTCGATGGACATGAGTTTGAGTGAACTTTGGGAGTTGGTGACGGACAGGGAGGCCTGGCGTCCTGCGATTCATGGGGTTGCAAAAAGTCGGACACGACTGAGCGACTGAACTGAACTTGAAAAGGGTAAACATGTTCAGTACACTCACTTGCTACCCTCCCCACTTGTCTGTATTGGCATAGTATCACAAAATGTAATATACAAGGTTATAGTCTGTAGACTGTAGGAGATTTTTTCTTTTTTT
The DNA here is from genome assembly GCA_006410615.1 of Neotragus moschatus. Lineage (NCBI taxonomy): Eukaryota > Metazoa > Chordata > Mammalia > Artiodactyla > Bovidae > Neotragus > Neotragus moschatus. The sequence goes on along the minus strand of SJYA01000967.1, from coordinate 638,276 downwards.
CGCTTTTGTGCATATACTGATGTATTTGGGGGCTAATAGATCTATTTAGCAAACAGAAGAACTTACACTACTGATGCTGTGGCATCCACAGCTATACAGGAAAAGAGGAACTGAGGGTTCATTACATGCTTCTGATGCACACAAGCTTATTTAACTCTCCTTAGCAGTCCTGTGAGATAAAGCATCTCACTTTATTTTCATTTTCTAGAGTGACTAAGTAACTTGTTTAAGTTTATCCAGAAAGTGAAAGAGGCTAAATTTTTAATACCCTTCCCAATCCAAGTTTAATTAGCAAAATAGTGAGAAGAAAGGGTGGGGAGGAGGGTATATGGCTCTTGAGTCAGCAGGTTTCCATCACAGTGTCAGTTTCTAACATTTTTGTTTGAGCATCCCATTAGTAAATATGTCTGAATGCCTCTCCCATCTCTGTGTATTTTTAAAATAAATATCCACATTAGAAACCAGTTTGCTTTTCGAACACTCATGGGTATTGGAATCACCTAGAGAACTTGTTGAAGCACAGTTCATGGGATCCCACCTCCAGAGGGGCAGAGATTCAGTAGGTTTGCGATGAGACCCAAGGATCTGAATTTCTAGCAGTTTCCCAGGGGACTGGAAAATACCCTGATGCTGGGAAAGATTGAGGGCAGGAGGAGAAGGGGGTGACACAGGATGAGATGGNATTGGGGGCAGGAGGAGAAGGGGATGACAGAGGATGAGATGGCTGGATGGCATCACCGACTCGATGGACATGAGTTTGAGTGAACTTTGGGAGTTGGTGACGGACAGGGAGGCCTGGCGTCCTGCGATTCATGGGGTTGCAAAAAGTCGGACACGACTGAGCGACTGAACTGAACTTGAAAAGGGTAAACATGTTCAGTACACTCACTTGCTACCCTCCCCACTTGTCTGTATTGGCATAGTATCACAAAATGTAATATACAAGGTTATAGTCTGTAGACTGTAGGAGATTTTTTCTTTTTTTCGCTTTTGTGCATATACTGATGTATTTGGGGGCTAATAGATCTATTTAGCAAACAGAAGAACTTACACTACTGATGCTGTGGCATCCACAGCTATACAGGAAAAGAGGAACTGAGGGTTCATTACATGCTTCTGATGCACACAAGCTTATTTAACTCTCCTTAGCAGTCCTGTGAGATAAAGCATCTCACTTTATTTTCATTTTCTAGAGTGACTAAGTAACTTGTTTAAGTTTATCCAGAAAGTGAAAGAGGCTAAATTTTTAATACCCTTCCCAATCCAAGTTTAATTAGCAAAATAGTGAGAAGAAAGGGTGGGGAGGAGGGTATATGGCTCTTGAGTCAGCAGGTTTCCATCACAGTGTCAGTTTCTAACATTTTTGTTTGAGCATCCCATTAGTAAATATGTCTGAATGCCTCTCCCATCTCTGTGTATTTTTAAAATAAATATCCACATTAGAAACCAGTTTGCTTTTCGAACACTCATGGGTATTGGAATCACCTAGAGAACTTGTTGAAGCACAGTTCATGGGATCCCACCTCCAGAGGGGCAGAGATTCAGTAGGTTTGCGATGAGACCCAAGGATCTGAATTTCTAGCAGTTTCCCAGGGGACTGGAAAATACCCTGATGCTGGGAAAGATTGAGGGCAGGAGGAGAAGGGGGTGACACAGGATGAGATGGTTGGATGGCATCACTGACTCAATGGACATGAGTTTGAGCAAACTCTGGAAGATAGTAAAGGACAGGGAAGCCATGGTGTCCATGAGGTCACAAAGAGTCAGACACAACTGAGCAACTGAACAGCAACAACCCAGGGGACAACAATGCTGCCTGTGATGAACCTCGTTTTCAATAGCATTGCTATAAACATAACCTCCAAATCAAGATTCTAAAATACTAAAATACAGTGGAATAGAATAGTAATTCTAGGGACTTCTCTGGTGGTCCAGTGATTTAGAATCTGCCTTGCAATGCAAGGGACTCGGTTTGGATCCCTGGTCAGAGAACTGGGATCCCACATGCAACTAAGAGCAACTAAGGCTGAGCGCCGCGAGGACAGCCCACATGCCGCAACCGGAGTCTGTGCACCTCAGCGAGAGATTCTGCATGATGCAAATAAGATCCTGCATGCTTCAACTCAGACCCAACACACTCAGACACATAAATATCTTTTAAAAGAATAATTATAATATTTCCCCTGCACCGCAGGAGTGAAAGAACTCGTTTTGGAGACCACTACAGCTAACTGAGCCACTCTAGCTTTCCCTGGCAGAGAGGTAAGCTTGGAGGCCCTTTCATAAATCATAGAAATTTCCCAAGCCTCAGACACTGTGGATAAAGGAGATGATAAAGGGACACATCAGATGGGCACAGCTCAGGGCCTCACTAATACTCCCTGGTAGCACTCAAGCTCTCTGCCTTTCATTTCCAGCTAACTACTCCTATCATCTTTCCTCTGCTTTAATTTGTTTCCCTTTGTGATAACAGCCACCATTGCTTTTAGGTGATGCAATCTAGCACTCCTGTTGTTCCTTTTATGGAAATTCTAGCCACTGCAAGTACATATGGTACTTGATAGCCACAAAGCAAAAATGTTCCGAGTGAAGGATGCTTTGATTGAACTTTAATTTTGCTGTTACTTTGAAGTCCCGAGCTACTGGTATGCAGTATGCTTGCTGTTCAGCATGGTTACATTCAGAAGCACTTGGAAGGGAATTTTCCCCTGCTTACATCTGATGTACATTTCCAAAGTGCTTTTGTAGATTTCATTAGTGATTTTGCTGCTTGGTAAAAAATAGGACAGGTTTCTCTTCAGTAAAGAAAACAATTTTCAGTACTTTGGAAGAGGAACGATGAGGTATTTGCAAAGACTTGGTGCATAAATTTAAAGGCTACTACAGTGATAAGCTATAGAAGTCATAGAAGCCATAGCAATAGGCTATTATAGCAATATAACTATACTATGAATTAGATAATATGTTACATAATTAATAATATATAGTAATACTGGATAATATAACAATGGGCTCTGCTGTGGTAAGAAAAAAGAGGGTTGGTATAGCCATTGCTTCACTGGAAAAGGCGAAGAAGCATCTTTTGACATTTTAAAATAAAGAAAAGTGAGAGCATGGCTTATTAGTAAAGACAAAGTGCCTTCGACCAGAGAAAATCCCAGAATTTCCCATGGCCAAATCTGAGCAATAGAGCAAATGTCATGTACTGGGCGGTGCCTTTCAAAAAAAATCATTTGTACTGTACAGGAAAAGTACTGTGATGTGTGCTCTGACTTTTGTTAACTAATGTCTCAATTTAAAGCCAGATTCCAAAGGACTTATTTTTATTGGTCAGTGAAATGACTCCTATAGCTGTTTATTTCCTGACTAGCTTCTCACCCCCATTCATTTCAACTAAATGGCACTTCTTGCATGGGTGGAGCCCCTTACTTGCTCAGAACTCAACATAATGGGACTGGCAGCCTAGGCTAATAGCAGCATCTGACACCGCAACAATTATCCTGGCCCCCAATCCTTACAGAAAGTACTCCCCCTTTGCCCTCAGCCCTCATCTCATTCCTGCCCTGGGAAGAAAATAGGTCACGTGGGGAAAGAGAACGCATGTGCCATCAGAAATGCAGGCACTTAAGGTAACGTGCCTGGGTCCTCAAAAGTCCTGAATTCCCCCAATATACTTGAAAAGCTCAGAAGCCAAAAAGAGGAAGAAGAAGGATTGCATATTATGTTCATCAGAAAATATGTATTTGAGCCCAGCAAGGTCTCCAGCAGTACAGGTATACTGGCCTTGGAATCAGCAGTCATGAGCAGTGTTGCACCTTCCCCATCTCCTAGACATGCCCTTCTGGTTAAATCAACTCAGTTAGCTTGAGGATTAGTTTCCTCATCTAGAAAATGAAAAGAGAAGCTCCTGAAATCTAGCTGTGGCAGATTAAAGATGCTCACATAGCTTTTCCATACCTTTCCTATTGAAAGTGGGGTCCTGGTCCCCTATCCTTGAATTTAGCAACTACTTTGCTGAATAGAATATGGCAGAAGTGACTGTTCTATCCGAGCCTACATTTTAGTCTTCTGGAAGCTTCCATTTTCTATACCCTGGAATATTCGCTTAGGAGCCTTTAGCCACCATGTATAAAGTCCACCTACTCAACATAGAGAGGACAGCTAAGAGACCCAGATGAGTCCTCCTCTCCAGCTTTCCTCATCAAGATACAGTCACATGGGTAAAGCCGGCCAGGAACCTCTGGTCCAGCCCAGTCACCATCCATATGCCAGCAAGTGACTCAGACAGTGCCACAGGGGACAGAAGGATTGTCCAGCCAAGTCCTGGCTAAGTTGCTAACCCACTATAAAAAATTCATAAACCTCAATTAAAGTGGGGCTGCCCTGCTAACTCAGACCATAAAGAATCTGCCTGCAATGCAGGAGACGCGAGTTCTGTCCCTGGAATGGGAAGATCCCCTAGACAAGGGAATGGCAAGCCACTCCAGTATTCTTGCCTGGGAAATCCCATGGACAGAGAAGTTTTGGAGGCTACAGTCCATGGTATGGCAAAGAGTCAGACAGAACTGAGCAGCTAAGGCACTCACACAATTAAAGTGAGGAGACCAGAAGGGGGTGCTCTCATGACCTGTGATAATAGCAGAGACCCACAGGAAGAAGAAAGACTCCTCTTTCCTGGCAAGACTCAGCCTTGGAGTGTTTACTATAGCACTCCCAACTTCCTTTTCTCCTCTGTACAAGTGGTCTCCTTCCCTTGCCATGTGGGGACTTCCATGTGGCTTGTCGTGGTCACAGACCCAAATGGCAATTGTCTGCTGATCCAGAATAAACCTATCTTTGCCAGAGAAATACCTGGCAGTCTATTTGTTTTAGGTCAATACCACAAAATCATGAGATGTAGCTTATTATACAATAATATATTATTAGGACATCAGCTAAAAAAGGTGACTGCTATAATAAAAAAGAAATTGCAGGTGCAAAAGGATGTGCAGACTACAAAGCAACATGTTTTGTCAATATTATATAAAAGAAGTCTCTGAACACAGGTGTTTACAGTGATTAATTTTGTGACATTTGCCATTCCTGTTGAGGGATGCAAAGTCAATTGCCGTCAAGTATCTGTGGTAGAAATAAAGAGAAATACATTCAGCTTCAAGTTCTTTATTTTGATGGGAGCCAGGGCTGTGGTGTTGGAGAAGACTCTTGAGAGTCCCTTGGACTGCAAGGAGATCCAACCAGTCCATTCCGAAGGAGATCGGCCCTGGAATTTCTTTGGAAGGAATGATGCTAAAGCTGAAACTCCAGAAACTGGCCACCTCATGCGAAGAGTTGACTCATCGGAAAAGACTCTGGTGCTGGGAGGGATTGGGGACAGGAGGAGAAGAGGACCACAGAGGATGAGATGGCTGGATGGCATCACTGACTCAATGGGCGTGAGTCTGAGTGAACTCCGGGAGTTGGTGATGGACAGGGAGGCCTGGCGTGCTGCGATTCATGGGGTTGCAAAGAGTCGGACGTGACTGAGCTGAACTGAACTGAGCGCTTTGTGAGTAAGGGATATTAATGTTATTTCCAGCTGGTAAAAGAATATGCCATCAGGCAGTGATTTCTTTGCCTATGACTATATTTACCTTAGAGTATTTTGAAGCAATGATCTCAATTAACCAGAGTATTCAAAGATGGTATTCTAATTATCTGAAAATTTCATCAATGCTTCTCATTGGTCTTTCTTAAATGCTATGATAACTTTGTCTTAGTATGTTGTTTGGAAAGTCTAAACTCTTGAAAAAATCATGAAAAGTTAATTTATTAAAAAGCTTATAAGTTGAGTGTTTCAATAGAGTACATTTTCCCATTGAAATAAAGCTATAAATGATAAGATTCCAAGACTCAGAGGCAACAGAGTTCCAAATGTGCCATAATACTGCATAATTGTACATTTTAAAGTTTTTTTTAAATTTCTACAAACAATTCTATGCTGTGAACTTTTTTTTTAAGCCTCATAACATACACTCAGCCTGATCAAACCCTTTTCAGTGAGATCTAGGGAGCCTCCAGGATGTCAGACTCTAGGTAGGATGGCAGTTTCATGAGGGCAGAGGCTGTGTCCCGGCTCCCTGTGCTCAGCACAGAGCACAGACCTCAAAAGCTTGCTGTCATCCCCGAAGCAGCACAGCACAGTGCCTAAGGTGTGCCTCAAGTCAGAGAGACCTGGCTTTCATTCTGCCCTGCCTCCTGCTAATGTCAACGCTGAGCAGAGCTCAGCATCTCTAAGCCTCAGTTCTTCAACATTAACCTGAGAATCGAGTGTGCCTACCACATGGAGCTCCTGCAAAATTTCAATGGGGGACTTCCATGGCAGTCCAATGGCTTAGACTCTGCCCTTCCACTGCAGGGGGCTTGGGTTCGATCCCTGGTCAGGGAACTAAGATCCCACATGCTGCATGTTGTGGGGGGAAAAAAAATTCAGGGACATTTTATGCAAAGACTAATCATGTCTGGTAGATAGTCAGGGCTCAGAATGTGGCAGTGATCATTATTACTATTACTGAACACAGACTCATCCCAGGTGTGGCTCCCAGAGCATCCACTGCCCATTTCAGCAGTTCTGGGGAGTGGTGGAAGGAAGAAGGATCTGCAAAGAGTATTTGTGACAATTTATATTTCTTTTTCCCCCANATGTGGCAGTGATCATTATTACTATTACTGAACACAGACTCATCCCAGGTGTGGCTCCCAGAGCATCCACTGCCCATTTCAGCAGTTCTGGGGAGTGGTGGAAGGAAGAAGGATCTGCAAAGAGTATTTGTGACAATTTATATTTCTTTTTCCCCCAAATGCTGGAGATCAGTTAAGTTTTATTTATATTTAAAATATGGGTTAATAGTAGTACATGTTTGGAAGTTATCAGTAAATACATTGAGGGTGTATGCTCATTTTTTTTTTTTACTTATAGGGCTGCATACATTAAAATATTTGTAAAGTGTTGGCCTAATTCTTCTGTATCTGAAGCCGGGCAGAGGTGGACACTTGCCTCGAAGAAGGAGCCCAGCCGTGAGCAGAGGAAGCTAAATGTTCTTGGCCACAAGAGAGATCTTGAGTCTCTATCCTCCAGCCTCCAACAAAGACAAGGTCCTGCCTTCTTAAGGGAATGACCTGGGAGGAGTAGATGAGTAAAGGATAACAAGAGAGGAAGGGAAGAATTCTAACAGACAACCAGCCAGCCAGGCAAAGCATCAGTGATGAAGTTAGCCAGCAAATGGGTTCGGACTACCTTTGCTCAGAGTGTCTCAACAAGATGGTGTGGTAGGGTGGTAGGGTGTGGCGCGGGGGGGGGCGGTGTGCCAAGCAGAGTTTCCATGGTGTTGCTGAGAGCAGGACGAATAAAATGAAAGGAAGAAATGAGGTCCAAAAAATGGTTGGGAAAGGAGTCTCCTCCACCAGTGATACAGGCCCTATTCTGGTGCCTGGGGGGAGAGGGAAAGGAGGAGAAACAGAGATGCAGGTGGAAGGTCAGGAACGTCCCTGTAGGGGGGTGAGTCCAGGATTGGGTCACCCTCTGTGATTAGAGATGTGTGGCAGACAGACAGACATAACTCAATTCGGTGCATCGGTTTTTATGGTGTAGAAGCATGGACTGTCCATCAGATACTCATGATATACCCTGGAAATATTTCCCCTTTCAATCCCAAATTTTATAGGAGGAGATATTGTATGGAACACACAGTGCTAAACCAGGCAGTTAAGAAAACTGTGTTCTTGTTTCAGCTTTTCTGTTACTTAGCTATGTCCTTGTGTAGGCACCTAGCTTCTGAATTCATTTTGTCATCTGAAAAGAAGGAGAACTAATTTACATGATCTCTAGGTTCCCTTCCAGCCCTGTGATTATCAATTTCAGTATTCTGAAAGGGGCATATGTTCTTAGGAATTGCTTCTTATGCCTACACATTGAGTGCAGAGAAAAGATAGTCTATTAAGGTTGTCTGATTATTTGTGTTATCAATCAATGTTTGACTAGGTGGTTCCCCTTCTAGAGTCTTCTTTAATGTCTTTACTCTGAAATAACTTGACTGTGTTACTACTCCTATTAACTACTCACATAATGAGGTAGCTCAAGGCATTAACTCAGAGTTCCTTGGTACTGATTAAAGTGTTCTAACTATGAGAGAGAGAAAGGGAGAGAGAGACTGCATTATTAGCTCATAAGAAGCTATGGCTAAAATAATCAGATGCTTCCCAAATAACACTGAAATTGAAATAACTACTGACCCAGCTGTATAAAATAATATATATTCACCACTCTACAATACAGCAGGTCAGCACTTTTCTTATTTCTTGTTTCTTCCATTATCCTCAGAATCCATTTGATCATTTAAAAAGTGTAGTAGAATTCAAGAACAAAATGAGAAGTGAGAAAATCAGTTGGAGAAAAACCAGGGAAAAAAGGAGAGCCTGGTCTCCAGAGTGGAGACATTGGCTGTTAAGAATATGTCCACTGTAAAGCAGGGGGAGAGATTTGGGTGTTTCCATTCCCCACATGGGACTCTATCCTCTTCAATCTATAGACTGTATAGTCACTGTATTATCAGACCTGTTCTCTTGGTCAGTTAATGATGCTATAACAAGTTACAATGGACTGAGTGACTTAAAAAACAAATGTTTCTCACATACTGGGAAGTACAAAATCAAAGTGCCAGCAGGTCCAGTGTATGGGGACAGGCTCTTCCTGGTTTTGCAGCTGACTTTCTTCTCCTTGTCTCCTCACATGGTGGAGGCAAGAGAGAGAGAAAACACTCCTTTGTCTCTTATGAGGGCACTAATTCCTTTCATGCAGGCTCCACCTTCATGACCTTATGACCTCTTAAAGATTTCACCTTCTAATACCATGACGTTGGGGGTTATGATTTCAACATATGAATTTGGGGAAGACAAAAACACTCAATCTATTGTACCTGTTCCCTTAAGGGCTTATTCAAGAAACAAATATAGTCTCATCTTAAATTTACAAGGAATCTGGAAAAAAAAAATTTGTCTTGCTTGCAAGCTCAGTTTTTAAAAGGAAAAAAAAAATGTAGGTGGAAAATTGCCAGAAATGTTAGAAAATGTTTACAGAGATACGCTTAGAGATTTTCTATTATTGCAAAAAAAACAAACAAATTAGGGGAAAAAAACCAGAACCTTATGTCTTTTACTCTGCTAGGAAACAGTGCAAACATAAAGAATCTGTATACCTTCTCTACCCAGTAAGCTGGATGTGAAGAGGAGCTAGGTCTATAGATTTCCCCAGAAACCCTAAAAGTAAGGAGAACTAAAAACATATTGTATTGTTCTGGATTGACAGATTATACCCATGTACCAATCATTTCAAGTGCATTCACATTATCAAAGTCGTCAAAGCAGTCTCCTAAGTCTCAGGATGGCAACCTTCCCCCTCCATCCCCACCCCAGTTTACATCCAGCATCAGCCTCCTACTCCAAGGCGAGTCTTCTCAGAAGGGCTCAGTCATAGAGAAACTGTGGCTAGCCACATCCTCACGCCACTCAAAACATTAGGGCCTTTACTTTACCCCAGGATTCAGCAACAACAAGCATCTATAAGGCTGAGCTATTTAGAGGTGCTCTGAATTCCTGGACTTGCTTTGGAATAATCATCATCAGGTTAAGGGAGATTACATACTACCAGGGTTCCATGAACTTTTTGTTACAACTAGTGAAAGATGTATACTTGCACAAAGCACACTATGGTGTGAAGGTATAAAGATATTATTAAATATGTCTATTTAAATGGAGAACAAAGATAGTGTCTTTGCAAATATTAAGCAGTTGCTCTGGAATTTTCCCCTTATCCTTATTCCCTGGGAGCCTTCCACTGGTGAACCTGAGTGCCTTCAGACCTATCTCCCAGCTCTTCAGATATTTGTCTGTTCTGATGTTAAAGCAGTTCACTGAATTCTTCATTTCAGTATATTTTTGTAGAGTATTTTTATGGTATTTTTGAGTCCTAGAACTTTTCTTTTTCAAATGGGCTGTGTCACTCTGTATAGTTTTACAAAAGTATAATTTTCCTGCTGCCTTCAATCTTTCCCAGCATCAGGGTCTTTTCCAATGAATCAGCTCTTCACATCAGGTGGCCAAAGTATTCAAGCTTCAGCTTCAGCATCAGTCCTTCCAGTGAATATTCGGGACTGATTTTCCTTTAGGATTGACTTGTTTGATCTCCTTGCAGTCCAAGGGACTCTCAAGAGTCTTCTCCAACACGACAGTTCAAAAGCATCAGTTCTTCGATGCTCCCCTTTCTTTATGGTCCAACTCTCACATCCATACATGACTATTGGAAAAACCATAGCTTTGACTATATGAGCCTTTTTCGGCAAAGTACTGTCTCTGCTTTTTAATATGCTGTCTAGGTTGGTCATAGCTTTTCTTTCAAGGAGCAAGCGTCTTTTAATTTCATGGCTGCAGTCACCATCTGCAGTGATTTTGAAGCCAAAGAAAATAAAGTTTCTCACTGTTTCCATTGTTTCCCCATCTGTTTGCCATGAAGTGATGGGACCAGATGTCATGATCTTAGTTTGTTGAATGTTGAGCTTTAAGCCAGCTTTTTCACTCTTCTCTTTCACTTTCATCAAGAGGCTCTTTAGTTCCTCTTTGCTTCCCGCCATAAGGGTGTCACCTGCATATTTGAGGTTATTGATATTTCTCCTGGCAATCTTGATTGCAGCTTGTGCTTCCTCCACAAGCTGGAATCCACATCAGTAAGTCTGCTTCCTTTTGTCTGTTATTTCTGCCGACCATGGGTTACGGTGTCTTACCTTCTATGTGCTCTGTCATCTTGATTGTGTACTAGACATTATATATGAAAGAATTATTTATAGAAATCATTTGAGATCGGTTATCTTCCTCATAAGAGGATTATTCATCATATTTTACTTTACTTTATTTACTTGTTTTGCCAGGTGTCAAGGGGCGTGAGCCATCAAGAATCACCTTCATCTCGGTTCAGAGTTTGAGATTTTGCGGGCCACCAAAATCAGGGACTTTTGATCTTTAATGTGAACACATATCACCTATGGATCTTGTTAAAGTGAAAAGTCCTGCTTAGTAGAATTGGGACAAGCCTCAGGAAGCCACAATTGAAAAAAAAAAAAAAAAAACCCAAGTCATGTCAGTGGGATAGTTAATTTTACATGTCAACTGGCCACAGGGTACCCAAATTAAATATAATTTCTGGATATGTCTTTGAGCATTTTCTGAATGAGATTAGCATTTGAATCCATGGGCACAGTAAATTGCCCTCTCCAGCGTAGGTGGGCATCATCCTATCAATCAAAGGCCTAAATAGAACAAAAGGTGGAGGCAGGAGGAATTCACCCTTTTTTCTTCCTTCCTCATTACTTGAGCTAGGACACTGACTTTTTCTTTTCTTTTTTTTTTAATTTAAATTTATTTAATTGGAGGCTAATTACTTTACAATATTGTATTGGTTTTGCCATACATCAACATGAGTCTGCCACCGGTATACACGTGTTCCCCACCCTGAACCCCCCTCNAATCTATAGCCACAATTTTTTTTTTTTTTTTCTGGAGGAAGACCTATACAGTTAATTTTTTAAATTTAAATTTATTTTAATTGGAGGCTAATTACAATATTGTGTTGGTTTTGCCATACATCAACATGAATCCACCACAGGTGTACACATGCTCCCCATCCTGAACCCCCCTCCCACCGCCCTCCCCGTACCATCCCTCTGGGTCATCCCAGTGCACCAGCCCCAAGCATCCTGTATCCTGCATCGAACCTGGACTGGCGATTCATTTCTTATATGATATTATACATGTTTCAATGTATAATTTGAAACAATTCTCCCAATTTCAAGCCCTAGGCACTCCTGGTTTTCAGGCATTCGGACTCAGTCTGGAATCTAACCATTGTTAGATGATTCTGCACAACTCTAGGCTAACTGTAGGCTAAAACTCTGAGTACATTTAAGATAGACTGAGTTACGATGTTTAGTGGGTTAGATTATTAAATGCAGTTTTTATTTACATGGGTTTTTTGGGACATAACCCTATCATAAGTTGAGGAAGAAAGACCTAAGCACAGATGGCTTTAAAACAAGTTATTATCTATGAGGGATTTAGGAGCAGCTAAGCCAGGTGGTTGGACTTGGGTTTCTCATGAGTTACAATCAAGTTGTGAACAGGGGTTGAACTACAATTTGAAGGTTTAGCTGGGGCTGGAGGTGGAAGCTGACTCATTCCCATGGCTGTTGGCAAGAGACCTTGATCCCTCCCCACCTTTCTACAGGGCTGCTCATAACGTGGCACCTGGCTTCATCAGAAGTGAGTCACAGCCTGTTATACAGAGTGAAGTAAGTTAGAGACAAAACAAGTATCGTATATTAACCCTTATATAGGTAATCTAGAAAAATGGTACTGATAAACCTATTTGCAGGGCAGGAATAGAGTCTTAGACATAGAGAACAGACTTATGGACATAGCAGTGGTAGGAGAGGGTGGGATGAATTGAGAGAGCAGCAGTGAAATACATTACCGTGTGTAAAAAGATAGCTAGTGGAAAGTTGCTGTATAGTGCAGGGAGCTCAGCCTGGTGCTCTGTGCCAACCTAGAGGGGTGGGAGGTGGGAGGGAGGTTAAAGAGGGAGTGGACATGTCTATACCTCTGGCTGATTCTGTTGACGTATGGCAGAAACTAATACAACATGGTACAGTAGTTATCCTCCAATTAAAAAAAAATTTTTAAAGAAAAGAAGTGAGTCACTAAGTTTACCCCACCCTCAAAAAGAGGCCAATTAGGTCCCACCTTTTGAAGAAAGTACCAAATCACTTGTGGACATATTTTTAAAACCATCATAGCGACATCATGTTTCACATATGGCCATGTGCTCAATGCTTTTCTATTAAATAGATCCAAGGAACCGCCTTAGGTTGTGACATAGAACTTTTGGAAATTCTCTTATAATTTTTATTTCTGCTCCCAAAGATCAAACAACATGCAGGGCCCTCTCCAGTTCTAAGATGTATGTGTGCCTTCCTAGGCAACACTCAAATCACTGTACCCTGTGGAGATGATACTGTTGGGCTGAATTCTCCCCATCACCCACCTGCTTGGCGGTGGAAAGAAAATTCTCTGTGGGACCCCGCTGTGTGCAGAGATGTGTCCCCTGACAGCTGGAGGCCTGACTGGAGACATTAATGGAGTGTGGCCTGACTACAAACATCAACGGAGTGTGTCCTGTACAGCCAGGAAGTGATGTAAACACAGAGTAGAGACTCGATTCTATCATAGCTCAGGGCAGGACGGTGATAGGCACGCTGCAGCTGCTGACTCAGCAGCTGTATGTATACAGTGTTCTTCTAACAATTAGACTTAATCTTTAAAGATTTTCCCCCTGCTTTGTCCCAAGAGGGATTTAAGGCTGCTTGATTTTTGTAAGTAATCCTTCCAGCTCATTAAAAAAAAAAATCCATTTCCTATTTTTAAGCACTAAACACTTAAGACATTTTTGTTATTCTGTCTCTCACAGTAAAACTTGCTTAGATTTCCCCACATTCTACTTTTTTATTTAAAAAATTAAGACAAACAATTTGGAAAGATGCTTGTATTTAGCAACATATGTTATATTGATGGGCTTCCAGGTGGCGCTAGTGGTAAAGAACCCGCCTGCCATTACAGGAGACAGAAGAGATTCAGGTTCAGTCCCTGGGTTGGGAAGATCACCTGGAGGAGGGCATGGCAACCACTCCAGTATTCTTGCCTGGACAGAGGAGCCTGGCGGGCTACGGTCCATGGGGTTGCAAAGAGTTGGTCACAACTGAAGCAACTTAACACAAACATTATACTGATAGAATTTCCCACTGGGTAGGTACTGTATTTTTCCAAAATTGAGGGATATTTTTGTGTGTATCTTCCCACTTTAGTTCGTCTCTTCTTCTTATCTTATAATATTTTTCTTTTCCTTAGGGCTATTCAGTCAGTGAATTCTTGTTTTAAATAGTTTATAGAAAGTATTTGGGAGTACTCATATGAAAATGATGATTGTTCTCAAAGTTGTGCCCCTCTTTGTAGGATCCAAATCTAAAAAAAAAAAAGTAATTGATAAGTAAAAATTATACAAAAGTTAGGTTCTTATGTAAAATTTCAACCATAATCTATTGTGGCTTACTTATCTATCATAAAACCTGCAGAGATGTGATTAATTTATAAAACAGCAAATGAAGAGGGAAAAAAAGGATTCATGCCTCTGGAAAAGGCATATTAAGTTTAACTTTCAAAGTCCTCATTCCATGATTACAGATTAGTCCACAAACACAACTGTTTAAGAATTATTGGCTGATAATATTTGTGAAAAATAAGTCTGGATTTTCTCCCATGCTAAGTTGGAATAATATCCATTTTACAGTTGAAAGGAAGTTATTTGTGTTACATGTATGGATCTATAAAATCTATTTTGGTACATTTGCAACTTTGAAGTCTTCTACAGTGCTCAGGTTCTACAAATTAATGATCTACTTTACCAATGACTACTTAGGTAATTATATAGCTCTGGTTGGTATGATGAAATACAAAAAGCACTGGAAAGGAAGCCATGACTCCCTTTTCCTCATCAGAGATTGCAGTATCCAAATAACCTCAATAATGTCGGAGACAGGAGATCTGTATACTTTGTCATCACAAAACAAAAATAAGAGAGATTAAAATTTTGCATAACCTTTTTACTATTCCACAACTAGACCAATTAGTCAGGAAGTAATCAAGGATATACCCAAAGATGTAAAGAGTCCCTTGGAGACTTTCTGCAATAATGGAAGACTAAAGGTACAAAAACCCAATTGGTTAACTAAATTTAGTATAGCCATATAATGGGATATTATGCAATCATTAAAAATATTTTCAGAAGAGTACTTTTTTATAGAAGGAAGTTCATCATATACTATTTGGATGAAAAAAATTAGATTAACAAATAGAATGAACATATACACACATGTATGTTTCATAAATTTACAAAGTTGGGTGATATATAGATACACAAAAAGTCAAAGTGTTAGTCAGTCATTTCCGACTCTGTGACCGCCTGGACTATAGCCCTCCAGGCTCCTCTGTCCATGGAACTCTCCAGGCAAGAATACTGGAGTGGGTAGCCATTCCCTTCTCCAGGGGATCTTCCTTATTCCGGAGATCAAACCCACTTCTCCTTCATTGCAGGCAGATTCTTTACAGTCTGAGCCACCAGGGAAGCCCATATAGATACAGATACATATATGTTTGTGTGATACATATAGACGCATATGCAAATAAAAAAGCAAAAGATGTATCCAAAAATATTGCCAGAGATAATCTTTGAATCGCTGATTTCCCCCTAGAACATAAGCTCCACAGGACAAATATGTGGTCTTATTCACCACTCTGTCCCCAGTTTCCAGCACATCTTGATGCTAACTAACATGGTACTGGCATCATGATACTCAATGGCTAATTGCTGAATTAAGGAATGGGATTTTTTTAACTTGGTATTCTTTGGCTATTTCTATTTTATAAATTTTCATATGTACACATTTTTATAATAAGAAATCTTAAAGCAGACCTTCTACTTATGCTTCTGTTATTTTCATAATTAAACTGAGTGAGAAAGCAAATCAAACCCTTTCACAGTTGGCTTGGACCAATCTGTAGTTGTGATTAGTCAAAAACACTTTATTTGGACTTCTCAACACCCCTGATGTGAGAATAAGGAAACAGGAAATTTTTTTTTCTTCCCAGATCTTTGAGCTTTCATTTAAGAAGTCACCTTAGTCAACAAAGGGCTTCCCTGATAGCTCAGTTGGTAAAGAATCTGTCTGCAATGCAGTAGACCCCGGTTCGATTCCTAGGTCAGAAAGATCTGCTGGAGAAGGGATAGGCTACCCACTGCAGTATTCTTGGGCTTCCCTGGTGGCTCAGCTGGTAAAGAATCCACCTGCAATGCAGGGAACCTGGGTTCAATCCCTGGGTTGGGAAGATCCCCTGGAGAAGAGAAAGGCTACCCACTTCAGTATTCTGGCCTAGAGAATTCCATGGACTGTATAGTCATGGGGTCGCAAAGATACGGACAGAACTGAGCAACTTTCACCCAGGCAACAAAAGGAGGGAAGATTTCTATTTTACTCCTACTGTTACTGCTACAAATACTGTTGCCACCATTGCAGCTACTGGCTCTGAAGCATTTACCAGGCACGATTTTAGGAACTTTGTGTGTCATTCAAAGCTCAAAAAACAAGAGTAAGGCACTACTGTTTTTTCCCATTTTGCAAATGAGATTTGAAGTTCTAAGAGATTAAGCAACTTGTCCACAGTTGCCCAGCTGTTCACTGATATGACTGAGGCTCGCAACTGGTCAGCTGCACCCCGGGGCCCATGCTCTTCACAAGCACATTGCATTTACAAAGGGCAAGGTCAAATACAGCGACTGAAGCAAATCCAGACTGGGCTAGAGCTCTCCTTAAATTCACTGCCTATACTATTGTACAGTTGTGTCTTGTTGTAAGGAGAAACAAGAGAAAAAAAGAGAATACCTAAATGTCATTTTTCCCCCATACAAAATGAGATCTGAGATGTTTCTATAGCTATTAACTGGTAAAAGTAGTAGAAATGTCAAATAATACTAACAATGTATTGAATATATGATTCATTCTGAGCCTGCTTTGAGACAGATATTGCCTCTCATTACCCAGTCATGGGAGAAGCACAAAGTACTTACTGCAAATCACATGTTTTTCTGCAAACAGGTTTCTCAGATAACCTCTATTTAAAACTAAACAGCACCCAATATGTTTCACAGGGTAGAATATCTGTAAAAGAAATGAATGATCCATTCTCCATAGTTGCAATCTTAATTGCACAGTAGAATAACCTGCAAAGGTTTTTTTTAACCCAAAGCCCAGGTATCATCAAGAAGTTCTAATGAACTGATCTGGGGTGGGACCAGGCAGAGGGAGTTATTAAAAGCTCTCTAGGTGAGTGTTAGTGCAGCCAACACTGAGAATCACAGCAACCCAGTGATGCCAATAGGCTTCCTTCCCATTTGTTGGCTCTATCACTGGCTAGCCATGTAACGTTGGTGCAGTTCTATTATGTTCCTCAGCCTGAGCTTCCTTACCTCCAAAATGGGCATAACAAGAAGACCCATCCAATGAGGATTACGGAGGTAACACATGACACATCTAGAAGAGGGTCTGGGACACAGCAACACTTTAACATTAGCTATTACAATGGTGATGGTATGGTACCATGTGCTGAGGCTGGGACTTCAGCACGTTTCTCTGTCTCACAGAGCCGGGACCATAACTTCAGCCCAAGTGAGATGTTATAAAGTTTACCAGGAGCTCCTTATGTGAATAAACCTCGAGAATCTAACCCGTAGCTCACTGTGAAGTACTGTTTAGGTCCCTGGAGGGGATGCATGAGCTCATAGTTCACATAAAGGAACTCACTCACCTGGGATTGAAGTGAATTTTCTCTGGAACTTCCCTATGGTCTGTGACCACTTTCTGGTTGTCTCTATAATTAATTGGGTCATCAGGAATCCTAAATTTGGCTACCTGAATTTCAGAGTCACTCAGTTCAGCGTGGGAGATTCTTGCGTAACCCAGTCTGTGGCAGAAACAGAAATGGTTTGTAAAGATTTTATCATCATACTGAAATCTGATGAGATCTGGCAGATAATACCTTCACTAATAAGTCAGTTTCCTGTTTCTAACTCTGTATGTTACTAGAATGAACTTGATTTATTACTCTAAATATTTACCAAAATATTTCTTTTATGATGTAAATGAATAAGGAACATGCACATAGATTTCATTAACATAACTGGCAACCTTACTCTACTTTTTTATAGTAACTAACGAATATTCTATATATACAAATTGCCTCTCACATAATTGTGTTGTGTCAGTAGCAGGAATTCTCCAGAATTCCTGGAGAATTTAGGAGCAAAATCCTCCAGAATTTAGGAGCATAGTCCTAAATTCTTTTTTACCTTAAAAAAAAAAATCCAAAGATCACATTAAAAAAAAAATCCAAAGATCGCATGCACATTTTCATTCACAATTAAACATCTAAAGAAAAGACTTTTAATAGCTGAAAGCATCAATTCTTCGGTGCTCAGCCTTCTTTATGGTCCAAAGAACTGGACTGCCAAAGAATTGATGCTTTCGAACTGTGGTGCTGGAGAAGACTCTTGAGAGTCCCTTAAACAGTAAGGAGATCAAACCAGTCAATCCTAAAGGAAATCAACTCTGAATATTCATTGGAAGGACTGATGATGCTAAAGCTGAAGCTTCAATACTTTGGTTACCTGATGCAAAGAGCCAACTCGTTGGAAAAGACCCCGATGCTGGGAAAGACTGAGGGTATGAGCAGAAGGGGGCTACATAAGATGAGATGGTTGGATGGCATCAGTGACTCGGTGCATATGAGTGTGAGCAAGCTCTGGGAGATGGTGAAGGACAGGGAAGCCTGGCGTGCTTGCAGTCCATGGGTCGCAAAAAGTCAGACATGCCTTAGCAATTGAACAACAATGTCTGAAAAACTGCACATTTTTAATGTCTGGAAAAAAAATTTACATCCTGCTTTTGCTTTGAGCTTTCAGTTCTCCAGGAATTTCAAAGCACTTTGTAGATGTTATCCAAATAGTTATCAGAAGCTCAGATGGAAAAATGGGGGAACCATGAACAGCCAAGAATTAATTTTATTTATAGTTTGCCTCTTTAAAAGTCAGCTTCAGTCTGACTTTTATTCAAAGAACAAATATATTCATTTGTTCAGTATTCAAAGAACAAATACATATCAAATCCCTATTACATGGAGGCATTGTTCTAGGTATTGGAAACAAACAGTGACTGAAACAAATTTCTTGCCCTCATAGAGTTTCCATTCTAATTGAGGAGGACAAGTATATGTATGTTTGTATGGTGATAAGTACCCAAGTACTGTGGAAGAACGAGCAGAGGACAGAGGACAGAAAACGCTAGTGGCAAAGGTTGTTATTCTGTAATGAATGGTCAGAGCACACCTCTCTGACAAAGTGACATTTGAGCAAAAAGCTGAATGAGGTGAGGGAGCAAGCCACACAGGTACGGGAGGAAGGGTGTTCTTGGGAACGGGAACAGCAAATGCAAAGGTCCTGAGGACAAATGTACTTGGCTTTTCTGAGAACCAGCTCCACAAGGACTGGAATGGAGTGGACAAGGGGCACCTAAGTTTGCATGGGGTAGCAGATGATGCAAAGCCTTCCTGACCGACTTCAGAGTTTCTCTGAGAGGGAGATGGGACATTATGCAGAGATGTAGTGGCTATGGTGTAGAGAGCAGACACCAGGGCAACAAAGAAGAGAGGCCAGTTAGAAGGGCACAGAGGTAATTTAGATGAAAGACCAACAGGGGCTTGGGCCACACTGGCAGAGGGAGGAACACCTAAAACCTGTCGCTCCATCCAGAACAGAGACAGAAACCCAGAGCTGGAACAAGTAGAGAAGCAAGCCTGCCCACCACAGCAGATGAGAGAAGCACAATCTTGGCATCAGATGTGAGTCTGAGCTGTCTGACAGGTTAATGCATTTGTCTAAAAGCTCAGGTCCCAATTCTGTGTAGTTCCCTGTAATTCAACGTCACTCTCTCTAGTAAATCTAGGTCATTTATTTCCCAAATCTCTAAGATCAAAGTTTAACCCATTTCATAGATTCTGCCTTCAAAAAGGCATTGAAGATAAGGAACCTGACAATCTAAATCTTCTACCAAAGCAGAGAGTCTTTCATTGTTATCCAGTAAATATTTACTAAGTGCCTACTCAGAGCAGGGCATTGAATTAGATGATCCAGGTAAAGTTTATAGAATTGGTTTCCTGGACAAAAACTGAGTAACAGTAGCCCCTAACTGCATTAATTTTGATATTTTCAAAATTACCTTCCCATCTGTTACAGACTAAATGTTTGTGTCTCCTCCCCCCAGATTCATATGTTGAAGCCCTAAACCCACCCCTGCCCTGTGCAGCCACATTTGGACCTCTAAGGAAGTAATTAAGTTAAATTAGGTGGGGTAGGTCCCTAATCCAGTAGGATTAGTGTCCTTATAGGAAGAGTATCAGCTTCCCTGGTAGCTTGGTGGTAAAGAATGCACCTGCCAATGCAAGAGATGTGGGTTCAATCCCTGGGTCAGGAAGATCCCTTGGAGAAGAAAATGGCAACCCACTCCAGTACTCTTGCCTGGGAAATCTCATGGACAGAGGAGCCCGGCGGGCTACAGTCTACGGGGTCCTAAAGAGTTGGACACAACTTGGTGACTAAACAACAAAAGGAAGAGCTATCACAGAACATGCATGCTCTTTCCCCCGTCCCCAAAACCATAAGAAAATTAATTTCTGTTGTTGAAGACACCCAGTCTATTGTATTTTTGTTATGGCAACCTGAGCAGATTAAGATACCGTCTCTGACAGTCATAGTCACTGTATGTATGGGTGTGTGTGCACGCGCATTGCGCTCAGTTGCTCAGTCATGTCCGGCCGACTCTTTGCCACCCCATGGACTGTAGTTCACTAGGCTCCTCTGTCCATGGAATTTTCCAGGCAAGAATACTTGAGTGGGTTGCCATTTCCTACTCCAGGGGACCTTCCTGAGCGAGGGATTGAACTCATGTCTCTCGAGTCTCCTGCATTGGCAGGCAGATTGTTTACCACTGTGCCACCTGGGAAGCCATATGTATGTGTATATATATGTCCAAAAATATTGCCATCCCACTCTCCTAAGGAGAAAAAAAAGAAGGTTTGGGCCACAAATGTACAAACAGAGCCCAGTGATTAGTTATAATGGGCACTGGTACTACAAATACCCCTGTTACTTGGCAACTAACAATTTTTACATTTTGAACTTACACCTATTTCAATCTATCTCATAAACTGTTTTCTAGAGACTCTAATATCCCCATTAAAGCAACCACTTTAATATGAATTTAAACAGAAGTAGTATTTTCAATCTGAGATATCAATCTTTTTCTTTTGGTATTAAACTGCCCTTTGTTTTGTTTAAAGAAACACTGCCTTCAAAACTGATTTACAGTTACATGCTTGAATTTTGAGATTTTTCAGCTGTACTATTTTGGAATTTTATATATATGGATAATGTTCACTTTTTTATATGGGGTAATCTTTTTTAAAAAAATATAATCTACCTAGAGAGCTCACCACAATGTAGCAGTGACTCCACCTTACCCAAGATTACATGATTAGAAGTCAGCAAAGCTGGAATTCAAGCCCAGGGTTCATGCTGTTTCTACCATGTCATACAGTCAAAAATGGTGCCATTCCTAACATGTTTTGACAGTTAACAGTTATCATGCTTAACAGCTTACACAGTATCCTCTTTGTATAATTAAAGTTGATTTGCTTAGCCATTTACTCTTTCTTAAATCATTAGGCCACACCCTGAAAAAAATGTTAAATTGGGTAACTAACCAAATCAATGTTTATGAAAAGTAACAAAATTAATTAATTGCTTCCGTAAAGTTTTTCTTTCCAGGATAGACCCAAAAGATCACAGTAATAACAGATTCAGAAAAACAACTCTCAAACACCTATGCTTACCTGATCAGCCCTCGATACATAATGTATTCACACCATCTGTCTTGATCTGTGCTGTCAATATCCTAGTGATGGAGAGAGAAGAGAATGTTTAAAGCATTAAAAACAGTGCTCTACTTTGAATTGTCAGGGAAATGTGTGGGCTGCAGTAATAAATACGCCTTTCTTTGTACGTGCTTTGTACATTTCTTTGTACATGTGCTCCACCTGATTCCTACTGATGTTTTAAGGTCCAAATTATTTATTCATTCTACAGTTACTTCCAAAACACCTACCTTTTCCCCTTCTAGCCCCTGTAAAACAGGAAGGTGATCTGGAGAGGGAGGTAAGCAAGTAACTCGGTAATTACTACACAGCACCTGGCTTCCCACAGCTTCCCTAGTCTCGCATCCCAAGCAGAACTGATTACATGCTCCTCGGTCATCCTGTGTAGTCCTGTAGGTCCACCAGCTACACCATTCTGCTTAACTGTTTACGGTCTCCACTCTCCCCTGCCTAAGCAGAGAGCCTCTTAATCACCTTGGCTCCCTGGTGCTTAGCATGAAGCCTGGCATCTGGCAAGAGTTCAGTCTGCATTTGTTAAATGGACTCACTGGAAAAACACACATTTTGGGAGTAATCATGAGTCTCTTTGATGTAGAAAGCTTGAGACCAGCATTATTTTTCAATAGAAAATAAGAAGATAAGCATTTTTTTGCTATTATATTTTAGGAAAACTCTAAACATGGAGCTTTTATACTAAAGAAACCTTCATTTTCTTCTTTTAAAAAATATACCTGACTGTTTACTATTTTGACTATTAAAATATAATTTAAAAATATTTTTAAATAACTAAAAGAATACACACAATTTATTATGCATTTCTAAATTTTTTTCTTAAGCTTGGTAGTAGACACATAAATGCTAGTTTTTTTTCTTTGGCCCTCTGTGTGGCTTGTGAGATCTCAGTTCCTGACCAGGGGTTGAATCCCTGAGCCACAGCAGTGAAAGCCTGGAATCCTAACCACTAGATCACCAGGGAACTATGGATTCTTGTTAATTAATCTTTACTATTATTCACATGCCACACACATACAATATGAATTTGTATACATAGAAAAATTGTAATAAATTTTAAAAATTAAATTTAAATTGGATTTCCCTGGTGGGCCAATGGTTAAGACTCTGTACTTCTACTGCAAGGGGCACAAGTTCAATCTCTGGTCGGGGAAGTTCCACATGGCACACAGCAGGGCAAAAAAAAAAATTTTTTTTTTAAATATTTTAATGATGAAAAAAGCAAATATATTTTAAAACTACTGCTCTGGCTTGCCTTGGGAAGAGGTAAAAATTTAATCATTTACCTGTATGTAGTGGGAATAATCAATTAGGAATATGTTTTTCTATCTTTTTATTTTACTAGATTTTTAAAAAAAGATGCTCTCAAATTTTAAGACTGCAGAATTTAAATACTCATGTCTTAAAGAGGAATATCTATTCACTCAAGCATTTATGATTAAAATTCCTCTCTGCATTAAGTTCCTAATAGAAAAAGTTATATAAGAATCTGCTGCCAATCTTGACACAGCTTCTGACCATGACAGTAGAACCCAATAGAGTATTAAATTAAAATAAAATTTCTCTTCCCTGAGCACACACACACACACACACACACACATTCCCTGTCTTACTAGGATACAATCAATTTTTTCTTAAACCTGCCAAATATCATCTTGTCTAATATTCTCCTGTACTTTATAGACCATATACTTACATGTTTATCTAATATGATTTTATACATACAGCCAGATGTACATAATACAAATATATAGCTACCCCTTACTGAGTGCATCCTATATACAAAGCTGAGGGCTTTTTAGACATTATCTTACATCCTCGTGACAACCCCATGATAGGTATTATTATCCCTACTTTACAGATAGTTAACCAGAAAGGTTAAGTAACTGCCCCAAGGTCACAAAGCTGGTAAATGTGACACCAGGTAGGCTAGGGTATGAAGAGATTACATGGAGAGGGAGGCCCAGCCAGCAGCCAGCAACCAGCACCAAGGCCCAGACAAGTGAGTGGCGGACATGTCAGAACCCCCAGCCACAGACACCAGCTGACTACACGAGTGAACCCCGGCAAGAACAGAACACCACTCCACAGACCCACAGAGTCACAAGGTTATTAGGCCACTGTTCTTTTTAAGCCACTAAGGTTCGTAGCTTTCACAGTGACACACAGTGATAATAGCTAATGCAGCCCCTGTGACTCCACACTCTTCAGATCCTCCTCTTACTCTTCTGATCTCTAATTAATCTCTTTTCTGAGATAATCTCTCCCTTCTCTTCCCTCACCCATTACCCTCATGAGAGCCACACTAAAGGTGACTCTATCAGGGATTTTCTTTGGTCTTCCTTTTGCAAGTCTAACTCTGTAAGCAACAACGTCCCCTCCCACAGTTGGAATAATCACCTAGATAATGACAACTCCTTAATCTATATTTCTGAGCCTGACTTCCCTTCTTAGTTCCAGATCCATATATTCAGCTGACTAGTAGACATCTCCCCTAATATCCCACAGATTGTTCAGCTCAGCCCATAGCTGAACTCATCTTCTTTGCAAACCTCTCCTTCCTTATGTGTTCTCTACAATAATGTGTCACCATCATAAACCCTCCCTCTGACCAAAGCCAAAATTAGGAGTCCACCTTGACTCCACTTCTGCCTTATCCACTAGGGCAAAGATGAACTCATCTCCCTAATATCTGCCTTGCCCCATTCCAAAGCTGTAGGATTTTCAGCTAAGTCTAAGCTTCCAGTGCTTTGGCCACCTCATGCGAAAAGTTGACTCATTGGAAAAGACTCTGATGCTGGGAGGGATTGGGGGCAGGAGCAGAAGGGGACAACCAAGGATGAGATGGCTGGATGGCATCATGGACTCAATGGGTGAGAGTCTGAGTGAACTCCGGGAGCTGGTGATGGACAGGGAGGCCTGCCATGCTGTGATTCATGGGGTCCCAAAGAGTCGGACACGACTGAGCGACTGAACGGAACTGAATTAAACTGAAGTGTATCAAGATTGAATATTGCAGCACATCTTGGTGCTCTATGATGACCTAGATTGGTGGGATGGGGGTAGGTTAGGAGGAAGGTCCAGAGAGAGGGGATATATGTATGCATATGACTGACTCACTTCATTGTACAGCAGAAACCAACACAACATTGTAAAGCAAGTATATTCCAACAAAGAAAATTTAAACAAGAGGATTAATCTAGCACAACACTGTAAATAAGCTATATTTCAATTACAAAAAAAGAAAAAAAATTAAATATTGCATCTCTCAGGCTTCCCAGGTGGCACCAGTGGTAAAGAACCCACCTGCCAATGCAGGAGACATAAGAGATGAGGGTTTGATCTGAGTCAGAAAGATCCCCTGGAGGAGGACATGGAAACCCACTGCAATATTCTTGCCTGGAGAATCCCCATGGACAGGGGAGCCTAGAGGGCTACAGTCCATAGGGTCACACAGACTCGGACACAACGGAAGCAACTTAGCACACACGCATACACACTGCATCTCTCAATTTCCTGAACAGTAAGATATGGCCAGTGACTAAATGCAAATCAACGAAATGTAAGTATGAGTGTTGGAGTTTGCCTTAGAGATAACTTGCATAAGCTCCTGGCCCCTTCTTTATCCCTTCCTCTATCTTGCTAACTAGAACAAGGATGTGACCATCTTGGAACATGAAGCAAACTTGGGAGTGGAGGCCTTGTAATGTGGAGCCACAAAATAGAAGGGGCACATTCTCAATACCCCCAAGTACCATACTCGCAGTAAATCACCTGCTCAGACATTCACATAAAGAAAGATACCTCTCTTATTTAAGCCACTGTCATTTTGTTTTCTCACATATAGAAAACTCTCATCATGCCACATCCTCCCACCTGTCTCTCTAAGCGCTTGATAAGATGGATGCGCCTTTTTGTTTGCAGATATTCTCTCAAGACCATGAACTAAAAAGAAACATGTAAAGGACCAAGAAATGTGCATAGGGCTTAACTAAATATAAAAATTACATCTCTCATTATAAATTAATGCACTTGGGACTTTCTTGGTGATCCAGTGGCTAAGACGCCTCGCTCCCAATGCAGGAGGTCCCAGTTTGATTCTTGGTCAGAGAACTAGATTCCACACGTCACAGCAAAGATCAAAGATCCCAAGTCTGCAACTAAGACCCAGTGCAGCCACAAAATGCTATTTTTAAAAAAATAAAAATAAAACAATGCATTTAACATTCTAGTGTATATATCTCAAGGGTTTAACTGTCAGCTTCCCAGAGCATGATTATATCTGGATACA
Source organism: Neotragus moschatus (assembly GCA_006410615.1). Classification (NCBI taxonomy): domain Eukaryota; kingdom Metazoa; phylum Chordata; class Mammalia; order Artiodactyla; family Bovidae; genus Neotragus; species Neotragus moschatus. The sequence goes on along the minus strand of SJYA01000967.1, from coordinate 612,301 downwards.
CCAACAAATTCAACCATTTGGGACCTGAACAGATAAGGACAAAGTCAGTGTCATTTAGTGAGGCCCTGATCAGCCAGCCTCTCTATATGACATATTATCTTCTACCCTCATCATGATTAACTTGCACAATGTGGCAGATTGTGTTTTCTAAACGTGGCTACAGTAATCCACCTTCCATATACTATTCTTGTGTGAATTTGACACTCGCCTCACCAAGAGATGGGGTTTATGTTTTGTTCACTTGAATGTGAGCAGGCTTGTGATGATGACAGGCATGATACTATATGACTTACAAGGTCATATAAGACAATACACCTTCTTCCTGGGTCTCTTGGGACACTGACTTTTAGAACCCAGCCATCATGCAAGAAAGAAACCCAAGAAGCCTACAGAAAAGAACCAGGACTCTGAGTCCAAAGCCTGAGCTGAGCTCCTCATCAACAGCCCCACCAACTTGCCCCTTATGAGTCATCTGCAAAGTGGCTCCTCCAGTCCCCAGTTGAGCCACCTCTCTGTGTGCCACAGACATGAGCTATCCCCACTGGGTCTTATCCAATTTGCAGATTCATGAGCAGAGAGACAAATGCTATTTAAAGCCAGTATGTTTTGGTAGTTTCCATGCAGCAGTTAGATAATCAAGATACATATTAAAATGTTGGGTTGGGTTTTTTGAAACCTGAAGAAGCAACACTTTATTTAAGAAATCAAAACACCTAATAAGGTTGTGTTACCTTCACATTGCCATGTTTAATGAGCTGTAGATAGTCTCTGGAACCAGGTGCTGATGTGATATATCCCAGAAATATCACTTGCTCAGAGCTATTTTTCAGTAGTTTTGAAACAGCAATAGCTTGAAGTTTCCTGTCGAGGTCATCTCTGAAAAGAATGCCAAAATATACCTCTTTATTGAATGTACAAAACAATTTAAAAAAAATACTAGGTATGTAAGATCCCAAATAATATCTTCAAACAGTGTGCAAACCCAGAATAGTTCCTATTAAGACACATTACTTAAGTTCAGTTGTTGCTCAGTCATGTCTGACTCTTTGCAACCCCATGGACTGTAGCACACCAGGCTTCTCTGTCCATCACCAACTCCTGGAGCTTGCTCAAACTCATGTCCATTGAGTCAGTGATGCCATCCAACCATCTCATCCTCTGTCGTCCCCTTATCCTTCTGCCTTCAATCTTTCCCAGCATCAGGGTCTTTTCCAAGGAGTCAGTTCTATGCATCAGGTGGCCAAAGTATTGGAGTTTCAGCTTCAGCATCAGTCCTTCCAATGAATATTCAGGACTGAGTTCCTTTAGGATGGGCTGNAGTCCACCCAAACCCATATCCACTGAATTGGTGATGCCATCCAACCATCTCATTCCTCTATCATCCCCTTTTCCTTCTGCTCTCACTCTTTCCCCGTATCAGGATCTTTTCCAATGAGTCAGCTCGCCAAAGTATTGGAGTTTCAGCTTCAACATCAGTCCTTCCAATGAACATCCAGGACTGATCTCCTTTAGGATGGACTGGTTGGATCTCATTAACTCATTCAATTCTCCTAATAATCCAAAGCAACAGCATCATTTTTCCCACTTTGCATATAAGTCTTTTAAGTGATTTTTCCAAGATTTCCTCTGCTGTGTAATTGAAATTACACTTAAAATTCAGTGTTCTGTTTCTTTCACCTTCAACATAATCAGCCCACCAGTTAATGTATATACGAAAACCTCTCTTTCTTGGGGTACTTTTTATGGAATTTAAATGGAAAATGAATTCAGAAAAAAGTGCTTGAAATCTTCCCTAAGTCAGTGTTCTTCCTTAATGCTGGTAGTAAAGCCAGTCATTTAAATCTCTTTCTAAAGTGAGTAGAAAAAAATGCTTCCTAAAGAGCATTAGGAATTAAAATAAGCAGCATCATGGCTGACCTGGGCCTCTGTGTCTTGGGCATTCTTTTTTGATTCAGTATCCATTTTTCTCCAAACCACAAAACAATAATTAGAACAAAAAGAATGCTTATATGAACTGGACACTAAAATATCACATAAAAAACTCAATAACTGACTTATTTGAGGACAGTGATGTTAACAGTACAAATGTATGACAAGGAGAACAGTTGTTTTAACATAATGAGATGGCACTGTGCCGTGCGGTGCTGTTGCTTTAGTTGTGTCTGACTCTGCCACTCTATGGACTGTAGCCCACCAGGAGCCTCTGTTCATGGGATTCTCGAGGCGAGAATACAGGAGTGGGTTGCCATTTCCTTTTCCAGGGGATCTTCCCAACCCAGGGATCAAACCCATATCTCTTATGTCTCTGGCAATGGCAGGCATGTTCTTTACCACTAGAGCCACCTGGGAAGCTCCAAGATGGCAGTGTAGCAATCTTTAAATAATACATATTCTAAAACATGAAATTACCTAGTGACTTTGTCTGATGCAGTTATAAGGAATTAAAAGTATTCCTAGAAGTTTCTTGAAGTATGATGAAAATACATATGTAATATCTCAGCAATTATTTAAAAGGAAATAGTGCCATTTGTTATTGACATAAAAATTTTATAAACAATGAGATGGAAATCGTTATCATAAAATTATAAACTGTAAGGCAGTTTCACATTACTTTACCTCATATTACTGCTAAAGTGAAAATGTAATAGCTTCACAAATTAAGCATTATAACCACAATTTCCTGTGTTCTCATGTCCTGATTTGTACAGAAACTTCTGCAACACCTTTTTATTAGTGATGACACAGAGCTACAAAACAGAAAAGATGCATCTTAATTTCTCTTAGTAAAAGATGGTTCTCCTACCATATGGATGAATATTAAGCTAAAGAGAGCCACTGAAATCCACCAAATTCTTCCTTCTGGTCTATTCTTGGCACTGGAGCAAAGAAAATTGTGTCATACTCACCATCACATTCATCTTCCTAAAAATAGATGTGGCTTCACACCAGGGGGAGGCCCCTGTACAACCTGACCTGGCAGCTCCTCCACGTGACTCACTACCATCACCCTTGTGCCTCCAGGCCCACTCTAGAGGCATGCACACAGTTAGGGTTCACAAAATATTTTCAAATGAATAAATTACTTTCACCATTTGACAATTTAACAATAAAACACTGTCTTATAATTTTGAAATTACTTTATATCCAAAGCAACTTTATGTTAAGGATAGAATGAATTAGCAATGTAATATACTTTTTAATCTTTGTATGAATTTTCATATATTTAAAGCCACATATATTTTAACTCCAAGTAATTACTCATATGATTAATTTAGCATTTCAACAAATAAATGCTCGTGGGTTCTAGACATGAGAATAAGCATTAGAATAGATACAATTAAATTTTAAATCATTCCCTCATTCAACAAACATTTACTACAAGCTAGGTGCCAACTGAAATCATTAGAAACAGAGCAAAAAAAAAAAAANAACTCTGTAAGCAACAACGTCCCCTCCCACAGTTGGAATAATCACCTAGATAATGACAACTCCTTAATCTATATTTCTGAGCCTGACTTCCCTTCTTAGTTCCAGATCCATATATTCAGCTGACTAGTAGACATCTCCCCTAATATCCCACAGATTGTTCAGCTCAGCCCATAGCTGAACTCATCTTCTTTGCAAACCTCTCCTTCCTTATGTGTTCTCTACAATAATGTGTCACCATCATAAACCCTCCCTCTGACCAAAGCCAAAATTAGGAGTCCACCTTGACTCCACTTCTGCCTTATCCACTAGGGCAAAGATGAACTCATCTCCCTAATATCTGCCTTGCCCCATTCCAAAGCTGTAGGATTTTCAGCTAAGTCTAAGCTTCCAGTGCTTTGGCCACCTCATGCGAAAAGTTGACTCATTGGAAAAGACTCTGATGCTGGGAGGGATTGGGGGCAGGAGCAGAAGGGGACAACCAAGGATGAGATGGCTGGATGGCATCATGGACTCAATGGGTGAGAGTCTGAGTGAACTCCGGGAGCTGGTGATGGACAGGGAGGCCTGCCATGCTGTGATTCATGGGGTCCCAAAGAGTCGGACACGACTGAGCGACTGAACGGAACTGAATTAAACTGAAGTGTATCAAGATTGAATATTGCAGCACATCTTGGTGCTCTATGATGACCTAGATTGGTGGGATGGGGGTAGGTTAGGAGGAAGGTCCAGAGAGAGGGGATATATGTATGCATATGACTGACTCACTTCATTGTACAGCAGAAACCAACACAACATTGTAAAGCAAGTATATTCCAACAAAGAAAATTTAAACAAGAGGATTAATCTAGCACAACACTGTAAATAAGCTATATTTCAATTACAAAAAAAGAAAAAAAATTAAATATTGCATCTCTCAGGCTTCCCAGGTGGCACCAGTGGTAAAGAACCCACCTGCCAATGCAGGAGACATAAGAGATGAGGGTTTGATCTGAGTCAGAAAGATCCCCTGGAGGAGGACATGGAAACCCACTGCAATATTCTTGCCTGGAGAATCCCCATGGACAGGGGAGCCTAGAGGGCTACAGTCCATAGGGTCACACAGACTCGGACACAACGGAAGCAACTTAGCACACACGCATACACACTGCATCTCTCAATTTCCTGAACAGTAAGATATGGCCAGTGACTAAATGCAAATCAACGAAATGTAAGTATGAGTGTTGGAGTTTGCCTTAGAGATAACTTGCATAAGCTCCTGGCCCCTTCTTTATCCCTTCCTCTATCTTGCTAACTAGAACAAGGATGTGACCATCTTGGAACATGAAGCAAACTTGGGAGTGGAGGCCTTGTAATGTGGAGCCACAAAATAGAAGGGGCACATTCTCAATACCCCCAAGTACCATACTCGCAGTAAATCACCTGCTCAGACATTCACATAAAGAAAGATACCTCTCTTATTTAAGCCACTGTCATTTTGTTTTCTCACATATAGAAAACTCTCATCATGCCACATCCTCCCACCTGTCTCTCTAAGCGCTTGATAAGATGGATGCGCCTTTTTGTTTGCAGATATTCTCTCAAGACCATGAACTAAAAAGAAACATGTAAAGGACCAAGAAATGTGCATAGGGCTTAACTAAATATAAAAATTACATCTCTCATTATAAATTAATGCACTTGGGACTTTCTTGGTGATCCAGTGGCTAAGACGCCTCGCTCCCAATGCAGGAGGTCCCAGTTTGATTCTTGGTCAGAGAACTAGATTCCACACGTCACAGCAAAGATCAAAGATCCCAAGTCTGCAACTAAGACCCAGTGCAGCCACAAAATGCTATTTTTAAAAAAATAAAAATAAAACAATGCATTTAACATTCTAGTGTATATATCTCAAGGGTTTAACTGTCAGCTTCCCAGAGCATGATTATATCTGGATACACCAACAAATTCAACCATTTGGGACCTGAACAGATAAGGACAAAGTCAGTGTCATTTAGTGAGGCCCTGATCAGCCAGCCTCTCTATATGACATATTATCTTCTACCCTCATCATGATTAACTTGCACAATGTGGCAGATTGTGTTTTCTAAACGTGGCTACAGTAATCCACCTTCCATATACTATTCTTGTGTGAATTTGACACTCGCCTCACCAAGAGATGGGGTTTATGTTTTGTTCACTTGAATGTGAGCAGGCTTGTGATGATGACAGGCATGATACTATATGACTTACAAGGTCATATAAGACAATACACCTTCTTCCTGGGTCTCTTGGGACACTGACTTTTAGAACCCAGCCATCATGCAAGAAAGAAACCCAAGAAGCCTACAGAAAAGAACCAGGACTCTGAGTCCAAAGCCTGAGCTGAGCTCCTCATCAACAGCCCCACCAACTTGCCCCTTATGAGTCATCTGCAAAGTGGCTCCTCCAGTCCCCAGTTGAGCCACCTCTCTGTGTGCCACAGACATGAGCTATCCCCACTGGGTCTTATCCAATTTGCAGATTCATGAGCAGAGAGACAAATGCTATTTAAAGCCAGTATGTTTTGGTAGTTTCCATGCAGCAGTTAGATAATCAAGATACATATTAAAATGTTGGGTTGGGTTTTTTGAAACCTGAAGAAGCAACACTTTATTTAAGAAATCAAAACACCTAATAAGGTTGTGTTACCTTCACATTGCCATGTTTAATGAGCTGTAGATAGTCTCTGGAACCAGGTGCTGATGTGATATATCCCAGAAATATCACTTGCTCAGAGCTATTTTTCAGTAGTTTTGAAACAGCAATAGCTTGAAGTTTCCTGTCGAGGTCATCTCTGAAAAGAATGCCAAAATATACCTCTTTATTGAATGTACAAAACAATTTAAAAAAAATACTAGGTATGTAAGATCCCAAATAATATCTTCAAACAGTGTGCAAACCCAGAATAGTTCCTATTAAGACACATTACTTAAGTTCAGTTGTTGCTCAGTCATGTCTGACTCTTTGCAACCCCATGGACTGTAGCACACCAGGCTTCTCTGTCCATCACCAACTCCTGGAGCTTGCTCAAACTCATGTCCATTGAGTCAGTGATGCCATCCAACCATCTCATCCTCTGTCGTCCCCTTATCCTTCTGCCTTCAATCTTTCCCAGCATCAGGGTCTTTTCCAAGGAGTCAGTTCTATGCATCAGGTGGCCAAAGTATTGGAGTTTCAGCTTCAGCATCAGTCCTTCCAATGAATATTCAGGACTGAGTTCCTTTAGGATGGGCTGGTTGGATTCCTTGCAGTCCAAGGGACTCTCAAGAGTCTTCTCCAACGCCACAGTTCAAAAGCATCAATTCTTTGGTGCTCAGCTTTCTTTATAGTCCAACTTTCACATCTATACATGACCACTGGAAAAACTATAGCTTTGACTGTTATGCAAATGAGCAAGACAGCTATTGTGCATCATATGAGCAGCTGATAAAATTTTGACTAAGAATGATATAACCTTTCTGCACAGATCATTTGGAATTGAGTGGATCTAAACAACTAAAAGCAACATTTATTCAACTTTTCATCAGAGGGAATTATATTAATAATCTTAAGACTTGGTCATTGGTATTAGAGCTAAAGATTAGTAGTTTTAAAAAAATCAAGGCGTAAGAGAGAGAATCCTAATATTCACAGAACACACCAGGTTTGTTAAACTACTCAACTCTTTCAACTGAACACTTTCTAAAAGCTTCCATAGCTCTCCTGGTCAAATACTAGCTAAGCATGCTGTTTTTATTATGTTGAGCACTCTAAGTGTGTAACTGACAGGCAAGTACATCAAGCTTTTGGGGGGTTATCATCAGTCTGGGGAAAAATAGGGACATCATAGTTGGTATGATCGAGAGAGGAAAAGTGAAACCACTCTAGGCACTTCAAAAAGTGAATTTAATATTGGGGATTGGCTACGAGGTGACAGGAAGCCAAATAGGACTCAGTGAGACAACTGGAGTTGAGTGAGCAGCGACTACCACCTTGAGGCCCAGAGGGATAACAGGAAGAGGTGATATTCCCAGAATCCACAAGCTGGTACTAGCTGATGGGAAATGGTACTGTGGAGAAGGCTACTTAGAAGGATCTGCTACCACTGAAGGAGAAGTTGGAGCCACAGTGGAGACTCAGCTGCTGCCAAAGACAACAAAGAAAGCAGAGAGAGGGAATGAGAAATACTCTATCTCCTCCCCTTCTCCAACCCTCCAGCCTTGCATTAGTGCATTACATTGGCTCAACCTATTCAGAAGCCAGAAGGCAACGGACTATGGGAAATGTGGTTTCCAGCAATCTGTAGCTGGAAGGGAGATGAACCAGGAATGGATCCAAGAGCAAACAGGCAGTAGACCAACACAGGCATTTAGAGAGTAAGACAGCTAAAGTGCACGCTCAGCTGCTCAGTCATGTCCAACCCTTTGCAACTCCATGGACTGCATAGCCTACCAGGCTGCTCTGTCCAGGGGATTAGCCCGGCAAGAATCCAGGGGATCTTCCCAACCCAGGGATTGATCCCACGTCTCCTGTGGCTCCTACACTGGCAGGAAGATTCTTTACCACTGAGCCACCTGGAAAGCAGGAGACAGCTAATACCTGACTGTTAAGAAACAGCAGTGAGAAAGGAAGATAGAGATCACCAAGGACTGAGAAGATTGGAAAAAACTCACTGAAGTAGAAGACAGGACTAAACTTACCCATTCTTATGCACAGACAGCTATCAAAAGATGTCTCAAGAAGTAGAAGAGTGAAAAGAATGACCATTTGTTGAACATCTTTGCCCAGATGCATTGCCAACTCTTATCTATGCCCTGGAGACTGATCCCAGCAGATTTCATCTCATGGTTTCCCTTGTCTGCTAATTTCCAGTGAGGTCTGGCCAAGTGAAGGCACCAGCAGGAGATGAACAGGTAGGAAGAGAGAGAAGTTGGGATATTTCTTCTCCAGGAGCTGCATTCTTCATGCCTGGTGGCCCTTTTCTGATTCAAGGTCAAACAGGGCTCTGGGAACACTGTTTCTTTCTCTGTCCCTTCAGCCCTAAGTATCATAATGATTCTCCACTGTTAACTAGTGTTTGAGTACCTTAGCATCTCTTACCTGTTCCCCTGACCCTTCCAACATCTTTGTAAGTAGTCCTTTCATTAGGTCTGCAATGAATTCTATTCCTCTCACACCCACAGCTGGGATTCAAATCAAGTCTAGACCCTGCCAAAGTTACTGCTCCACAGATAGACTTTTCATTCAACTATGTTTTAGCAATATATTATTGGAAAATAATCTATGGATTTGGTTTTACATTTTCTCAGGAGATAAATTTCATCCAGTGATAATAATAAAATGTGTATGTATATACAGGTATAAAGGAAGAAGGAGGAGGGACTAGGAGAGAGGGAAGAACAGAGGGCGACTGAATGCATGTTTTATGTATCCTTATCTGTTGACGTATAATCAGCCCAATAGCCCTATAATGTGGGCTGAAAAAACACTAATTTTATCTGATTTTCAGAGACAAGGGAAATATAGCTCACTGAGTTTACCTTACAACAGAACCAAAACTATAACTACAGACTGCAGGTTCTGTATGGGTTTGTACATTTGTTCTTCTTGTACATTTCTGCCTGTTATAGGGGAAAAAAAACACAGTAATTAAGCAGTGACTCAGTTAATTGCTTAATATAACACCGATTTTAGTTATGGTGTATACCTAAATAATTAAGGAATGCCACTGTTTTCTGTTAATTGGTTGTAAAGACATTTGTATAGTCGGTAATTTTAGAAATCCCATTGAATCAGCAGATAACATGCATACGCATTTTGTAATTCATTCTTAATATTAATCTGATTTCATGTTTATAAGCCATAATCACTAGAAAGTGAAATCTTTAAATATTTATTCAGAATAAAAACTTTTCTATAGTGTTATAGAAAACAGTGGCAAACAGAAATACGTAATGATGGCTTTACAAACTATTTGAAGTGTGAACTTTCTCATGTCACTTGGGCATGGACAAGAGCCCAGGCTCTAAGGGAAAAGACTGCAGCTAGCACTGTGCTTGGGACATGACAGATGCTTGATTTGTGTTTGATAAATAATCTTTTAAGCTGCCCAATGTACCACACATTTAGAGGTGTCCAATTGAGTTTCATAATAATGGCCAGTATTAACTGAGCAGTGACTCTAGTCATATACTTCTCATGATAAAACTATTCATAAATATATGTTATTTCATTCCCACAAGAATCCTATGAAATAGGTAGGATTGTTTCTCCTAATTTAGAGAGAAAACTGAGACTTAAGGTAGTTAACAAATTTGGTGACGGATACACCTTGAATTAGGATTCAGACCAGATTGTCTGATTTCAGGTTCTGGAGTTTTCTGTTCTTTGCCATTTAGCCAGACCACTTCCCTCCCTGAAGTGACAGCTCCTCAGTAGATGTTTGTTCTTATCATTACTGCTGTTGTTGTCATCATTATTAAATCACAAGAGTAAGCTAGCAAACAAGGGTATATTGTTAGTTACAGAGATTTAAATATATGGTTAATGGAGTTAGAAAAGGTAGTTCTTCCCTGCTCTTTTCCAAACAATTTGAGGGCTGTCTTTTCGTTTTCTCTTCCCTCTCAAGTCTATTCTTCACATTTCCAAGGAGGTCAGAAGGAGTTAAAGGAGACAGCAGGGGGGGGAAGCAAAGAGAAAAAGGGAAGGAGTGTGTTCAACTATTTCTTAGGTTGAGACCTTGCCAGCTTTAAACACAAAAATGCCTATTTTTCAAAAGATAAACCCAATTCAACTGCAATTTAAGCTCAGTGGAGTGATTGCTGAATGCCTATACTTGTGACATGAAAATTGCTAGGAGAAACAGAAGGCATTTCTTTAAACAGTTCTTTACAGAGATATGGACTGTCTATACCATCCGTACTCCAAACACCTTCTCATTTCTAAGAAGACCAGCAAGAGTCCAATTAGCAAACAGTCCCCATTAATCACATTTGAATGGCTGGCTTATAATACTTATGCTCTGACTTTATTTCAGAAAATAGTCAAGTGCACTTTCACAGATGCACCTAACACTGTGAGAAAAAGAGAGGTGATAGGAAGTAAGAATAGCAGACATCCTCATCTTGTTTAGGTGAAACTTACAACACAACAATGTTGGGGGGTTTTGTACTGCTGGTGTTTTAGTCTCTAAGTCGTGTCTGATTCTTTTGGGACCCATGGACTGTAGCCTGCCAGGCTCCTCTGTTCGTGCGATTTCCCAGGCAAGAATACTGGAATGGTTTGCCACTTCCTTCTCCAGGAGATCTTCCTGACCCCGGGACCAAATCCACATCGCCTACCTTGGCCCTGAGCCACCAGGGTAGCCCTCTGTTGTACTGTAAGTTTCATCCAAACAAAGCAAATGTGGCTGCTACCTTTGTTTGTTGTTTTTCAATGTTCTCTATGTCACTGTAAAGCTCCGTGGCCTTTTGTGTCATGCAGATAGACAGAGTCCATTTGCCATATTTTGTAGCACTAAGCAATTCACATGTATGTTTTCAATGACTATTAAAGAATGTTCAGTATTGTTGTCAGTCACTCTGTCATGTCTGACTCTTTGCAATCCCATGGACTGAAGCCTCCTAGGCTCCTCTGTCCATGGGATTCTCTAGGCAATAATACTGGAGTGGGTTGCCATTTCCTTCTCCAGATGTTCAGTATGGTAGAATATAAATTATATACTTTTATCTTGGCTTTAATAACATACTGTTGGCATTATTTGTGATTTATTCAGTGCTAAGCCACCGGTTGTGAATGTTATTCTTTGTAGATAAAACTCATTCCCCATTCCTCATGTCTCCTTGGAGGGGAACCAACTTAGAAAACCATCTTGGCCTCTCTCTCTCATCCTTTACTTCTTGGGAGGATTTTTCTAATAAATCAAGTTTGGAAGAATGAACTAAGAACGCTTGTCTCAAACCCTTCTTATCTCTTCTTGGAACCTGCCGGTTTGCCAACAGGGAGTTTTCTTGTGTTATTCTCTTCACTAAGGGGAGAGTGTGACAGGGAAGACTCAGTCCCTGCCTCATGGTTCTGCTGCTTTGGGGGAGCTGGCATCCTGTATTACTGGAGGGATGGATGTGTTAGCAGGTCCATGTGGGCACACTTAAGCCATGTTGTCCAAATAGGTTTATCAGAAGCAAAAGAGATGTTGATCTCCCTGCCAGATTCCTCTGCCTACCTCTCATCTGACTGGAAACATGACAGGTAAAGGAATGTCATTTAGTACCTCAAATCCCTCTGGTACTTCCAACTGGAGTAATTCTTAGAAAAAGGGAATTCCATCTTTCTGTAGTCTGGTTTACCATGGGTTTCAAGCACTTGCAGTCTCTGAATTAGGTCTACCTGCTTCCTACATGTGTGACCCTGGTAGGATAAGTCATCTAACCTCTCAGTTTAGTTTCTCTATTAAATGGGATTCTCTATTAAATGGGACTATGTACTGTTATACAATATGTAGATTAAATACAGCGTAAGTGCTAAATGCATTTAGCACAGTGCCTGCTCAGTAACTGCTGGCTAACACAGCCATCACTGCTGTCTTGTACACCGTTAAGGACGGCAGGCATCTCAAACGTTTCTGTGCCTGATTTTTTTTTTTTTTGCCACACTGTGCAAACTTGTGAAGTCTCAGTTCCCAGACCAGAGACGGAACTCAGGCCCCAGAAGTGAAAGCCCGGAATCCTAACCATTAGGGCATCAGGGAACTTCTTCTATGCCTGATTTTTAAAACCAAAAAAAAAAAAAAAAAAACAGAAAATCACTTTGAGAATAATAAATTAAAAAAAAAAAAAGTAAGAAAGGTCAATGCATGGAAATCAATGTAATGTGTTAATAATATTTTTTGGCATTTGTGCACTACGAGAAAACCCAGAGAAACCCACTCATAATTGCCAAAGTGGGTCACAACAAAATCCACCAGTTTGCTGGAAACGTTGACAGTCAGCGTGATGGCTGGTGCAATCTCGCCCTCTGGCGATGGAAGAAGGTGATGCTCTGATTTCACAATTGGGTATCTTGACAAAACCATAATCCTGTATTTGAATGGAAAAAAACATGTGCATCACTATTGGTCCTACCATCTCATGCCAACAGAACTAAGAATATGTGTTCTTAGGGATGCTCACACTTCAAGCATCTCACGAGGGGCACTGAGAACAACACTATGGCAAAGACGGATGGGACCTTCTGTAGAACGATTCACTGCAAGAGGACTATTCAGCATGTCTCACTGTGTCACCAGGCACAACACTGTCAACTCTGTCTCATAAGTGCCATGGAGACGCAAAAAGGGTGGGATTAGGGCCACACAAATGGACACACTCCATTTTACTTGCATTATTCCTCTGGCAACTGATCTGCATAAACCATTCTAACGTTAATCAACACATGTAGAAATGTTCAATCCTGCCAGCCAGGACTCAGAGCAACAATTTACAAAATCAGAAATTACAAATGGTCTGATAAAGATAGGAAAACATGTCCCGCCTCGCTCTAAGTCAAAGAACTACCCATGGAAAGGGCTCAGACCTCAGCCGGCTTCTCTTCCCTGGCTTCACCCACAGTCTGTGTGGCCCCTCGTGAGGTTTCTCGCACAGAACCGTCTCTACAGTGATGATCCGGAATGCACACGCTCAGCTTCTGCTGTCCGACTCGACCCTCCGAGCTGCCCACAACTGCCTACTGGGTGTCACTTGACTGTCCCAGGGCATCTCGAACTTAGCACAATCCTGCTGTTCACCGGGCCATTCCTGTCCCATTAAATGGCCTCATTTCCTATCAGGGACTTAGGTAAAAAACAGGTGCTGCCCTTGTCACTTCCTGACATCTAAACCACCAGGAAGCCCTGGGAATTCCCCGATGATCCAGCATTAGGACATGGTTCTCTCACTGCTATAGGCCTGGGTTTGATCTCTAGTCAGGGAACTAAGATCTCACAAGCTTGACCAAAAAAAAAAATCAAACACAAAACCCCCCAAGCCCCCCAAGTCAGGAATTCCTGTCAGCTCTGCTCCAAAATAGCTCCTGAGTGTGCCCTCTTCTCCATCTCCGCAGCTCCCACTGTCATTTCTAACCTGTGTTAACATCTCTAGCCCATCACCCGTCATCACCCGTCTCCCTGCTCCCACTCTTGCCCCCAACAATCTGTTCTTCTAGGAACAGCTGGAATGAATGATCTTCCACACACGTATACCAGATCAGACTGCTCCCATGTTTAAACTCTTCCAGTGGTTTTCCATCAAAACTAAGTTAAGTCAGTGCCAAGCATGGCTTATGCCCTATAAGCCCAAGGGCCCACTCCTGACCTCCTTTCTTACTAGTTCCCCCTAACCCCCATGCTCAGGCGCACCACACGTGATCTGCCTTGAGTCCACACTGGCTCCTCCCACAGCTGGTGCTGGTCCTCCCCATCATGGGGTGGGCAGAGAGACCCCACCTGACCACGCTGCCTACAGCACCATCGCCCACTGCCCTGCCTACCCTGCCACTCTCCTTTTCTACACAGCACTCACCACTATCTCAAACTATCTTACTTATTTCTGTGTGTACATGATTATTTTCTGTCTCGTCACATGGGAATGTAAGCTCCATGAGGACGGCATGTGGGGCAGACATGTTTAGTGCTGTAACCTCAGCTCCTACATGCAATGGTATATAATAGTGAAGAACTGAAAACATCCAGCAACAGAGAGGCCATTGAAACAATGATGGAATATGCCTATCTCCAGCACCTCCTCATCCCCAGAGAGGCGTCACTGGTACATACTCCTAGGGATAAGGCATCACAATATCAACTGTCCACTCCAAGCTTATGCTGCCTAGTCTTTTATACGTGCAGGAGTCATCCTCAAGGTACACTCACCCCCAAGTGTGATCCCGTGCACTTGGACCGAAGTCGGTGTAGAAACCCAACTTCTCCCCTAACCACATGGTCAAGTCATTGTTTCCAATATAAGGCTTAGAAGCATCACTCTCCAAAATTGTTATGAAATCTGCACCTGTTCAGTGGGGGGAAAATGGACATGGGGTAATTAACCACAGAAATTTAAAAACAATTATCAAAACTTGATTCTTATAATCCCCTACCTTTAGTCATGATCAAAAAACCAAGTAATTCCTAATGAATCACTAAAGTGAACTGGCTCAAATCTGAGCTAAAAACGTATTCACCATATTTAGAATGTATGGGACACCTTGTGGAAATGGGGGAAAAGATCAAAACATAACTTTCCTAAATTTTCAAATATTCACATATTTTCCAAAATTTCAAATATGCTTAATGCCTTTCTCAAATATCTAATTTATATTCAAAAACAATATAGTGTACAATAGTGTTTTACTCCTGGGCAAATACTTCCATGGTACTGACACAGAGGTGAATTTATTCAGATACCCTTGTTGGATGTGCTGCAGAAGCCTGTAGTCAGTACTAAATGATTAAGGGCCCAATAAATTTCTTAACGGTATTAGAATCACACAATCCCTCAGCTATTTCTCAGAAGACAAGCTTATCTTTAGGAATAACTCCATGCAAGAGACCTCTAGTTGATCTAAGAGCCAAACACCCATATATTTTAAAGGAGGCTTCATCCAAAGATGAGCACCTCAGGGAATGGAAATAAGTAAAACTGGCCCTCAGGCTCTTGAAAGCAATTTGCTTTGCAAATAAGCATCATCGCACCCCATTCTGCCTTTTAATCTGACAGTTTTCTGGTCCTCAACAGCAGGTTCCCAAGTGACAGGAGCCCCCAGCAGAGGCATTTCCAAGAGCAAAGGCATGACAAGACTCTCCTGCAGACACTCAGAAAGAGACCTTTTCCCAGAATCACTATTTAATTGCTTTCAAGCAAACACAGATGTGGTTACAGAAGCTTCATCCTCCTGTAGCCACCCACCAAAGTAAAGCCTTTTTAAGAGATTAGTCTAAGACCCAGCAAATCCTCCTCTGATTACTTATGATCTTGCACAAAGTGAAAATAACAATAATAGTTTCTCAAAGCCTGAAATTAATTTCAGTACAACTTACCTGTTTGATTGAGCAGTTGAGCTGATCTTTCTAGACTAGACCATCCGTCATTGTCAAAGCCAAACCTGAAAGGCCAGATGGCAGCAGAGACCTCTGAGGCTGGTGCCTGAGGAATTGTTTTAATGATAATTTAGGACAACTGAACAATGGCAGTTTGTGTCAACCACTTTTCCACCTCTCTCTACCAAAATTCATTTTTCAGCAAAGGAATTTTCAGGTATTTGCTCACAACTAATGCATAATCAGGGCATCCCTGGTGACAGTAAAGAATCCACCTGCAACGCAGGAGACCTGGGTTCGATCCCTAAGTTAGGAAGATCCTCTGGAGAAGGGAACGGCTACCCACTCCAGTATTCTTATCTGGAGAATTCCATGAAGAGAGGAGCCTGGTGGGCTATAGTCCATGAGGTTGTAAAGAGTCGGACATGACTGAGTGACTAACACGCAATGCATAATCATAAGGAGATATTTGCTAGTTGGTATTTCAAATCCTGAATGATGATGCTGTGAAAGTGCTGCACTCAATATGCCAGCAAATTTGGAAAACTCNTCACGAGCCTCGACGACTCTCGTGTTGAATCAAGCTTTCTGTTGTCTGGTCAGGTGGTCATCTTTTCATCTGAGCATCTTTAACCCCACCCCTTCTGACACTTTGGCTGCTGCTTCTGTCACAGGGTTTCTTGCTGACCCTTCTTCTCTTCCATTTTCTGCCCTAGCAGGGCTCAAGTCTGAAGGGAAAAGCTCTGGCTTTCAGGGACCATACTACACAAATGGAAACAGGGAGAGGCAGCGGTGAATTTCAGCAGCCTTCCTGAGTACGTGGCCTGCCCACTACTCAGCATGGCCTGGCAAACATACTCATGCTTTGCTCCTGTTGACGGACCCTGCGAGGTAAAAGAGCACAGAGAGAAGAAAGGGGACCAGCATTTAGTACCCTCTGGAGGAACTAGTGTCATTAAGGGAACTTGCAGGATTCTAGAAACTTAATACTTGTAAGTATTTCAGTGAGAGGAGGAAAAATGTCAGCATGAGTTCTCCTGTTCAGGAATATGTTCCCTAGGATGAGGAGGAGTCCCTGTGGCTGGGACCCCCACCACATACAGTTACTGGAGAAGGCCTGAGCTGGCCCACAGCTAGAGAGAGCAGAGTGAGAGATCATGAGCTGGGGGCTCAGGAGCAAGCCTCGTCCTTGGATGGCCCTCTAGTCCCTCCAGTGGATGCCATCATCGTTGGGCCTGTTGTCACTGACCAAGCCCTCTATCCCTTCCCCATTACCATTCCAAGGGTGCATAGTGAGTGCTTCCTGGGGACTGGGCTCATCCTTCAGGATATGGTGATGAACAAACCCCAGCTCCTAACCTGAAGAACTCATAGTCTGCAACACAATGTAGAGTGAACCAAACCTTATGTACCAACAGGGGCCCCTCAAGGATGCATGAGCACCATCCAGGATTGTGCACACAAGACATTCACACCTTCAGCTGCCTCGTTTTCTTTTCAGTAATGATAATAATTGCTAGTATATTTGGAGCACTTTCATCCCTTTATTTTGTTTTCTCTATGAACAACACTTAAGACGATATACTGGGCAGTGGGGCAACCTGAGAGATAAGCTGTCCTGGAATTCTAATCCTGGCTCTGCCACTATATGAGCCCACATGAGCTATTTCACTTCACTGAGTCTTTGCTTGGACAGTCGGGACAATAATACCTTCTTCTGAGGAGTCTTATAAAGATTAGAGCCAATATTCTCAAGTCTTGATCATATTTCCTGGTGACAAGCTGGATCAGATTGAGGCTTCCCACTGGACTGTGGGGTATGGCTTCCTCTTCCACTGAAATGTAACTCAATTAGGGAATAGGGTTCTAGAAGCTGGCCTTCTAAGACAACTCCCTGCACAGCCAATAACTCAGATAGCTTAGAACCTGGGGTTAGACTGCAGCCGCTGCAGTCACTGGGGCTTCTCAGGTGGCACTAGTGGTAAAGAATCCACCAGCCAATGCAGGAGACATGAGAGGTGTGAGTTTGATCTCTGGATCAGAACGATCCCCTGGAGGAGGGTATGGCAACCCATTCCAGTATACTTGCTTGGAGAATTCCATGGATAGAGGAGCCTGGTGGGATATAGTCCATAAGGTTGCAAAGAGTTAGACATGACTGAAGTAACTTATATGAAGAGTACATCATGAAAAAACGTTGGGCTGGAAGAAGCACAAGCTGGAATCAAGATTGCTGGGAGAAATCTCAATAACCTCAGATATGCAGATGACACCACTCTTATGACAGAAAGTGAAGAGAAACTAAAGAGCCTCTTGATGAAAGTGAAAGAGGAGAGTGAAAAAGTTGGCTTAAAGCTCAACATTCAGAAAACAAAGATCATGGCATCTGGTCCCATCACTTCATGGGAAATAGATGGGGAAAACAGTGGAAACTGTCAGACTTTACTTTTGGGGGGCTCCAAAATCACTGCATATGGTGACTGCAGCCATGAAATTAAAAGATGCTTACTCCTTGGAAGAAAGGTTATGACCAACCTAGATAGCATATTCAAAAGCAGAGACATTACTTTGCCAACAAAGGTCCGTCTAATCAAGGCTATGGTTTTTCCAGTGGTCATGTATGGATGAGAGAGTTGGACTGTGAAGAAAGCTAAGCGCCAAAGAATTGATGCTTTTGAACTGTGGTGCTGGAGAAGACTCTTGAGAGTCTGTTGGACTGCAAGGAGATCCAACTAGTCCATTCTAAAGGAGATCAACCTTGGGATTTCTTTGGAAGGAATGATGCTAAAGCTGAAACTCCAGTACTTTGGCCACCTCATGTGAAGAGATGACTCACTGGAAAAGACTCTGATGCTGGGAGGGATTGGGGACAGGAGGAGAAGGGGACGACAGAGGATGAGATGGCTGGATGGCATCACTGACTCAATGGACATGAGTTTGAGTGAACTCTGGGAGTTGGTGATGGACAGGGAGGCCTGGCGTGCTGCGATTTATGGGGTCGCAAAGAGTCAGGCACAACTGAGTGACTGAACTGAACTGAACTGAAGTAACTTAGCAAGCATGTATATCCAGCAGTCGCTGACCTTCAACACATCCTGAAAGGAGTTCAGAAGTCTGGGAAAAATTGCCAGGACTGGCCTTCAGATAGATATTTTCAGGAGAAGATTTTATAAGCCAAATATTTTCCATCTTCTCATATCTAGAAAAGCAGTAAAATCATTAATGAAGACATCTGCTCCTCGAGACTAGCAGCAACCTTCTGCCACAATATGTGCTTGACTGCACACACTGCCCTTAACAAAATCATGTATATACTGACCTCCCCCTTTACCTATTTGGAACAGTTCCTCAGAGCTACCTGAGCGGTTGTCTCCCAAGCTATAACCCTCAATTGGCTCTGAACAAACCTTAACTCACAACTCTCACATTGTACANCAGGGAGGCCTGGTGTGCTGCAATTCATGGGGTCTCAAAGAGTTGGACACAACTGAGTGACTGAACTGAACTGAACTGATTATAATAAATTTATAATTTTATTATATTATTATATTATAATTTTATTATATTATATTATTATAAATTTATAATAAATTTGTGAGTTTCTAGGTTAGGCTTGGAAGTTAGGAGGAATATTAGGAAAGAGATATTCATAACAGCAAAAAATTAGAAACAACCTGGCTGTTGTTTCAGTAGGAAAAATAAGAAAATGAATGAAAAAAAGATCATACATATACTGGAATACTACTCAGCCCTAATGACTGATTTAGGGTTGGGGTTACCCTTGCATTAGAGAAGAAAGGGGTCACAGAAGGATACATAGAGTTCTTTACCACTTTTGCAGAGTGGCCTGCCAATTCCGCACTGGCAAGGCTGAGGTTCAGGAGCACAGCACCCTCTGAAAATTCCTCTTTTGAGTCCATGGGTGCAGTCAGAGAATGCGGTACCCAGCCCTAACTATTTCAAACTAACTCCAGTTGACCAACAGCATGGATCCTGTGAAAGAGTATGGCCAAATTAGACCAACTATACTACCACAACTGAGAAAAACAAAGTGGAACATAAAAATTCAGGTTGAGAGAAGAGTGAATACCACCTCATGGCAGAGGAGGACTACCACTTCTAAACAGCTCAGTGTGCTATAGCAGGCCTCTCATGCCTATATAAGATGACCATTTAGCAATGTCCTATAAAGACAGTGGAACCATCAGCAGAGACTTCCAGAGGCATGATTACATTCATAAAAAGTTGATTCACTCTGGCTTTCATCACTCCAAAACCTGTTATTCTTTCATTATTCCCATGCCAGTAAATGTCACCACACTCCATCCAGTTGCTCAAGCCCAAAAGCATAGAAGTCATCCTCTATTCTTCCCTTCCCTTTATTCATCTACATTCTAATCCATCAGCAAATCCTATCAGCTCTACTTTCAAAATATGTTCTAAGTCTATCCACTCCTCTCCAATTCCAGCACCATGGAACCCATCCAAAATTCCAGGGTCTCTCTCCTGGACACCTGAAAAAGCCTCATAACCTATCTCCCTGCTTCCACTCTACGATCCATCAATCCATTCTTTACAAAGCAGCCAAATTTATAGGCTTCCAAGGTGGCGCCAGTGGTAAAGAAACCTGCCTACCAATGCAGGAGATGTAAGAGATGCTGGGTCAGGAAGGTTCCCTGGAGGTGGGCGCAGCAATATTCCAGCATTCATGCCAGGAGAATCCCATGGACATGGGAGCCTGGTGGACTATAGTCTATAGGGTCACAAAGAGTCTGACACAACTGAATTGACTTAGCACACATGCACACACACACACACACATGCATACATATCATATAATATCATCATATCTCTTTGCGTGAATGCTTGAAATATTCTGGTGGCTTCCACCGCAAGAAAACTAAAATTGGAATTCCTTCCTGTGCTCTATAGGCCCTATGATGTGATCCCACTTGTGCCCCCATCCTCATCTTCTGCCACGCTTCCCTTTGCTCGCCAAGATTCAGCCACACTGCCCACCCTGATGTCCTTCGAAACACTCCAAGTATGTTTCCTTTCCATCCTTTACTTGTGTTCCTTCTATCTGAATCCATTACTCCTAGCTCTCTGATCTCAACTCAAACATCACGTCCTCAGAGCAGCCTTCTCTAACCACCCAGACCAGTTACTCTCTGCTCCATCATCTTACATGCTTCAGAGCCACCTGATCTAAAGTGATAGTCTTTATTTATTCCTTCCTCTGAATACCGTCTTTCTCCCCAATTAGAATGTAAACTCCATGACTTTATATTACCATGAGGGCAGGAATCTTGTCCAGCTAGTTTACTTCTATATCCCTGATACCAGGCACACAAGAGACATTCAATAAGCATTTATCAAGTAACATTCATGTATCACATGAATTAATCAATGAATAAACTAATAAAAAAAAAACAGGTATTAAATCTAAATGAAATGATTCCTTTTTAAAAGAACCCCTTGCTGACATTGAGGATCTTCTTCTAATTGACATCTTGTTACAATAATAAAATTAACAATTGAAAGGCAAAAGAAAGAGACCATGTAATGAACTATTTACTTTTTAAGGAATAGTTATGAGTTCTGAGTATGTACCAAGTACTCTGTGAGGTGCTGGACATACAAAGCTAAATAAAAGGAGCATGGGCTTCATCCTCACTATAGCTTTTTAATTAATGGGAAAATTTGCCTGATAATTCAGATTGCCAAAATTCAAAGTTAACCCTCCAATGCTGTTTTTGCCAAACTATAATTCTAACTGCATTATGAAACATATCAAACTTTTAATCAGAGCAGTTGGAAAGCATCACATTGCAATGACTTACTCTTGCTTCTGCCCACCTGCCTACAAGAGAAAAGGACAACAAAGCATTAAACTATAGACAAGAGAGGAAAGGAAGAGATGAGAAAACTATGACCCATCCATACCAAGCATAATCCACAAAATCTAGAATTATCTTTAAGATTTTTCTTAAAGAATCATATATGTTGCCTTCAGAAATATGTACCAAACAGTACAAAGAAGCCCACTATAAAATAGTTTTTTTATCTCATAGTTTGGATATGTTAAGTCATTGAAAGACAAAAATAACTCTATATAACAAATCATGATGAGTTCTCTAATATACAGGTCTATCCTGTCCCAGGAACCTAACTTCATAAATTAGTCCCGCTGTGTTATCAGCCTGTGATCTAACGGTTCGCTGTTGCTGTTTTTGTTGCTGATGAGTTGCTCAGTTGTGTCCAACTCTTTGTGACTCCATGGATTATAACCACCAGGCTCCTCTGTCCATGGGATTATCCAGGCAAGAATACTAGAGTGCATTGTCATTTCCTTCTCCAAAGGATCTTCCAGGGATCGAATACCTGTCTCCTGCACTGCAGGAGGATTTGTTACCACTGAGCCAATGGGGAAGCCCAACCTAAAGGTTAAGAATGTGGAATCCAGAGCCCTGAAGTCCTCAGACCCAGGTCTAGGGTTCAGTCGTAATAGTGAAGTGTACAAATGCATGTGTATACATAGGCACCATTTACAATTCCTTATCAAAACTTTTAATTACTTACCCCTTTGCCCAATTTCTTCTCATAGGTTTTATGCCGTAGTCCTAGTCCCAACAATCCCACACCAACAAGCAGCCACAAAACTGAACAGAAAACAGAAAATAATTGTTTAGAAGAAACTAAGCTTAATTTTAATGAAATTATTGAATCTATTAGCCATGGATTTTATGTAAAGGGGAAATGTCTATTTCTTGGGTTAATTTTCATGTTTGACATGTATATATAACCCATACTTTAAACTCAGACATCAAAGAAGCTTCGCTAAAAACGTTCCAAGAACCATGAAAATAAAGTAAATAGATACAATAAAATCATAAATATATACAAGAAAACAATTCTCTGTGAGCAAGAACCACTGCAAAAACATCCTGCAGAATCAAGCCCAAATATTTCTTATATTAAAAATTTTAGAATCCAAGGCTGAAAGCCAAAGAATTGATGCTTTCAAATTAATGGTGCTAGAGAAGACTTTTAAAAGTCCCTTGGACTGCAAGGAGATCAAACCAGTCACTTCTAAAAGAAATCAACCCTGAATATTCATTCATTCGAAGGACAGATGCTGAAACTGAAGTTCCAAAGAAGCTGATACAAACAGCTGATTCATTGGAAAAAAGATCCTGATGCTGGGGAAAAATTGAGAGCAGGAGGAGAAGGGGGTGACACAGGATAAGATGGTTGGATAGTATTACCGACTCAATGGACACGAGTTTGAGCCAACTCTGGGAGATAGTGAAGGACAGGGAAGCCTGGAGCACTGCAGTTCATGGGATCGCAAAGTCAGACATGACTTAGTGACCAAGCAACAACAGTACAGTATACTGGGGCTTCTCTGGTGGCTCAGCAATAAAGAGTCCACCTGCAATGCAGAAGACACAGGAAACACAGGGGACTCCGGTTCAATCCCTGCGTCAGGAAGATACCTGGAGGAGCGTATGGCCACCTACTTCAGTATTCTTGCCTGGGAAATCCTGTGGACAGAGGAACCTAGCACGTTACAGTCCATGAGGTCGCAAAGAGACATGACTGAGTATGGATGGGTGTGTGCTAAGACACTATCTACAAATGCTATACATTCAATAAACATTTTTATTTAATCTAGTATATTCTGAGATGAGTCAGACTGAATAGTAAACTGGTGATATAAACTGAAATAGTAAACTAATAGTAATATAAACTGAAATTGTAAACTATTTGATATTTGTTTCTGCTCATCAGTATTCTAAACACTAACATATTTAATTTCCAAAAAAAGGAGAACAAGAAACAAAATAAATAGTCTCAACGATTTCAACAAATATTCTGGAAATCCTAGTTAAATCTACGTTAGAAGTGAAACAAAACTAACACAGAATATTTATGGTTGAAATGATTCAATAATCAGAGATCTCTTTTAAAGTATTTTATTTAAAAAAGGTATGAACAACATGGGCAAAATGTTAATAATTGTTGGAACTGGGTTAAAGGGTACATGCAGGTTCATTATACCTTTTTAATCTCACATGCTTGAAAATTTATATTTATAATAAAATGCTTTTAAAAATAAAGTAAAACTATACTCACAAAGTTTCACGTATTTTTCACTCTCTCTGAAAAGCACTTTAGGACTGTTTTTTGTTTGAAAATGAAAATCAACGCTTTTCTTCGGACCCAATAGCATATTCAGCCCAATAATTAGCATCACAGTCCCTGTCAAAAAAGAAAGATGAATATATTACATTTTGATCCAAAACTACTTCCAGTAGCAAATTCCAGGAGCCTAAATTCCATTTAAATGGATATATCCTGAAAATTCCGTTACTGAGTTATCTCAGTACCTAAGCAATTACTCCAAAATTACTTTTAATTATTAGGGTAATCATAAGAAATGAGGAAGTGTTCTAGAAATTAAGCTGTACATTAAAAGACCCCAATCTTTGCTTGATAAGAGGCTTCTTACAATTTCCTGAGTATTTCCTAGTTGTTAGGTTGGTCGTAGTGTTGGTCACTGACTGTTGATCGTCCAGGGAAGGGTGGGACAAAAAGAAAATCATCTTGTGGACTGCCTCAGGGACTTGGTCTTCTCCACCAAACCGACCATATGCACCAAGTTGAGGAGCACAAGAAGAGGATACTTAATATGGAGAGTATTAATAACAAGAAGAGGTTCTTAATATGGCAGCATTCATGGCCTGGATTGTGTGTTCAAGCAGAGGATGCACACTGGAGCTCACACTGGGCCAAGAAAGACGAGCCCAACTGGGATGCATTTCTATGTAGCTCACACGTGAAGTCTACATACTTCTAACATTGTATATAATGAGAATTAGAAACTGAGGTGTAGTTGAGCAATATATAAATTAGAGAGTGTCAGGTAAAAGGTGCTTAGGTGGAAGGCTAAAAAAAAGTTATGTGCAATTAGTAGGAAACAGCAGGAGAAACCTAGACAATACACTTATAAATAGTTTCTTATCTAATACAGATTCTTTACAATGGTTATTCAAAGCTACTCTGAACTTTACCAATGTTCCTCAGTTTCTGCGGCCTTATCAACATAATGTCACTATTACTAAAAAAGAATTCTTAGTTATTTGAAGCTGTAATAAAGCACGATTTCTGCAATTCCATAAGTAGTGAGAAGGGACTCAAAACGCCTGTCGCTCATAACATTCTAAAGAAAGAAACGTACGCTTAGAATGGCTCTTACTTTTGTTCCATTGCTCCACAAGGCAGACCCCCAAGCAAGCTGGAGTAAGAAAAAAAGCAGGGCATTGGACAGGAAGATAGAGCAGGACAGAGCACACACACCTGAAAGAAATCAGAAGAAACACAAAGTTCGCAAAGCCAAGACTATCGCGCAGGAAATACAGCCGTGTATGTCTCTGACTGGGTTGCAGCTTTGATATCTAACAGAAATAGCAAATCCTCAAACACTGCTTTAAAATATTGCACATAATTAAAAAATACCTCTTCCAAACTGGCCTGTCCTGGCAGATGTCTAGTTCACAGAGAAAAAAAGTTTATGTGCAAATGGACAGAGTGGTTGGATATATTCCAGTGGCACTAGGGGGACTGACAGACGAACACAAGTAGAAGCCCAGACTTCTGTGTGGCATCCACCCCAGCATAACTCCCAAGTAGTTGTCTAACGTGAGGTGTGGTGTTTCCCCCACAACGCAGAAGCTCCAGGTGGGCAGGATTCTGTCTCTTAAATCTCCAGTACCTGGCACTAGGCCTGGACCACAGTAGGTGCTCGATAATTTTTTAATGAATAAATGAACAAGTATAAAAATGTGTGAACAAGCAAGAACTGAGTGTTAGTTGCTCGGTCATGTCCAACTCTTTGTTGGACAGCCCATGGATTGTAGTCCACCAGGCTCCTCTGTCCATGGAATTCTCCAGACAAGAATACTAGGGTTGGTTGCCATTTTCTTTTCCAGGGTTTATCTTCCTGACCCAGGGATCAAACCCAGGTCTCTGGCATTGAGGGAAGATTCTTCACCATCTAAGCCACCAATGAATCCCTTATTAAAATATGTTTTATCTCCTCAATTTTTCAAAGATTTCATCTTGGAGGCATTGGACATGTTTTACTTAAAACTAAAATGACAGGCAACATTTGATCTGTGTCTGCTTGGTACACATCAGTAATTTCATTACTGCCAGAAGACAATTTCTGAAATATTAAACTGAGCTAAGCCTATGAAATTTTAATTTTGGTATGTAAGGTCATAATCATTGAAATGGAAGGTATGTACTCTATGATTTTATCATTTATCATTTACACTAAGATTCACATATGCAAAACCTATTTTATTGGTAAAAAGAGGGTAAATAAAAGCCATATAAAATTCAGGAGAACCAAAAAAGCATACTTCCTATATACATATTTACAAGCCTACCATCAAAATAGCAATGTGAGCACCATGCTCATATTTTTTCCTTATATATCATATAATACAAGGTTTCATGGACCTCTTTTACACCTTATTATGGTTTAAACTTGGTTTTTTCACAGCTATTTATTTCCAACGGCTTCCCAGGTGGCTCAGTGGTAAAGAAGTCATCTGCCAAGCAAGAGACTTGGGTTCAATCACTGGGCCTGGAAGATCCCCTGGAGAAGGAAATGGCAATTCACTTCAGTATTCTTGCCTAGAGAATCCCATGGGCAGAGGACTACAGTCCATGGGTTTGCAAAAGAGTGAGACATGACTCAGCAACTACACAACAACAAATTTACTTCCAGGGCCTTTGCAGTACTGAAAGTCATTGATGAAGTAAGAAATTTTTTTCTTTTTTTAACTTACATTTTTTAAAAGCCACACAGCATGCGGGATCTTAGTTCCTCAACCAGGGATTAAATCTGCACCCCCTGAAGTGGAAGCAGGGAGTCTTAACCACTGAACCACCTGGATGGTCCCAAGAAATTTCTTTTTAACTAGTAATTTAGACATTCCTCTAGTTTTTGTTTTTTAACCAAAAGAATCTATTTCAATAAGAAAGGTAAAATCATCCTATTTATCCTAATCAGTCGTGTAAAGTGCATATCCCAGTCAGTCCTGAAAGGAATGTTTGAGTAGTGACTTGAATCCAGACCTTTCAAATGTACTCACCCAAAAGCACATCAGATCTTTCTCGAGCATACACACCTCCTGGGACAAATTTAAAAGCTGTGCACCAGGCACAGAAAAATATTTCTAGAATATAAAATACCATGGCAGTGGTCATGGCTTTTCCAGGGCTTGAGCCTGAGCTAATAAGCTGTCCAAGCACTTGAGGCCACATGGATGCCGTGAAGAGAGCAAGCACACAGCCAGACACAGCGGCTGCCCACGTGGGCAGGTAAAGGAGTCCTGCTGCCGAGGTCGTTCCTGTTTGTGAGAGAGAGAAAGAAAACCAATCACACAGGAAAGCAGTAATAGCCTCTTCCATTTTCTTTAAAAAAAAAAAAAAAAGAAAGAAAGAAAGAAAGAAAAGAATAATAAGCTTATAGGATGACCACTTTATGGCTATTTAGAGCCAGAAGGGACCTCAGGGGGCATGCTGGTTCAATTTCTAGACTGATGAGAAACTAAGGTCTTGGCAAGGTTAATATGCTTTGCTTAAGGTCACACAGCTATTTACTTGCACAGCTGGAGGTGGAATGTAGATCCAGAAAATCTCAGTCCAGTGCTAGGTCTTTGAGAAGAGCAGTGGAAGAGAAGAAGGCATTTTTAGGTTGTGTTAAAATTCATATAGCAAAAACTGAAAAAAAAATGAAATTATCTGAAATATCAAGAATATGTTCATTTAATTTAACCAGACATATCTAGGACATTAGAAAACAGGTAAAGTCAGGGTAGTTTCTGAAACATTTTTGTTAAGAACTTTTCTAAAGCAGGTTCCATCCATTTAAATGTTGCCTGTCAACCCACAATACATACACTGACTTTCTCAATCTCACAGTCCTAAAAGAAGCTGTGATTGAGATTGCATTTCTGGACTCACTGCTTTATAGTTCTGCAGGCAGTTCATTCATGCACACATCAGCCTCTGAGGTGCTGGGGGGCTGTGGAATCTGCGTGGTCCATTGGAGGCACTTAGTAAATGTTTGCTAATTCATTGAGCCAGATCTGAAGGAATATGACCTTTCTCCGTATTCCTATGAAATCAGCTTTGAGATGGCAGCACAGCACTCCATTTTGGGGCCATCAATATAACACCTTTGCACAGAATATGATATTTTCTAGACATTGGACATTTCCGTCAACATTATATATAATAGAGACCCACCCTTTAAGGACGTCTACAGCAGCCTCTGACTGCTTGGGGCAAGAATTCCAGGAAGAGGATCCAGCCCGCTTCTTAGCACCCCATGGCTCTCATCCAGCAGCAAGCTCCACCCGCACCATCACAGTGCCATGTGACTGTCCTTCCCCACTTCAAAAAGAACAGCATTCGGATGAATGTGAGAACCAGACTGCAGGGCCCACTACAACCCACAGATTTTAATTCCATAGTTAGGTCTTCAAATTTTTAACATGGTTATCTTAATAACAACTTTTTAAATTTGAAATAAACAAATGCAAAGCCTATTCACTGAAAGAAATTTAAGAATGCAGAACTGTAAAGAAGCAATTAAGGAACACCTAGGACTGAGATACAGAGAGGGCAATGGCACCCCACTCCAGTGCTTTTGGCTGGAAAATCCCATAGACGGAGGAGCGTGGTGGGCTGCAGTCCATGGGGTCGCTGAGGGTCAGACACAGCAACTTCACTTTCACTTTTCACTTTCATGCACTGGAGAAGGAAATGGCAACCCACTCCAGTGTTCTTGCCTGGAGAATCCCAGGGATGGCGGAGCCTGGTGGGCTGCCGTCTGTGGGGTCGCACAGAGTCGGACACGACTGAAGCGACTTAGCAGCAGCAGGACTGAGATAAGACGATCCCAGCTAATACACCTATATATTTCCCCTATGTCATTTTCTGTATATATACAGAAGTATTTTTACATAAAAAAATGAATCAAGCCACATATTAAGGATTATATTCTGCTGTTTGTGGGACATTATATTAGGAACATTTTTTTCATGTCATTAATATTTTTCTTCTAAAACATGTTTATGTATATATACTCTTCCTCTGGAAAAATATACAACAAAAAATAATCATTTTCCTACTGATGGCCATTTAGAAAGCTTTCAACACTGTGAGGAACATCTTTCTTTGTCAACTAATCTCTCACTACATCTCTGATTACTTCCTTAAAATAACTCTTAAAAAGATTCTTAGAAGTACAACTACCGCGTCAGCAGACAAAAGCATTTTAAGGAGTCAATACTTGTGGTGCTTTCCTGAGAGGTTACAGCAGTTCTCACTTCCTCCAGAAACGTGATCAAAAGCATTTCTTTCTAAAAAGTTTTACCAAATTAATGATGACATTTATAGCATATTTTGATTTTCATTTATTTGATTATTAGGGAAGTGAAGTCGGTCAGTCGTGTCCGACTCTTTGCAACCCCGTGGACTGTAGCCCACCAGGCTCCTCCGTCCACAGGATTCTCCAGGCAAGAATACTGGAGTGAGTTGTCATGTCCTTCTCCAGAGGATCTTCCCAACCCAGGGATCGAACCCAGGACTCCCGCATTGCAGGCAGACGCTTTTAACCTCTGAGCCACCAGGGAAGCCCTATTTGATTATTAGGGGGGGTGGTGGAATTTTTCTGTTTACCAATTTAAGTGAAATGAAAGTCACTCAGTAGTGTCCAACTCTTTGCAACTCCATGGACTGCAGTCCATGGAATTCTCCAGGCCAAAAACTGGAGTAGGTAGCCTTTCCCTTCTCCAGGGGATCTTCCCAACCCAGGGATCAAACCCAGATCTCCCACATTGCTGGCAGATTCTTTACCAGCTGAGCGACCAGGGAAGTTCCAACTTTACCAGCTTACACTGACTGTCTTTCTAAAAAATGAGTCCTAATTAGATATTTTGATCTATGACATTGTTGCATCTGTCTTACTACAAAGAAAGGAAAGAAAATCTCTCTTCAAATTACCCTTGATGGTGATCACTTTCATTTTTAATTTCATTTCTATTTTTAAACCGGCTACATATTTTTCAATCCACTAAAATTGTATTTTTACAGTTATAAATTCAAAACCCCAAAATCTGAAAGGTGAAAAAGAGTCCCTCTGGTCCCCTATGAGTTCCCCTTAGTGAAGGTGACCAATGTTAGCATTTTCTTTGCCATCCTCCTGGAGACAGTCTGTGCACGGGAAGAAAAAGGCATATGTGTACATTTTCCTCCCTTTTTGTACACCAGTGGGAGCATATGATACACTGTTACTTTGCCTGTTTCTCTTAACCATGTAGCTTAACTAGTGTTCTGTTTGAGGCTGTGTCCTCCCAAATAAGAAGAAAGTGGAGAAAGCCACTAGACCATTGAGGTATGACCTAAATCAAATCCCTTATGATTATACAGTGGAAATGAGAAATAGATTTAAGGGACTAGATCTGATAGAGTGCCTGATGAACTATGGATGAAAGTTCGTGACACTGTACAAGAGACAGGAATTAAGACCATCCCCAAGAAAAAGAAATGCAAAAGAGCAAAATGGCTGTCTGAGGAGGCCTAACAAATAGCTGTGAAAAGACAGGAAGCGAAAATCAAAGGAGAAAAGGAAAGAGATACCCATGTGAATGCAGAGTTCCAAAGAATAGCAAGGAGAAATAAGAAAGCCTTCCTCAGTAATCAATGCAAAGAAATAGAGGAAAACAATAGAATGGGAAAGAACAGAGGTCTCTGTAAGAAAATTTGAGATACCAAGGGAAAATTTCATGCAAAGATGGGCTCAATGAAGGACAGAACTGGTACAGACCTAACAGAAACAGAAGATATTAAGAAGAGGCGGCAAGAATACACAGAACTGTACAAAAAAGATCTTCACGACCCAGATAATCACAATGGTGTGATCACTCACCTAGAGCCAGACATCCTGGAATGTGAAGTCAAGTGGGCCTTAGAANGAGAAATACTTTTAAAACCTCAGTGAAAGCCTCATTCAAAAGGTGGATTCAAAAATAAAAAGGTGGATTTGAATGCTCAGAATTCACCAGTTGTTCAAAATATGGAAATAGCAGGAGGAATACCATTATAGAAATTTTATAAAAATTATAGCCAAACAGTACTTCCAAGAATTCAAAGAGGCTGAAACCTGGTAAGTAAGTGGCAACAAATTCCTATGAACACTGCTAGCCAAATACTATACTGATGAACTATGGTGTGCACACTAATAAAGCAATGCATTATCACACAGTGAAAAAATACTTCATAAATGCATCTTGATACACACTTTCAATTACATAATGAAGCATCCATATCCCATAATTGTTATAGGTTTTCAGAGAATACAGAAAATCATATTTGCTTTCTTTCTGTATTCATTATTGTTTGAATTTTTTGCAATAAGTAATTTCTACAAAATACTATTTTTAAAAGAAAAACAGAAGTAGAGTCATCATTTGTATAATTATAAAAAGTCAATGCTTCTCAGATTGACAGTAATTTCCACTGTCACTTGACTAATATGCATCCTTTGGTCAGTTGAGCCCCTTCTGTCCCTCTTTCTCCTTGATCTTCAGAGAAGTCAAATTTGGGGGGAAACGACAGTATGTAGCGAAGCTCACCTGTGTGACCCGGCAACTCTCGGCTCACTCTCACATTGCCCTCTCTGGTTTTTAAGTTATATATAGAGCAGATGTTGTCCAGTCCTCCACAAGCGACGTAATTACCAGAGGGCGCATAAGCACAGGTCATCACCCAGGAAGATCGCAGAGGGATCGCATGCATCTGCAGAACCAACACGACAGCAACACTAAGGCTACAAAAGTCACGGAGTTTTCAAACCTATTCACAGTGAAGTGGATACTACGCAAACATAAATATATCTTAAAAATAAGCCAAGTAAAATAAAGACTACAATGAGCTGAGAAACTGAAAGACAACAAAAAAAAGCACACTAAAATGCCCGTTATACTTTCTACATATTGCCAACCATTTGGATTTAAGTGCTCTTTTCAGAAAGTATTCTTTTACGAAGAACAAAGACAGAGAATGTTTCAACACTAATAGAGCTGTTTGAAATATTAAGTGTAAAATGCTAAAAAAAAAAAAAAACTTAATAAAATTCTTGGCTTTTTGCAGTAGTGTTCAAAAGAAGAATTTCCTACAACAGAACACTGAACAATACAAGAACTGGAGTTGAATAGAATGGTCCTTCCATGAAGAACTATGTTTTTCCAATAACTCATATTCTGGGCTTGAATTTGAA
Source organism: Neotragus moschatus (assembly GCA_006410615.1). Lineage (NCBI taxonomy): Eukaryota > Metazoa > Chordata > Mammalia > Artiodactyla > Bovidae > Neotragus > Neotragus moschatus. The sequence continues at coordinate 580,445 of SJYA01000967.1, read as the reverse complement.
CAACGGTAATAGTTTGCACTGATCTACTCACACCATTGTCTGATGTCTTATTACCCAACACCAAGCATTTGCAAGTCAGGTAGCAGTTTAATGTGAATGGGAACATCAAGGCTAAATGGCCCAGACACAGAATCAACATATTGCGTGATTACTATGCTCTCACTTAACCCAAAAGAGTATTTTTCATTTTAGGAAAATATAGCTGGAAGTCATTGATTGATACCAAAAAACTAAGAAAACTATTATATTACAAATCTATCCTAGCTAGCTTTTAAATTCTCAAGCAGGCTGAAGTTACTGTTTGCTTCACAAAATAGTACTTCTAAATCTTTAATGGAAACAGTGGTATAAGTGTACGTAGAATCTAAAAGTATTTGACTTGTGAGCGTTTTCTTGGAGCTTTTCCACTACCACTCAATACCTCTACATCAAGAATTCTTTCCAGGAGACATCAGAAGAACCCACTAGTTTTTACCACCAAGGGATCTAAACAAATTGTAATCTGCCTCCAACCTAGTCAATCTTCTGAACAGCCCAGAAACACAAATCAATGCCTAACATTCCAGCTTATCCACAACTAAAAATAAAAAATATAAGGTCATTGTCACACTAGGAAATGGGAACTTTACAAAAATCATTTATATGCAAAACTGATGCACACTATCTTTTAATATTTGAGTATGAAATATGGGACTCAAGACACATTGAAGTATATTCCTAGAGTTGTCTTTGGGAATAAAAAAAGGGCTAAATATGAAAAGCAAATACTAGGCCTAAAGAGAGGACCTAAGTAAAAATTAATGGAATAAATTTATCCCAGGAAGAAATTATAACCTTGAAGTAATAGAATAAAGGAAAGAATTGGTTTATCAAACCAAATAAAAGGTTATATAAGAGGATGATTAAAAAATTCTACCTTATTTGTTGTATAGCTATCCCAAATAATTAATTTTCCATCTTGGGAAGCACTGACTAGCAGCCTAGAGGAGCAAACACAAAAATAATGTGACACTTAGAGGAAAAAAGTAGTTTAAATTAATTATGCATTGCATTAATGTAGAACAGTTCAGAAAAGACAAATATAATTTTTCTAATAAAAAATGTGATACCAGGAAACATTCTCAACTTAAAAAAATATATTCTGCATGCCAAAAATTGTCAACATTAAAATTTTTTAGAGATTTTACTAAAAATGTCTCTGTTATGATCCAACTTTTTCATGGTGACAATATTCTAGGTATTACTCACGATTTTGGTAGCTCTTAGTTGACTGGCTTAGAATGTACTGACTTAAATATAATGACAATGAAGTACATGCAAGTCTAACAACCATGTTTCATTCAATCTAAAAATATCAATTGAGAGCCTGTGATGGAAAGGCTGTCTTAATGGCACAACATAGGTGATACCTCCTACCCTTGGGGCCTCTACCATCTGGTGGAGATAGGACATTTACTAACATAAACTAGATAAGTGAAAATAGTCAAAGGAGTATAAAGGCCATAGGAAAACAAATGAGGGACAGATAACTACTGAGTTACTCTAGTAGCCTGGTGAAAGAAAACACGTCTTGAAAAAGGGAATTTTGAAAGCTGGAGAAAGCTGCACTCTTATAAAGAGTGCAAGTTCCATGGCAAGAGGTGGAAAAATACAATGGGTGTTTCAAAATTTCCCAGTTACACAGACTTCATAAGAAATGGAAAAAACAGCTGGGAAAAGCAGACTGGGCTTAAACAGCTGCCAGGCTAACTAGAAACTCTTGACTGAAGTTACAGGCCACTGGATTTCTTGTTCTCCTTTGGAATTTTATTTTCACTATGGTATAAAATTCAAAAGATACAAAAGGATAGATATACAGTGGAAAGAATCACGTTCTGTGTTCCTATCACTCAGCCACCCACTTCCCTTCACTACGGGTAAATAACGTTATCAGGTTCTTATGTAGTAATCACTGTAAGTTTTAAGAAAGGGCAGATACAACCACAGGGTACCGGATGGAACTAAAGCTTTTTTAAAAACAATTGGTATCATCAGCACTGAGTTGAGAAAAAAGTTAAGTAACAGGCTGATAATCAGAACGAGTAGAAAGACAAGGTGAGACAGGTGCTTTACTGACACTTCGTGTTCTATGAAGATTAATAGTCTCGAGGAAATTTTAAGTAAGAACCATTAACATTTTCAAGTGATTGTATTTTGAGTTATGTATTTGCTATCTCAATGGTTAGATTACTTCTTATGTTAAATTTAAGGGAAAAAAAAACATTTGGCCTAGCTTTACGTCTGTTGTTAGTTATATACTTTCATTTATCCCCTCTGAAGAGGCAGAAGTTCTATATTACTGTATTCAAGAATCCTATTTATACTGAGATGTGGGAACCATTAAAACAGGTAGCAACATTTTTAGATTCTCCTGGAAGAAGAGAAAAAACATGTGCAACGTCTATTAAAAACTAATTGGTTGGGCTTCCCCAGTGGCTCAGTGGTAAAGAATCCACCTGCTAATGCAGGAGACATGGGTTCAATCCCTGATCAGGGAACATTTCACAGGCCACAGAGCAACTAAGCCCACGCACCACAACTACCGAGCTTGTGCTCCAGAGCCTGAGAGCTGCAACTGCTGAAGCCTCCAAGCCCTAGAGCCTGTACTCTGCAACGAGAAGCCACCACAACGAGAAGCCCACACACTGCAATGAAGAGAAGCCCCAGAGCTGGAGAAAAGCCCATGCAGCAACAAAGCCCAGCACAGCCAGTGATAATGATAAATCAATAAATTTTTTAAATTAATGTTTAAAATGTTTATTTATTTGGCCACGCCAGGTCTTAGCTGTGGCACAGGGGATCTTTGGTCTTTGTTGTGGCATGCAAGCTCTTTAGTTGTGGCATGCGATCTTTTAGTTGCAGCATGTGGGATCTACTTCCCTAATCAGGGATCGAACCTCGGCCCTCTGCATTGGGAGTGCAGAGTCTTAGCCACTGGACCACCAGGGAAGTCCCCCCAAATAATTTCTTAGTTAAGAAATTTTCCCAATTAGATGGACCAAATCAAAGGAACAAGTCAATCATTATGGAAGCAGGGTCAGACACTGTGTAGTATTGTCAGATACTCTGGAAAAAGCACAGACCATACTGCAACCCTGTGAACAAGTCATGGCCAGCCATTCAACTACAACCCAGATGGCTGCTGTGTGTGTGTGTGCATGCACGCTCACTACAAACACACTTGCAGGGTGTGGCTGGGGAATAAAAGATGTATTCAATGAAAATGTCTTTTTGTAATTCCATCCTTCGTGAATTTAGATAATGAATAAATTATAGCAATATCTGGTAACTTGTACACAGCAATATTCAACAAATATTTCCTTATTACCTGAAATTTCAATGTTTATTATGCAATAAAACTACCTTGACATGTTAAGAAACAAAGTATAATACCCCACTGCAAAGAAAAGAAATCCTAAACACTTTTCCTACATCATTCGATAAAGGGTATTTCTGAGAGGCAAATTTCTTTTCTATATTAAAGGTTTCTAAACTTTTAAAGTGTCAATGAATATTTTTATTAAGAGCAAAGCAGTCATATTAGATGCATTTTTTTCAAACACTTCATAGATATAGGTTGTTTCTAATGGACAATGCAAGTGATGAGTCAACAAAATAATTTTGCAGGCAGTTTGAAAATGGCAGGTACAAACCTTGAATCATATCCCCAGTGCATAGCATAGATTTTAGCTAGGTGACCTCTCAGCGTACGTCTCGTTCGCATTTGTATTCGACCCACGGAATCCATATTTGACGTGATCTTTAGGAAGTGATGAGAATGTTATTCTTTATCTTAGACACAGCTCAAAAAATAAAGCAGAAACAATTAACTGGCACTAAAGTAGACATAAAATAAATGGACAGTTACTGAAGATATTTTAATATAAATAATTCCTATGATGCTCAAGAAAAAGTATGATTTATCTGCACACCTTCCAATAAGAACACCTTCTGTAGACTAGTAAGAAAATAGACATACCGTCCAACCTTAGTAAAAAAAAACCAGCCACAAATAAAAAGATAATAGATGATCAAATAGTAAAATATTTATAATTTTAACTATTTAAAGAAAGCCAATTTTTGATTTAAATAGCACATAAAATATCTTTAATAAAAATGAGCAATTTTAATTAATGAAACTTTCCTAATAGTTTATATAAGGAACAAACTTAATCAGGGCATATCAAGAAGCAGCAGAAGCTACCTAAAAAAGAAATGTATATGAATCTATGTATTTTTATAATATTTACTTTTTCACAGACTTTCATTTTCACAAGTATGTTTTAAAAGGCTCTTGAACAGCATCTGACAAATTACAAAGTCTTTTTAATAGAGATCTCATTTTTCTTTCAATTAAATATTAATAAATAGAACCTGTCATTTGCATTGCTGTCAAGCTATTTCATGCAAATTAGTAAAAGAAACTGAGGAAGAAAACTTTACCTGGACAAGTGTTGCATCATTACATGCTTTCCTAGCATCCTGAAATAAAGATGATCATACATTTAGACATGGAAATCCCTAGATACGATTTAAAATAAGTTTTTCATTGGAAATGCAGATTTGAAATACACTCCTTAGTGTACTACACAATCTTTGGTTTATTGAGAAAATTCACGTAGCATAAAATTAACCACTTTAATCACTTTAATGTGTGCAGCTGGACTGGTTAGGATATTGACAATGTTGGGGAACCATCACCACTACCTAGCTACAGAACAATTTCATCACGCCCCCAAAAAGAAACCCTATACTTTCCAATTCCCTCTTCCCCTACCACCAGGTGATGATAATTTTCTTTCTAGTCAATTTACCCACTCAGGACAATGCACACAAATGGAATCATACAATACGTGATTTTCGTGTGTCTGGCTTCCTTCATTTAAATGTAATGTTCTGAAGGTTCATTCATGTTGTATCCTGTGTCAGTATTTCATTCCTTTTTATGGCTGAGTAATATTTCATTGTATGAATATATTACATTTTGTTTATCCATTAATTAACTGGGTGGACATTTATGCTGTTTCTACTTTGTGGTTTTATGATTAATGATGCTGTGATTACTCATATACAAGTTTCTGTGTGTATGAATGTTTTCAATTGTCCTGGGCATACAACTATAAGTAGACTTGGTGGGTAATACGATAATTGACATCTCATCTGTTTATTTGTGGTTTTATTTCTATTGCTTTAGGAGACTGACCTAAGAAAACAGTGTTATGATATATGTCAGAGAATATTTTGCCCATGCTCTCTTGCAGGAGTATTATGGTATCATGTATTATATTTAAGTCAGAGAAAATGACTTTAAAATATAGACTGTTACAAGAGACAAGAGGACACTACATAATGATCAAGGGATCAATCCAAGAAGAAGATGTAATAATTGTAAATATAAAGGCACCCAACATAGGAAAACTTCAACAAATAAGCCAAATATGCTAACAGTCATAAAATGAGAAGTCGACAGTAACAATCATCATTGGGAACTTTAACACCTCAATTACAGCAATGGATAGGTCATCCAGACAGAGAATCAATAAGGAAAAAGAGGCCTCAAATGACACATTAGATCAAATGGACTGAACTGATATTTATGGAGCATTTACCTTCCCACCAACAGTGTAGAAGTGTTCCCTTTTCTCCACACCTTCTATAGCATTTGTTCTTTGTAGATTTTTTGATGATGGCCATTCTGACTGTTACGAGATAATATCTCACTGTAGTTGTGATTTGCATTTCTCTAAAAATTAGCGATCTTGACCATCTTATCATGTGCCTTTTAGCTATCTCTCTGTCATCTTTGGAGAAATCTCTATTTAGATCTTTCACCATTAACATGGGTTGCTTATTTCTTTCATATTGAGCTACAAGAGCACTTTATATAATTTGGAGTTAATCCCATGTTGACTGCTTCATTCGTAAATACTTCCTCTCATGCTGTGGGTTGCCTCTCGTTTTGTTTATGGCCTCTTTTGCTGTACGAAACTTTTAAATTTAATTAGATCTCACTTGTGTTAGAGAATGTTCTAATTTCACTCTTTAAAAATCCATGTAGCTCTTCAAGTCTTTCTAGTACCACTTATTGAAGAGACTGTCTTTTCTCCACTGTATATTCTTGCCTCATTTGTTGTACATTAATTTTTAGAGAAATGCAAATCAAAACTAAAATGAGATACCACCTCACAAGAGTTAAAGAAGGCCATCATGCAAAAGTCCACAAACAATGAATGCTAGGTGGATGTGGAGAAAAGGGAACCCTCCTACACTGTTGATGAGTATATAAACTGGTACAGCCACCATAGAGAACAGTATGGAGGTTCCTTAAAAAGCTAAAAATAGAACTAGCAAATAATCCAGCATTCTACTCCTGGACAAATATCCAGAGAAAATCACAATTCTAAAAGATACATGCACAGACTTTCCTGGTGGTTAGCAGTTAAGAATTCACCCACCACTGCAGGGAACATGGGATCAGTCCCTGCTCTGGGAAGATTCTACATGCCAAGAGGTAACTAAGCCTGTGTGCCACAAACTACTGAGCCTGCGTGCAGCAACTACTGAAGCTCGTGCACCCTACTGAGAGCTCATCCTTCAGTTCAGTTCACTCACTCAGTCATGTCCGACTCTCTGCGACCCCACGGACTGTGGCACACCAGGCTTCCCAGTCCATCATCAACTCCTGGAGCTTATTCAAACTCATGGCCATCGAGTCAGTAATGCCATCCAACTATCTCATTCTCTGTTGTCCCCTTCTCCTCCTGCCTTCAATCTTTCTCAGCATCAGGCTATTTTCCAATGAGTCAGTGAGTTCTTCGCATCAGGTGGCCAAAGTATTGGAGCGTCAGCTTCAGCATCAGTCCTTCCAATGAATATTCAGGACTGATTTCCTTTAGGATTGACTGGTTTAATCTCCTTGTAGTCCAAGAGACTCTGAAGAGTCTTCTCCAACACTACAGTTCAAAAGCATCAATTCTTCAGTGCTCTTCAACTCGCACATCCATACACAACCACTGGAAAAACCACAGCTTTGACTAGACAGACCTTTGTCAGCAAAGTAATGTCTCTGCTTTTTAATATACTGTCTAGGTTGGTCATAGCTTTCCTTCCAAGGAGCAAGCGTCTTCTAATTTCATGGCTGCAGCCACCATCTGCAGCGATTTTGGAGCCCCCCAAAATAAAGTCTCTCATTGTTTCCATTGTTTAACCATCCATTTGCCATGAAGTTACAGGACCATATGCCATGATCTTAGTTTTCTGAATGTTGAATTTTAAGCCAACTTTTTCACTCTCCTCTTTTCCTTTCATCAAGAGGCTCTTTAGTTCTTCTTCACTTTCTGCCATAAGGGTGGTGTCATCTGCATATCTGAGGTTATTGATATTTCTCCGAGCAATCTTACTTCCAGCATGTGCTTCATCCAGCCCAGCATTTTGCATGATGTACTTTGCATGTAAGTTAAATAAGCAGGGTGGCAATACACAGCCTTGACATACTCCTTCCTTTCCCTATTTGGAACCACTCTGTTGTTCCATGTCCAGTTCTACATACAGATTTCTCAGGAGGCAGGTAAGGTGGTTGGTATTCCCATCTCTTTCAGAATTTTCCACAGTTTGTTGTGATCTACACAGTTAAAGGCTTTGGCATAGTCAATAAAGCAGAAATAGAGGTTTTTCTGGAACTCTCTTGCTTCTTTGATGATCCAACAGATGTTGGCAATTTGATCTCTGGTTCCTCTGCCTTTTCTTAATCCAGCTTGAACATCTGGAAGTTCACCGTTCATGTACTGTTGAAGCCTATCTTGAAGAATTTTGAGCATTACTTTACTATCATGTGAGATGAGTGCAACTGTATGGTAGTTTGAACATTCTTTAGCACTGTCTTTCTTTGGGATTGGAATGAAAACTACTCAGCAGTGGCCACTGGACTGGAAAAGGTCAGTTTTCATTCCAATCTCAAAGCTCATCCTTAGGTAGGTTGAGGCCCTAGAGGAGGAAAAGGTCCAGGGCCATAGGAGAAAGGGGTCTGAGGTTCTCAAGGAGGAGAAAAGGACTTTTTTTTCTACATTGCTTTGTATTAGTCAATATAACAATGTATCTTGCTTAAGGACATGCTTCTCCTTAACAAGGACCTTCTGACTAATCTTGTTAAGATGTATGTTGGGGGAGTGGGTCTGGTAAGATCTTTCTATTGTTAGTTCTAATCCTGTTATCTTATCCTGTGGGAGTGGGTCTGGTAAAACGCTTTATTGTAACAAGGTATAAAGCTCCCTTGCAAAGACTAGGCGAAGCAGGGCACTCTCTGTCCCCCTTCTGATGTCTATGTCAGTTTTCTCTGTCCCCTTTTATACTTTAATAAAAGTCTGCTATACAAAAGTTCCTGAGTGATCAAGCCTGGTCCCTGGTCCCGAAGCTAAATCTTCGGAGACCACGAATCCGACATTGTTCTCCGTAAGCTATCACTATGCCCCACAACAAGAAAAGCCACCACAATGAGAAGCCCACGCACTGCCACTAGATAGCAGCCCCTGCTCGCCACAACCAGAGAAAAAGCCTGCACACAGCAACAAAGACCCAGTGCAGCCAAAAATAAATAAATAAAATTTTAAAGATACAGGCATGTTCACTGCAGCACCATTTACAATAGCCAGCACATGGAAACAACCTAGATGTCCATCAATAGATAAATGGATAAAGAAGAGCTGGTACATATATATACAATGGAGTATTATTCATCCATAACAAACACTGAAATAAGGCCATTTGCAACAACAACAATGGACCTAGAGATGAGAGATTATCATACTAAGTGAAGCAAGTCAGACAGAGAAAGACAAATATTGTACGACAATTACTGATATGTGGAATCTAAAAAGATTACAGGGAATACCCTGGTGGTCCAGTGGTTAGGACTCTGATTGTCCACTTCAGGGGACATGGGTTCAGTCCCTGGTCAGGGAATTAAGATTCTGCATGCCACATAGCCTGGCCAAAAAAAAAAAAAAAAAAGATGATTACAGATGAACCTATTTACTAAACAGAAAAAGACTCACAGACTTAAGAAAAAAAAAAAAAGTATGCTTCCCAAACAGGAAAGATGAAGGGAGAGGGATAAATTAGGAGCTTCAGATTAATACATACACACTACTATATATACACTAGATCATCAACAAAGACCTGCACAGCACTCTCTCTACTCATTATTCTGTAATAACCTATACGGAAAAGAATCTTAAAATGACTGGATATGTTAGGTAGGAAGTTAGGCATGAGTGATGAGGGGTGGCCTAGGTGAAAAGGATGCAAGCTAACCTTTAAACCCCATCCCAGACATGCCCAGGGGAGCTCACAGATATACTACAAAAATAACCACAGAGACTTTTCCAACTTCTCACAAGCACCTTAGACACACAGTGGAAACAAACTAACCACAGGGGCTTACGCAAGTAACCTTAGGCAGCTAGGAAGCCATTAAGGATTTATTAATGTTCCATACATCCAGACATCTGGTAACAACAGACTGCATTATGGGAAGACATGTGCAACAAAGCCTGTTGTTATATAGCCTGCAACTGTCAATCAGACTTGAATCTGTCCATTTGCATTCTCTTTCCTGACTGGTGGTGGTTAAAGCCCTCTTTTGCATTGGGCAGAACCAAAAGGAGGACAGGGGAAGTATGAAAAAGGAAACCCTTTTGACTTCTCTGGGGTCAGCCTGCTCCCATGTCTAGGGAGTGTCTGTTTAATAAAAGTTCTGTCTGCTTGAGCTGTAACTGAGGTGTTAGTTGCCTGTTGTTTTAAACCATTTAGTCTACCATTCCAAATTTGTGTTGCAATGAGATAAGAACAGAGGGAGAGAAATAAACCAACCTGACAGAAAGACAATCAGTTTGCTGTATACCTGAAATTGACACGGTCATTGTAAATCAGCTATACTCCAATAATAACATTAAACTAAAACTAAAAACAGACACACCACTTGACTCAGCAATTCCATTCCTGAGTATTTATCCAAAAAAATCCTGAAAACACTACTTTAAAAAAGATACATGTATCCCAATGTTCATTCTTTATAATTGCCAAGATATTAAAACAATCTAAGTGCCGGACAACAGATGATGCATAAAGAAAATACACACACACATATAACAGAATACTACTCAGACATAAAAAAGAATGAAATTTTGCCCTTTCCAATAATATGGATGCACTTGGGTGGTATCATGATAAGTGAAATAAGCCAGAGAAACGCTGCATGATATCACTTATACGTGTAATCTAAAGAATAAAGCAAACTAGTGAATACAACAAAAAGGAAGACTTACAAATACAGAGAACAAATTAGCAGTTATAGTGGGGAGAAGAGGTGGCGAGAATACANCCTTTCCAATAATATGGATGCACTTGGGTGGTATCATGATAAGTGAAATAAGCCAGAGAAACGCTGCATGATATCACTTATACGTGTAATCTAAAGAATAAAGCAAACTAGTGAATACAACAAAAAGGAAGACTTACAAATACAGAGAACAAATTAGCAGTTATAGTGGGGAGAAGAGGTGGCGAGAATACACAGAACTGTACAAAAAAGATCTTCACGACCCAGGTGATCATGGTGGTGTGTTCACTCACCTAGGGCCAGACATTCTGGAATGCGAAGTCAAGTGGGCCTTAGGAAGCATCACTATGAACAAAGCTAGTGGAGGTAATAGAATTCCAGTTAAGCTATTTCAAATCTTAAAAGATGATGCTCTTAAAGTGCTGCACTCAATATGCCAGCAAATTTGGAAAACTCAGCAGTGGCCACAGGACTGGAAAAAGTCAGTTTTCATTCCAATCCCAAAGAAAGGCAATGCCAAAGAATGCTCAATCTNACTCACCTAGAGCCAGACATCCTGGAATGTGAAGTCAAGTGGGCCTTAGAAAGCATCACTATGAACAAAACTAGTGGAGGTGATGGAATTCCAGTTGAGCTATTTCAAATCCTGAAAGATGACGCTGTGAAAATGCTGCACTCAATATGCCAGCAAATATGGAAAACTCAGCAGTGGCCACAGGACTGGAAAAGGTCAGTTTTCATTCTAATCCCAAAGAAAGGGAATGCCAAAGAATGCTCAAACTACCTCACAATTGCACTCATCTCACACACTAGTAAAGTAATGCTCAAAATTCTCCAAGCCAGGCTTTAGCAATACGTGAACTGTGAACTTCCAGATGTTCAAGCTGGTTTTAGAAAAGGCAGAGGAACCAGAGATCAAACTGCCAACATCCACTGGATCATGGAAAAAGCAAGAGAGTTCCAGAAAAACATCTATTTCTGCTTTATTGACTATGCCAAAGCCTTTGACTGTGTGGATCACAATAAACTGTGGGAAATTCTGAAAGAGATGAGAATACCAGGCCACCTGACCTGCCTCTTGAGAAACCTGGAACAACAGACTGGTTCCAAATAGGAAACAAGTACGTCAAGGCTATATATTGTCACCCTGCTTATTTAACTTATATGCAGAGTACATCATGAGAAACGTTGGGCTGGAGGAAGCACAAGCTGGAATCAAGATTGCCAGGAGAAATATCAATAACCTTAGATGTGTAGATGACACCACCCTTATGGCAGAAAGTGAAGAACTAAAGAGCCTCTTGATGAAAGTAAAAGAGAAGAGTGAAAAAGTTGGCTTAAAGCTCAACATTCAGAAAACTAAGATCATGGCATCTGGTCCCATCACTTCATGGGAAGTAGATGGGGAAACTCCAAAATCACTGTAGATGGTGATTGCAGCCATGAAATTAAAAGACGCTTACTCTTTGGAAGGAAAATTATGACCAATCTAGATAGCATATTCAAAAGCAGAGATATTACTTTGTCAACAAAGACCCGTCTAGTCAAGACTATGGTTTTTCCAGTGGTCATGTATGGATGTGAGAGTTGGACTATAAAGAAAGCTGTGCACCAAAGAATTGATGCTTTTGAACTATGTGGTGCTGGAGAAAACTCTTGAGAGTCCCTTGGATTGCAAGGAGATCCAACCAGTCCCTCCTAAAGGAGTTCAGTTCTGCGTGTTCATTGGAAGGACTGATGTTGAAGCTGAAACTCCAATACTTTGGTCAGCTGATGCAAAGAGTTGACTCATTGGAAAAGACCCTGATTCTGGGAAAGATTGAGGGCAGGAGGAGAAGGGGATGACAGAGGATGCGATGGCTGAATAGCATCATCAACTTGATGGACATGGGTTTGGGTGGACTCCGAGAATTGGTGATGGGCAGGAAGGCCTGGCGTGCTGCGGTTCATGGGATCACAAAGAGTTGGACACGACTGAGTGACTGAAGACAACAAGCAGAATTCATAGTAACTGAATATTCCAATGATATTTATAATAACCAACATGTTCATTTTCAATTGAACAAGTTCCTCATACAATAAAATAATAAGCATTCTGTATAGTACCCTGGGGTCCTATCAATGCCTTTAAGACATAGATGTCTTTTAAAATACAACTTTGATTTTACTAATTTAATTAGCATCAAGATCTAAAGTTCCTGTCTCTTCACATTTGGGAAATTCTATTGGTCACTGCCATAAGGAATTTCATACTTGGATCCAGTTGGAACTTAAACTGTACAATGAAAATGTATGATTTCTTTTTCTTCACTCTACTTTGAGATGTTTTCCAGAGATGAATCATGGTGAAAAGTGTGCACTGCCTCCAGATAATTAAGTGTGAGCTCCAACTTAATTCAGGTGAGCAGGCAGAGAGGGTGATAGAGTTCAAGAATTACAGCCCTGCTTTCCTCTCCACTGCAAATAGCAATAGCCATTAGAAGCCTTAAATCAGCTTGCCCCTAGGGCCTTTTATTTAATACTTCAGAAAATTAGTCAAACTAGATTAGGTTTAATGCACCAGGCTATGCTTACTTATCTGGAGAAATAAATATAAGCATAAACCTATAAGTTCAAGGCTTTCTGTTCTTTATGTTTCTGTGGACCTCAGCTTTTCCAGGTTTAAAATGAAGCTGCTAATTACATGCCCAATTAACATTTTGCTCCTACGCCATGAGAAAAGGCATGATACAAATGCTGAACAAATTTCAATTCATTTCATGTTCTTTCTCCTAATTGCATACAGATTAAGAAGCTATATATGCTCACTGTACACTCAGCACTGACAAGGTTCTCTGGCCATTTTTGTGCACAATCACAGGAGGCATTTCTTTGATGAGAAGAAAGGTTACTCCTAACATTATATTCATACAAAGCGTTCCCTTAAGGAATGTCTACCTGAAAAGACACAAACAAGTAAAAACAGTTCAACATGACTGCAACTGTTTGCTCACACAGCTCCAGGAGGATGCAGGCCTGGTTAACCTCAGGAATTGAGCAGCCTCCTGGCTGACACACGCCTCCACGCAAGGGTGATGGCACTGAGGGTGTACAGAAACGTATCGGGAGATGGTGAAGGACAGGGAAGCCCAGACTGCTGCAGTCCATGGGGTCGCAAAGAGCTGGACGTGACTTAACGGCTGAACCACCACCACCACCTCCACCTATGAGGTTATTAAACGTTATCAATGGAGTATTACTCAGCCACTAAAAAGAATACATTTGAATCAGTTCTAATGAGGTGGGTGGAACTGGAGCCGATTATACAGAGTGAAGTAAGCCAGAAAGAAAAACACCAATACAGTATACTAACACATATATATGGAATTTAGAAAGATAGTAATGTTAAACCTGTACGCAAGACAGCAAAAGAGACACAGATGTATAGAACAGCCTTTCGGACTCTGTGGGAGAGGGAGAGGATGGGATGATTTGGGAGAGTGGCATTGTAACATGTATGATATCATAAGTGAAACGAATCGCCGGTCTAGGTTTGATGCAGGATGCAGGATGCTTGGGACTGATGCGCGGGGATGATCCAGAGGGATGGTGTGGGGTGGGAGGGGGGAGAGGGGGTCGGGATTGGGAGCTCATATACACTCATGGCTGATTCATGTCAATGTATAGCAAAATGAATACAGTATTGTAAAGCAAAACAAACTAAAAAATAAAAATTTAAATTTAAGAAAAAAACCCTTATCTTCTATTATCGTTACATGTTATCTCATAAACCCATACCCAGCATCTAGTACAAAACTCTGAATCACTTGCTTAATTAAAATGAATAAGGATATCTCTGTTCACATAAACCAAACAGCATCTGCACTGTCACAGAGTGGGTATTTTTTTTTTTTAACTTAACACTAAAATTGACTCTAACCATTCCCGCCTTTTAAGGGGAGGGGAAAAGAGTGGCATAATTCAGTCACAGTAACAAAACAGGCACAATCATTAAAATAAGTAGATCGGGGACTTCCCTGGCCATCCAGTGGTTACGACTTCACCTTCCCATGCATGGGGTGAGGGTTCAATCCCTGGGTGGGGAGCTAAGATCCCACATGCCTTGGGGCCAAAAAAGCAAAACATAAAACAGAAGCCACATTGTAACAAATTCAATAAAGATTTTTTAAATGGTCCACACCAAAAAAGATTTAAAAAAATAATAGATGGTTCTGGAAATATGATAGTCTTCACCAACAGATTATCCTAAACGACATGACTGGGCAGAAAGGGTACAGGCTTTTGAATAAACAAACGTGGACCCTCCCAAAGCTGAACAGAGGAGTGAGGGGTGAAACTGGTTACCCACACAAGAGAAAGGGAAATTAAACTTCACTGTGAAGTCCCAAACGAGGGCATTCCTGAAAACCAGAGAAGCAAGACAGAGAAGGAGGTTTGGCCACATGGCATGTCCAACCCTCCATCTCCTCAGACCGTCAATAAAACTGCTACAGACATCTGTACCCAGATAAGTTATCTAGGAGACGGAGGAGAGGACGTCAGCATCACCAGGCAGATAAGACCCCTGAGGAGGAGTGGGAAAATGAGGAGGAGGAAGCAAGAACCTGGAGCCAGTAACCCCTGGTAACTGTGGTGACATCTGAGTTCTAGAGGCTGCAGCTGGTGAAACTGTCCTACCCAAATGGCACAGGCTTGTATGGTCATCTCCTTCCACCAGGGCCACATACCTGTGAGTAAATTGGACAAACAAGCATTTCTACAGAGAAACCACACACCTGTAATCCACCAGATTAAACTGGAACCCGGAAACCATGAACAAGGTGAGAGCATCAATCCACTTGCTAAGCCCAGCAGAACTGCACCTCTGTTAAACAACAAAAAAAGAGACATGTTATAGGCTATCTGATGCTGTTACTATTCCATTGCCCCAAGTATAAAATGGAAATGTATCTTCTACCTCTAGGCGCATCCAAGAGACAATGTGAGTGGGAAACAACCACTGAGACCACGAAAGTCCACTGGGAAACAATATTGTATACGTTCAGAACACTGACATAGGAGCACCTCTGACCTGTCATAAATGACGTCCGCAGTCTTTCACGGTCAATGTAAACAAAGTAACTGAGCTTCCTCAGACTATTATAGTTCACATCGGCTATGGGACATTTTAAATGACTCTGCGAAAGTCAAAAAGAAAAAGTCACTGGGAATAGTTTCTATTTAGTGTACCTCTTTTCATTTTTTTCTCACCCTCAATAGTTATCAATAGTTTCTGCCTTCCTAGGACTGAGGTGAGTTTGATAAATAATTATAAACTGTGTATCTTTGAAAATAACCACAAACTATTTCCTTAACTACTTTGGCAAAAACATGTAGGAGATGGGGAGGAAAAAAAAGAACTAAACAGAACTTCCCTGGTAGTCCAGTGGCTAAGACTCTGCATTCCCAATGTCAGGAGCCCAGTTTCAATCCCTGGTCAGGGAACTAGATTCCACATGCTGGAACTAAGAGTTTGCATGTCACAACTAAGAATCTGCATGCTGCAACTAAAGATCCTGGATGCTGCCACAAAGACCCAGTGCAACCAAATAAATTTGAATAATAAATAAATAAAAATAATATTAAAAAAAGAATTTAACTAAACTTTAGTGGGAAATTACAACATGGCATTCAATGAAGTAGCTATAATATAAATAAACTAAAAAACATACAGTGCTTACTAGATAGCAGGAACTGTTTGAGGATTTTTACATATACTAGCTCAGCTAATTTTCACAGGTCTGTAAAGTAAATGCTATGAAAAAGTGAAAGTGTTAGTTGCTCAGCTGTGTCTGACTCTTTGCAACACCATGGACTCTGGAACACCAGGCTCTTCTACCCACAGAATTCTCCAGGCAAGAATACTGGAGAGGGTTGCCATGTCCTTCTCCAGGGGATCACCCTAACCCAGGGATTGCATCATTGCGAGTAGATTCTTTACTGTCTGAGCCACCAGGGAAGCCCAAAGTAAATGCTATAATTATCCCCATTTTACAGAGGGGGAACACTGGGGAAAAGAGCACTTGAGTAACCTGCTGGATATTAGACACAGACGCCCACGCAGGACAAAGAATCTGAAACAGGCCCTCTGGCTCTGGAGTGAGGCTCTCGGCCGCTCTCCTGCCTGCTCCCACCCTCTAAGGTGAAGGATGGCCCTGGGTGTTCAGAAGACAGCAAAGGCCTGAGAGGACACGGTTGATCACTGTCTATCTCCAAGTCAATGACAAACGTTGATGAGGACCTACTGACAAACGTTGATGAGGACCTACTGTGTGCCAGGCTCTGTCCCGGGGTCTTGAGATGCATCTGCAAACAAAGAGCCCTTCCCTTCCCATGCTCACAGTCCAGAGGGGCCACTCACCTGGCCACACACAGTCCTCAATCGTCCCTGTCACCCCCCAGCATTCCCTCAGCACAGGGGCAAACAGCCCTCAAGCGCCTTCATCTCGGAGTACACAGTAATGTCACGCTTGTCTCGCTGCTCACACAGAGGAGCAAGGTGTTCAACCATACCAGTCAATTTCTGGATTGCTTCCAAACCCAAACTCACCCAAATGGGTTCGGATCTGGCCCTGGATGGGGGTGTCCACTCACTGCCCATCTGGAGACAAGAGACACCTCTCCAAAAATCCAGTGGGTAAGGAACATGAGGCTGCCAAAGGCAGCGCCTGCCAACAACCAGTTCAGACCAGAAACCACTGCCTTGGCTGCCTCACTGTTCTTCTTCTGTTGAGGTTTATAGCAGGCACCATCTAGAGTAAAAAACAAAAAAGGATCAGTTACACAGAAATTTATTCTATATTAGCCGACTTTAAACAAGTAGGAAATTGTACTTGGCTTCAAGGAGCTTACTTTAGAGGGGAAGGTGAGACCCCATAACAAGTAGAACATGCCAGGAGGCAGGCAGTGGGAGGCTAGATCAGGATTTTAGGAGAATAAATCATTTTGGAATCTGACAACTGAAAATGCAGAAAGGTATGTACTTCATGTGAAACAAACAGTTATGAGCTAAACTATATGTATGAAAAGTGAAAGGTAAGTTCAGGGAACAAATGCAGTCCACCTGGAATGGAACATTCCCTGTATACCAGGCTGCTTCTCCCAAAAAAGAACAAGGTCCTCCTCCAACCCTCTGAGCCCCCAGAGTGTTAACAGGGCAGCGACTGAGCACTTACTGTGGCCAGCCCCTCACATAAACTCGTTTAATCTTCACAGCAACTTTATGAGGTAGGCTCTATTATTAACCTCATCTCACAGAGTGAAAAACTGCGAGGCCCAGAGAAAACAGATCCAAGATCACAGAGCTGGTAGAGAGAGCCTAGCCAGTATCTGTGTGCTTTACTCTACTTCCTAGGACTGTTTTCACAGTGAGGTCTGTTTGTTGCATTAGTGACTTCACATACAGAAATGTACCAACTGCAGAAAATGCTGGCAAGAGAATGCCTTTATAGGAACAGAGAGCCTGCTGGGCAGATGCTTCGTGACACTGGGAAGCCTGCTTCAGGACAGAAGGAAACCTGAGAGTCTGCCTGTGGGAATGAAAGCATGATTTCATAGGCAGGAAGAAAGCCATTCTGCCCAGAAAGGAGTGAGGGGGAGGACGAGCAGAGCTGAAAGCTATGGGGGTGAGGGAGAGGGTACTGAAGACAGATGGTGACCAAGGGCCTGAAGGCCAAGGAGACAGTCTTTGGAAAAGAGAGCAGCTTAAGCTGACTTTCCCGAGTAACAACCCTGCTACGCACTATGGTGTGTGACTCTCCCCACAAGGCGCAGCAAATCTTCAATAAAACTACCCCCAAAAACGTTGCCAGGGATGATGAGATAGCCTGGGAAACCTGGAAAGGAGTTGAACTTTGTAAATGGGGCACAAGGCAAAAACAGGAAGGGACTAACAACTGGGTCACAAAAATTTAAAACAGAAGCGAGAAAAAAGAAAACTCCAGAAAGGTAAAGTCCAGAAATGTAAGGGATACCCTGAATCCAGATCCTTATCAGGTTATCCCTGTGAAGTTTGCTGCCTTAGTTTCTACTTCACATGTGAGCATTTTATAAAATGCAAAACATATTTTAGGGCACTAGAACTGAGTTCTAAATGGTCTAGTCAATATCAATGTCTCTTGATCAATTTGCATGCATGATGTTCCCCTGTTCTCACCACCCCCATTTCATACCAAAATTGGAGGAGTTAAACAAACTCTTTGTTCATGGTGAGCCAAACTCTCTAAACTTTCATTAACCTGTGAGATTTCTCCTTGTATTTACAGAAGTATAGTGACTCACTGAGAGTTACACACAAAGCCAGGAGCAAGTTAAGTAGAATCTAGCAACATTTCTTCCTTTTCTTCAGAAGTCTGGAGTTAGTGACTAATGCAAACGCGCAAGTCGCTTGTAAGCTCCGGACAGGTGATTCGAAAGATGGTATGAATATCCACGGAGCTAGTGGTAAAGAACCTGCCTGCCAATGCAGGAAATATAAGAGACAGGGGTTCGATCCCTGGGTCAGTTAGATCCCCTGGAGGACGGCACAGCAATCCACTCCAGTATTCTAGAGAGTCCCACAGACAGAGAAGCCTGGTAGGCTACAGACCATAAGGTTGCAGAGTCTGACTTGATTGAAGCGACTTAGCCCACAAGCACATGAATGTTTCTTTCTTTTTACATTTCAGATTTGGAGTTTAAATACCTTCAGACTTAAGGGTAGGGCGGGGTGGGTGAGGGGAGTGGAGCAAAAGCAAAACACAAACCAAGAGAAAAAAAAGAACAAATTCATGCAGTTCTCAGTGTTGGAGATTTGACTCCCTTGGACTGCAAGGAGATCAAACCAATCAATCCTAAAGGAAATCAGTCCTGAATATTCATAGGAAGGACTGATACTGAAGCTCTAATACTTTGGCCACCTGATGCGAAGAGCCAACTCATTGGAAAAGACCCTGATACTGGGAAAGATTAAAGGCAAGAGGAGAAGGGAACAACAGAGGATGAGATGGCTGGATGGCATCACTGATTCATTAGACATGAGTTTGAGCAAGCTCCGGGAGGTGGTGATGGACAAGGAAGCCTGGAGTGCTGCAGTCCATGCGGCTGCAAAGAGGTGGATACAACTGAGTGATTGAACTGAACTGATGCAGTTCTCAAGGCCCTTGCTAACAAATAAGTTTTCAGAGTATTACAGGTGGGCTGGGGTCAGTGTGGAGGCAGAGGGCTGATGGATCTCGTCCTGGAAAGCCCTGTTCAGAGGGAAAGAGGAGAAGACAAAGCTGAAAGCCAGCAGGGAACGTGAGGCCTGGGTCTACTTTTCCACTCCACAATGAGAGCCTGAGATGAACGGTTACTGTCACTGTCTGTGCTGCCAAGGAAAAGGTGCCTTCTGCTCAGATAATAGTCCACTTCCGAGGCCAGCGACTCTTGCAGAGGGAGAAAAAGCAGACATGGAGACAGAGTGCAGAAAGACTTGCTTTATCTTTCCAAGATGTGTGCCATTCAGATAAGAAAGGTAAACAAACTGTGCAAGAGAGAAAAATCCCTAAATAAACTGGGCCTATGCTTACCTGTGTAAATGCGATCAAGCGTGGCAATAGTACTTAATGTCAGTATCACTCTGTTGGACATCTGATAAGTCCAGACTGGGTTTAGTGACGTGTACCAAATGCGGAGAACAAGAAGAAGAATCTGTCCTAAAATGAACCCCCAGATTCTGAAGTACCTGTAAGCACAGAAATATTTTTAACAACTTTTTTGTGAGTGGTTTCAATGTACTCCTTCCATTGTGAATTTCACAGTGTCACAGGAGTATATAAGGTAGTCTTGTTGGTAATCTACACAACTTAGCCTTTATATAGCCCGTTACCTAGGCAACTCACTATAATTTCTCCATTCTCACAACATTATTGAGAGTAATGGCAAATACTCACATCCTGGTTTTGTGAAAAGGAAAAAAAAAAAATGAAACTTCGACAAGGCCTTTCTGAAAGCTAAAAACTGTATCTTGGAATGCCCAGTCCCAACTTCCCTTTGGTAACTGACCACACTTGTTTGCCTATAGGCACAAGATGCAAACTATACCTTTGCAAGGCACTTCCTGTCCACCACGTCACAGCATGCACCACCAGTGAGGAAGACAGACCAAGTGCAAGGACCATGAGCCGAAGTTTGGCATTTGGAGCCTGGAAGGAGGCGATGCTACCTACAAACAAATTTTAAGGAGAGCTAAACATTTCTGGCAAGCATGCCCTACTAGTTAATAATCTGCCTTTGATAACTTCTGTGTCTAATATCATGTTTACCCTCGGGAAGATAGAGTTAATGTATAATTATGTGTATGTATAAATCTTTTTGAACATTTTTATTGCAGTATTATTCATACCATAAAATTCACTGTGTTAAGATGTATGACTCAGTGATTCTTAATATGTTTACAAAGTTGCACAACTATACCTGAAGTGAACACTGTATTGTAAGCCAACTAAACTTAAATAAAAAAAAACTTTTTTTAAAAAAATTCATCTATGTTGTAGCATATGTCAGTGCTTCAATCCTTTTTATGGCTAAATAATATTCTGTTGCATGAATATATTGCTTTTTGTTTATTCATTCATCCCATTGATGGGCATTTGGATTGTTTCCACTTTGGGGGTATTGTGAATAATATTGCTACTAACATTTATGTACCAGGTCTTATGTGAGTGTTTCCATTTTTCTTGGGTCTAACTCCAAGGGGTGGAGTTGTTGGATCATATGACAACTATGTTTAACATTCTGAGGAACTGCCAAACTGTTTTCCAAACCAACTGCACCATTTTACGTTCCCATCAGCAATGTGTAACGATTTCAGTTTCTTCATGTTCTTGTCAACACTTAATATTGTCTATCTTTTTAATCAGGGCTATTTTAGTTAGTCCAAGTAATTAAGATCAAAACTAATCTAAATTAATTGCATTGAGCTGGTCAAAAAGTTCATTTGGGTTTTCTTTAATGAAAAATCCAAATGAACTTTTTGACCAACCCAACAGTATGAACTAGTTTAACAGTTTGATAGTTAACGATGTACTGATTAACCTAAAATATCTGAGGGAAAGGCAGTAACACTCATATCATCTTTGTAGTTGTGTAAGAATCCCTTCGGACTCTGCAAAAAACAACGTTGTTTCATCTTCTTAAGAAGTATCTGAAGTCCAAAAAAAAAAAAGTACCTGAGAAGGGAGTTTTAAGGCAAAGCATGACTTACTTCGGCCTCTCTTGAGCATCATCAAACTCAGTGGACACCTGGAAGAGCATCTGATACAAACTGGTTTCTTCATCCTGAAGTCACTTTCCTAACCCACATCTGAGTCACCTTCCTACCCACTCCCCTTTCTCAAATACAATTCTACCCTTTACTCAAGTTTTCAGGTTTTACTCAGGGTTTTCAGGGAGAAAGGAGATGAAAGGGGAACAACAAGAAGTATCTCAAACACCATACTCTCCATTTACTTCCTATTACATTACAGCCTCCAGAAGTTACTGGGCCAGAACCAGACTAAAAACAAAAAACTGTCCCAGAAACCGTATGGTGAGTGGCTCTGTAGGTAAAGCTGCCACAGGCAGCAATGAGCAAAGGCAACAAAAAAGTGCACTGACGAGATCCGCCCCATGAAGCCAACCACAGAGTGTAATGAGGCCGTAGTCATAAAAGAATTCTGTAAGCCAAGGATAGTTTAACTCAGTTACTATATATACTCTGGAAGTAGGAAGTTTCATCTTAATTATTTCTGGAGCTGAAAATTTCATGATCATTTGATATTTCTTTCCATTCCTATGGACATCATCTTTTAAAAGGATGCATTTTCCAGTGGTCTTTCCCACTGCTGCTTAGGGCTTCAGATCTTTGTGGGTAACCACAGAGCTTGCTACACTCACTAACCATGTTCTGCCTTCTTCAGAGACTGATGCACAGAAAAACAGAAGGTGAATTTCCTAGTGATTTCAGTCACTGGTCCTAGACAGATGAAATACACACAGCATGGTTGGTTCATGAACAAATGCCACTTGGAAAACTCAGAGAAACCAATTGTGTTACAGCAAAAGGGCAAGACAGGCAGTACTTTTCAGCTACAGATTCAACCAGACTGGAGTCTGGTATTTTTGTTTTATAAACTTTTTCTCCATGACCTCACATTCTTACTTTTTTTTTTTTTTACCACTAGTAATTTTCCAAGGTCTCTCAATGTTTATTAATATAATAACCTCAAGTCTTTGTGATAGTAAGTATATATTTTTTAATTACTGGATTCTGGCAATGTAACATATTGAAATCCAGAATTCAAACACTATGAAAGGTATACAGTGCAAAGTTTCATCTTCATATCTATCTCAATATCAAATTTTTCACCTTAGAAGCAACAAAAATATCAGTGTGTTTTAAAATACTTTTGGACCTATTTAATGCATGTTGAATTAATTACTAAATATATTTCATCTAGCCTATTTTACAAAAATGTCAGCATTCTGAACATACTGTTTAGTGCTTCTTTTTTTCTCACTTACTATTGAAGAACATTCCATTTCCTTACATAAATGTTCTCATTCTTTAATATAGCTGCATAGTATTCTATAGTACTCCCAGTTTCATAACCAAAATTTATTTAACCTAACCTATACCGTATAGATGACATTTAGATTATTTCTGACACTGTTATTATAAATCTTGATACAGTGATTAAATAACCTTTTTTTTTTTATCATTTCACACATACATAAGTTTATCTGTAGGATATATGCCCAGAAGTGGAATTGCTGAGTGAAAAATACAGAGCTGTAATTTTGATAAACACTGCTAAATTATCCTTTGCAGAAGCTGTTCAAATTTACATTCCCACCAGCAATGCATGAGTGCCTGTTTTCCCATGCTTACAATAATGTTATCTAAGTTTGTTCTTTATCAATCTGATATGAGAAACTATATATAAATATATATATATATAAAATATATATATGATTTGTATTCTATACCCTTTAGTATCTTTTAAAGAACAAATTATATTTCCTTTCCAGTAAACTGATCATATCCTTTGCTTTCTCTTCTATTGAGTTTTTGGTCCTTTTATTGAAAGTGAAAGTTGCTCAGTCGTGTCCGACTCTTTGCAACCCCACACACTATACAGTCCATGGAATTCTCCAGGCCAGAATACTGGAGTGGGTAGCCTTTCCCTTCCCCAGAGGATCTTCCCAACCCAGGGATCAAATCCATAGCTCCCCCATTCCAGGTGGATTCTTTACCAGCTGAGTCACAAGGGAAGCCCATAGATACTGGAGTGGATAGCCTATCCCTTCTCCAGTGGATCTTCCTGAGATCATATCCTTTGCTTTCTCTTCTGTTGAGTTATTGGTCCTTTATTACTGATTTGTAAAAACTCCATATATTAGTGAAATTAGCCCTTTGACTAGAAGAGTTGCAATATTTTTCCTAATTTATTGATTACCTTTGCTTACTACAATGTTCATCATGCATAATTTCCATATTTTTATGCATTATCATTTAACAACTTTTTAGTGACTTCTGAGTTTTGTATCAAAGTTGGAAAAAAGAACAAAAACATATTTAATACTTTCACATCTCCAAGGTATCTTTCCCCTCTTCAGTTCAGGGGTCCTGAAAATTTTCCAATCTGACAGAAAAGTTAAAAATGTAAATATGCTGACTCTTGGTCTAGACTTACAATTGTACTAAAATTCTTCAAGGCAGTAGTAAGAGAAAGAGACATCTTTTATTTTTTACATAATTATTTAGCATTCAAAGAACAGTTTCCATATTTCCCCTGGATTTTTAACTAAAAAAAAAGAAAGAAATTTAAGGAATCACTTTAAAATCTTACCAACAGTAATTATCCGCAGCAAGGCTAGCATCCATTTCTTATTAACCAGTTTCCAGACAGGAGTAATTGTGAGGAATAATGGAGAAAGAAATGCTACGGCAAAACCTTCCAACCCAGTGAGTCCCAGAGTTTGCAGGGGAAAGTAATAGATCATTGGGCCCAGGTCATGGCAGAGAGACCAAGAAACATATCCTAGGAGGGAAAAGGGGAAAAACAGTTTTTAAGAGAGAGAGAAAGTGTAACTTTGTCACGGTTTCAAACAATAGCCCTTCCCTCCGCTACAACTGTACTGCTTTCCTGGTGACTCAACCTGCCAATGCAGGGGACACATGCAGGGTTCAGTCCCTGGGTTGGGAAGATCCCCTGCAGAACAGAATGGCTACCCACTCCAGTATTCTTGCCTGGAGAATCCCATGGACAGAGGAGCCTGGCAGGTTACAGTCCATGGGGTTGCAAAGAGCCGAACACCACTTAATAGCTAAACAGCAACAACAACTACTACTACAACTTCTCTGGCTGGCTGCCCTCCTTCATGACTCTGGCCTTAACTGGGTTCCAATAAGAGAATTGCATCCCCTTCTCAGGTGCAGGATGAGAATGGCTTCCAGCTATTTTCAGTCCCTCAATATCCCCTGTTTGTCCCTTTAACCTCATTCATCATTTCAGTTCAGTTCAGTCGCTCAGTCGTGTCCAATTCTTTGAGACTCCAAGAACCACAGCACGCCAGGCCTCTCTGTCCATCACCAGCTCCCAGAGTTCACCCAAACTCATGTCTTTTGAGTCAGTGATGCCATCCAACCATCTCATCCTCTGTTTTCCCCTTCTCCTCCTGCCCTCAATCTTTCCCAGCATCAGGGTCTTTTCCAATGAGTCAACTCTTTGCATCAGGTTGCCAAAGTATTGGAGTTTCAGCTTCAACATCAGTCCTTCCAAAGAACACCTAGGACTGATCTCCTCTAGGATGGACTGGTTGGATCTCCTTGCGGTCCAAGAGGTTCTCAAGAGTCTTCTCTAACACCACAATTCAAAAGCATCAATTTTTTGACGCTCAGCTTTACTTACAGTCCAACTCTCACATCCATACATGACTACTGGAAAAACCATAGCCTTGACTAGACGGACCTTTGTTGACAAAGTAATGTCTCTGCTTTTTAATATGGTGTCCAGGTTCATACAGTTAGGTAAAGTGAAAGTAGCTCAGTGGTGTCTGACTCTTTGCAACTCAGTGGGCTGTAGTCCACCAGGTTCCTCTGTCTGTGGAGTTCTCCAGGCAAGAATACTGCAGTGGGTAGCCATTCCCTTCTCCAGGAGATCTTTAGATTCTTAACCATCTGAGCCACCAGGGAAGTCCCTTTATTAAAGGCTCTTCGTCTCCACCATCTAAGTTCAATCTGGTTTCCTGTCAGGACCCTGAAAAATTTCCTCAACTAATTTGACCTTTCTTTAATGAGAAACATGGTGAAAATAAAAAACAGCAAAAAACAATAGAACTCCTTCCTCCCACTCCAGACTACAACCAAAGGCAGGTTAGTAATCCTTTTCTTGTGAGTAGCCTATTTTAAACCTAAGCCTTAGGAGGCAGTGTGGGGTAGTGGAAAGTCCAGATTTGAAGTTACTTTCACATCTGCTGACCTTGTAATTTCTACAGTGATGATAATTAACCAATGGACATTTAACACATGTGAAGCTCTAAGTATTCACAGGGATCTTCTTTCTGATTCCTCAGACAACCTGTGTCCTATGAAATAACACTATTTCTACTCCTCCTTTACAAACGCAAAATCAAACAACAAAAAGTCCAGAGATCCTCAAAGTTAAGTAACTGCCTAAGGTCACAAATGGAGAAGGCAATGGCACCCCACTGCAGTACTTTTGCCTGGAAAATCCTATGGACAGAGGAGCCTGGTAGGCTACAGTCCGTGGGGTCGCTAGAGTCAGACAGGACTGAGCGACTTCACTTTCACTTTTCACTTTCCTGCATTGAAGAAGGAAATGGCAACCCACTCCAGTGTTCTTGCCTGGAGAATTCCAGGGACGAGGAAGCCTGGTGGGCTGCCACCGTTGGTGTCGCACAGAGTCGGACACAACTGAAGTGACTTAGCAGCAGCAGCAGCAAGGTCACAAAAGTAGTAAATAGCAGTGAACTGAAAACCAAGGAATCCAGTTCTAAACTATTCTTAATCACTGAAAACAGTACTTTTAACCACCCCACAGAGTTATGAGGATTAAAAAAGATCAAGTACACAGAGTACCTAGCACCCTAGGTACCTACTGAGTGCATAATTCTTTTTACATCTTGTACTTGTGAGATACAGACTGGGCCAATAATGAGCCTCCACGCCACCCCCCACCCCCCCAGCATTACCAGCTCCCAGAAAACCCAGTTCTTCGGAAGGTACTGGAAGGCACCCCTTCCTTCCATTATGAACTACCCATTTCCCAAACGTTTGTCTGGGAGTTCTGATTTCAACCACACAGTTCAGTTGAGTTCAGTTCAGTTGCTCAGTCATGTCCGACTCTTTGCGACCCCATGAATCGCAGCACGCCAGGCCTCCCTGTCCATCACCAACTGCCGGAGTTCACTCAGACTCACATCCATCGAGTCAACCACACAACTCAGACAATATTAACAACAACAGTTGTTCCTGGTACATTTTGCAAAGCTGCTAAGGGAACACACGACAGGATTCATGTCCCATGTCTGATGTATTTGGCCAAATGCTCACAATGTGTGACCACCACCCAAGCCCACTCGTGCCGGGCCAACCCAAGCAGCAGACACAGCCCTGAGTGTTACAGCCAGGGCGCCGAGGGAGTGGGGAGCGGCGCCCCCTTCTGAAAGATGCCATTTCCTCCTCCAAGGGATCTTCCTGACCCATGAATGGAGTCCCCTGCATTGGCAGGCAGATTCTTTACCATTGAGCCGCTTGGGAAGCCAAAACTCGGTACTGAAATTTATTCAGTTAAAGGTCATGGGTGAGGGGACTCAGGGTTGGTACCAGCCTCGCGGTTCGAGGCCGACAGGTGAAGAAGTCGTGCCCGTTGGGCGCAACACCAGGCGCAGGAGCTCGGGAAGACGGGGGAGCGCCAGATCCTCGGAACCTCAATCTAGGGCTTTTCTCTCTTTTTAAAATTCCTTCAGCAGCAGAAGGTGACAGGGGACGATAGGCATCTCTATTCCGGGCACCGGAGCTTGCTTTCCTTCCTCCCGGGACTCAGCCAAGCCCGCCGAGCATCGTGGTTCCCGGTAGGGCAAGGGGGACCGACCGGCGAACGCGCGGCGGGAGGCCTCGGCTTACCCAGGAGGCTCTCCAGGAGCACCTCTCTCCATGGCGAGGTCATGGCCGCAGCCCCTACGTCCCGGGCCAGCTGCCGCGTCCTCCAGAGTCTGCGTCCACGTCCCCGGCACCAGCCAGCCCGCACGCCCGGCCCTGGCGAGGGTGGGGCCCGCCGCCTCCGCCCCGCCACACCCGGCGCCGCCCGCCGGGCCCGGGGCTTCTCTGAGCCCCAGGTGCCCAGCGCCACCGCCGACGCCAAATCGAAGGAGCCGGGGTCCTCTGACCTGCCTCTCGGGAAAAAAACAGGTCTCTTGGCCAGCCAGCGGAACAGCCCCGGGGGGTGGCGCGCTGCTAGCGCGCAGGAGGGCGGCATCGTGGCAACTCTGGACCCGCGGTGCCCGAGGGCGCGTGGCGAGGGGGGAAAGTTTAGACCGAGAAGGGGAACTGAGCAGCCAGGGGCTCTGGCGCCTTCGGCGAGCAGGTGCCAATAGAACCTTGGCGTTCCTAAGGCCCGGCGACGCTCTCAGGAGAGGGGGCACCTGCGACGGCCCCCTGTGTGCGCTTCTGCTTCTTAGCTTTGGTAGTAAAGAAATCACATTTTGGAAAGGTGGTTGAAAAATTCTACAGATTACAGAATTTTCTTTGGCTTTCAGAGACGTCTCAACGCTTGCTCATGGGAAAAAAGTAACTGATGGGAGTGGAAACTCTGCCCTCCTCCTCCCTATGGATAATGATCTTGGAGAGTGCCCATCCCTGAGGAGACAGGGAGAGACGTTCTCACAAACAATGCAGCCAGTGAACCAGGCCGGTTATTTCTTGCTCAAATACTACCACACCCCAGAATGTTTTGGATTTTTTTTAGAACCTTCTCAAAGCAAATGTATTTTAATTCGCTCTAATTTGGGGGGTGGGGGGACAGTTTGTCATTTAGCACTTCTGGAAGGTTTGCCACGGAGTTAAGCGATGATGGATTGTCTAAAAGCATAAGAATCAGTGAAGAGAAGTTATTGCTGTAAGTCCATAGCAGTTTTAAGCAAAGAGTTCTCATTGTAAGTCGATAAAGATCGACTGAATAGAATTGAGAGTTCTGGAAATAAACCTGCTTGTTTAAGGTCAAATGATTTTCCACAAACTTGCCAAAACAATTACATGAGGGAAAGATTGGTCTTTTCAACAAATCAATCTAGGAGAATTGAATATCCACATGAAAAAGAGCAAATAGGACACCCCACGCCCATTTTCACACACTAGATAAAAATTAATTCAAAATGGATAATAACTTAAATGTAAGAGATGAAACTGTAAAACTCACAAGGCAAAGGAGTCAATTTTCATTATCTTTACTTAGACAATGAATTCTTAGATACAACAGCAAAGCACGAGTGAAAAAGAAATAATAGTTAAACTGGACTTCATGGAAATTAAAAGGTTTTGTGCTTCAAAAGGCAGTTGAAGAAAGTGGAAAGACAATGTGCAGAATGGGAGAAAATATTCTGAAATCATACATCTGGCCCATGCTAAGAGTCCCTTGGACTGCAAGGAGATCAAATCTGTCAATCCTAAAGGAAATCAGTCCTGAATATTCATTGGAAGGACTGATGCTGAGGCTGAAACTCCAATACTTTGGCCACCTGATACAAACTGACTCACTGGAAAAGACCCTGANTCATGTCCGACTCTTTGCGACCCCATGAATCGCAGCACGCCAGGCCTCCCTGTCCATCACCAACTGCCGGAGTTCACTCAGACTCACATCCATCGAGTCAACCACACAACTCAGACAATATTAACAACAACAGTTGTTCCTGGTACATTTTGCAAAGCTGCTAAGGGAACACACGACAGGATTCATGTCCCATGTCTGATGTATTTGGCCAAATGCTCACAATGTGTGACCACCACCCAAGCCCACTCGTGCCGGGCCAACCCAAGCAGCAGACACAGCCCTGAGTGTTACAGCCAGGGCGCCGAGGGAGTGGGGAGCGGCGCCCCCTTCTGAAAGATGCCATTTCCTCCTCCAAGGGATCTTCCTGACCCATGAATGGAGTCCCCTGCATTGGCAGGCAGATTCTTTACCATTGAGCCGCTTGGGAAGCCAAAACTCGGTACTGAAATTTATTCAGTTAAAGGTCATGGGTGAGGGGACTCAGGGTTGGTACCAGCCTCGCGGTTCGAGGCCGACAGGTGAAGAAGTCGTGCCCGTTGGGCGCAACACCAGGCGCAGGAGCTCGGGAAGACGGGGGAGCGCCAGATCCTCGGAACCTCAATCTAGGGCTTTTCTCTCTTTTTAAAATTCCTTCAGCAGCAGAAGGTGACAGGGGACGATAGGCATCTCTATTCCGGGCACCGGAGCTTGCTTTCCTTCCTCCCGGGACTCAGCCAAGCCCGCCGAGCATCGTGGTTCCCGGTAGGGCAAGGGGGACCGACCGGCGAACGCGCGGCGGGAGGCCTCGGCTTACCCAGGAGGCTCTCCAGGAGCACCTCTCTCCATGGCGAGGTCATGGCCGCAGCCCCTACGTCCCGGGCCAGCTGCCGCGTCCTCCAGAGTCTGCGTCCACGTCCCCGGCACCAGCCAGCCCGCACGCCCGGCCCTGGCGAGGGTGGGGCCCGCCGCCTCCGCCCCGCCACACCCGGCGCCGCCCGCCGGGCCCGGGGCTTCTCTGAGCCCCAGGTGCCCAGCGCCACCGCCGACGCCAAATCGAAGGAGCCGGGGTCCTCTGACCTGCCTCTCGGGAAAAAAACAGGTCTCTTGGCCAGCCAGCGGAACAGCCCCGGGGGGTGGCGCGCTGCTAGCGCGCAGGAGGGCGGCATCGTGGCAACTCTGGACCCGCGGTGCCCGAGGGCGCGTGGCGAGGGGGGAAAGTTTAGACCGAGAAGGGGAACTGAGCAGCCAGGGGCTCTGGCGCCTTCGGCGAGCAGGTGCCAATAGAACCTTGGCGTTCCTAAGGCCCGGCGACGCTCTCAGGAGAGGGGGCACCTGCGACGGCCCCCTGTGTGCGCTTCTGCTTCTTAGCTTTGGTAGTAAAGAAATCACATTTTGGAAAGGTGGTTGAAAAATTCTACAGATTACAGAATTTTCTTTGGCTTTCAGAGACGTCTCAACGCTTGCTCATGGGAAAAAAGTAACTGATGGGAGTGGAAACTCTGCCCTCCTCCTCCCTATGGATAATGATCTTGGAGAGTGCCCATCCCTGAGGAGACAGGGAGAGACGTTCTCACAAACAATGCAGCCAGTGAACCAGGCCGGTTATTTCTTGCTCAAATACTACCACACCCCAGAATGTTTTGGATTTTTTTTAGAACCTTCTCAAAGCAAATGTATTTTAATTCGCTCTAATTTGGGGGGTGGGGGGACAGTTTGTCATTTAGCACTTCTGGAAGGTTTGCCACGGAGTTAAGCGATGATGGATTGTCTAAAAGCATAAGAATCAGTGAAGAGAAGTTATTGCTGTAAGTCCATAGCAGTTTTAAGCAAAGAGTTCTCATTGTAAGTCGATAAAGATCGACTGAATAGAATTGAGAGTTCTGGAAATAAACCTGCTTGTTTAAGGTCAAATGATTTTCCACAAACTTGCCAAAACAATTACATGAGGGAAAGATTGGTCTTTTCAACAAATCAATCTAGGAGAATTGAATATCCACATGAAAAAGAGCAAATAGGACACCCCACGCCCATTTTCACACACTAGATAAAAATTAATTCAAAATGGATAATAACTTAAATGTAAGAGATGAAACTGTAAAACTCACAAGGCAAAGGAGTCAATTTTCATTATCTTTACTTAGACAATGAATTCTTAGATACAACAGCAAAGCACGAGTGAAAAAGAAATAATAGTTAAACTGGACTTCATGGAAATTAAAAGGTTTTGTGCTTCAAAAGGCAGTTGAAGAAAGTGGAAAGACAATGTGCAGAATGGGAGAAAATATTCTGAAATCATACATCTGGCCCATGCTAAGAGTCCCTTGGACTGCAAGGAGATCAAATCTGTCAATCCTAAAGGAAATCAGTCCTGAATATTCATTGGAAGGACTGATGCTGAGGCTGAAACTCCAATACTTTGGCCACCTGATACAAACTGACTCACTGGAAAAGACCCTGATGCTGGGAAAGAGTGGAAGCAGAAGAAGAAAGGGGACTACAGAAGATGAGATAGTTGGATGGCATCACCAACTCTATGGACATGAGTTTGGGTAAGCTCTGGGAGTTGGTGATGGACAGGGAATCCTGGCGTGCTGCAGACCATGGGGTTACAGAGTTGGACATGACTGAGCGACTGAACTGAACTGAATGGAAGTCGCTTAAGTTGTCTCCTACTCTGTGGGACCCTATGGACTGCAGCCCACCAGGTTCCTCTATCCATGAGATTTTTCAGGCAAGAATACTGTAGTGGATTGCTGTGCCCTCTTCCAGGGGATATTCTGACTCAGGGATTGAACCCGAGTTTCTTAGATCTCCTGCATTGGCAGGTGGGTTCTTTACCGCTAGCTCCACCTGGGAAGCCCTTGTGCATCTGATAAGGAACTGGTATCTGGAATATACATTTAAAAAAAATAAAACTCAGTAATAGCCACTTTAAAGATGGACAAAGGACTTGATAGGCTTTTTTGCAAAGAACATCTGCAAGTAGCCAATAATCAAAATATAATCAGGAAAGTATATTTGACATTATTTCATTAGGGAAATACCAATCAAAGCTACAGTGAGATACCACTTCACACTCCCTAAAATGACAATAATCCAAAACGTCAGATAATAACAAGTATTGAGAACATAAGTATACCTATGGCTGATTCATGTTGACATATGGCAGAAACCATCATGATATTTTAATTATCCTCCAATTAAAATAAAATTTAAAAAAATAACAAGTATTGATAAGGTTGTGGAAAAAGTGAAAACTCCTACGTTGCTTAGGGGAATGTAAAATGGTGCAGCCACTTTGGAAAACAATCTGATAATTCTTCAAATGATTAAACATAGAATTACCTTAAGACATATCAATTCTACCCCTAGGTGTTTATGTATGTGTTAGCCGCTCAGTTGTGTCCGACTCTTTTCGACCCCATGGACTGTAGCCCACCACGTTACTCTATCCATGGAATTCTCCAGGCAGGAATACTGGTTCTAAGTCGCTTCAATCTTGTCCAACTCTTTGCAACCCCATGGACTGTAGCCTGCCAGGCTCCTCTATCCATGGGATTCACTAAGCAAAAATACTAGAGTGGGTTGCCATGCCCTTCTCCAGGGGATTATCCTGACCCAGGGATTGAACCCAGGTCTCCTGCATTGCAGGCAGATTCTTTTAACACTGAGCCACCAGGGAAGCCCCTTAGGTGTTTATACCCAAGAGAAATGAAGCATACATAATTTGTGGACAAATAGTAGTATTACTAATAATAGCCTAAAATGGAAACAACCCAAATATTCAGCAACTGATAAATGGGTAAATAAGATGTGGTATAAGCACACAATAGAATGTCGTCCAGCAATAAAAAGGAACGGAGTACCAACACATACTGTGACATAGATGAACGGCAAAAACAGTGGTGAGCAACTAAACAACAACAAAATGAACGGAGCCAGCCAATAAATAAATCACATATTATATGATTCCGTTTGAATGTTCCGAATAGGCAGATTAGTAGTGGTCTAGAGTAGAGGAGCGGAGAAGGCACTGGCACCCCACTCCAGTGCTCTTGCCTGGAATATCCCATGGAGGGAAGAGCCTAGTAGGCTGCAGTCTATGGGATTGCTAAGAGTGACTGAGTGACTTCACTTTCACTTTTCACTTTCCTGCATTGGAGAAGGAAATGGCAACCCACTCCAATGTTCTTGCCTGGAAAATCCCATGGACCAAAGAGCCTGGTAGGGTGCAATCTAGGGGATCGCTAAGAGTCGGACACGACTGGGTGACTTCACTTTCACTTTTCACTTTCACGCATTGGAGAAGGAAATGGCAACCCACTCCAATGTTCTTGCCTGGAGAATCCCAGGGATGGCAGAGCCTGGTGGGCTGCCGTCTATGGGGTCGCACAGAGTCGGACACGACTGAAGTGACTTAGCAGCAGCAGCAGCAGCAGCAGAGTAGAGGAATGATTTTTTTAGGGTTGTGGGAATGGATAGTGAAGGAAAAGGAATTAATTAGTATATAGTTTCTTTCAAGGGGGATGAAAATCTTCTAAAAATAGATGGGCAACGGTTGTACAACTTTGTGAATATGCTAAAAACATGGCACTGCACATGTTGAATGAATGGGTGAATTATATGGAGTGTGAGTTATATCTCAATAAGACAGTTTTTAACATGCAATTCATTCTAGTTACATCATGTAAAAATGTTTTGACTGGATTCCAGTCATTTAGTATCAGCCATTCTTTAACGTGTGATAGACTTCAGTGACTGAAAACATCAGACATTGCATTTTCCTTTCTCTTTGCCTAAATATGTTTCTTCTCCAGACACCTATATGAAAAGCATTTAATTCTGTGCTGTGTGTACTTCGTGGGTGCTCTTCAAAATTTGTCCCTTTTCAAAGCTAAGTGCTAGGAAAAACTTGGCTTCTACTAAAGATGCAAAGTGTTTCCTCTTCCACTCAAAGCTCAATTTTTGTCTTAGTGGTCTTTTTTTTGTTGTTTTTCCATCTTTAATCATTTTGATCTCAGGTGACCTCAGCCAGCAACACCTTGAAGCAGGACTTGGGTTCCCAGTCAGGGATTGAGGCTGGGTCATGGTGGAAAGAGCACCAAATTTTAGCCACTAAATCAGTGGTCAGTGACAAGGGCCTTGGCCCTTCAGCTTTGCAGAAATGATTCCCCTAAAGACGGAAAGTAGTGAAACAATTTTTGTTTATTAGGAGGAAAAAGAGTACAGTATATATGGATAGACACACAGGCAGACTCAGAGGAAGAGTCTGTAAGTTGTATCCTCATGGCATTTTAAATCACTTATATGGGGCATTTCTTTCAGGTTCCCTTGATCCAATTATTATTTATCTGGTTCACGGTCCATATTTAGTATATTTCAGGATCCTCCCATGTGTACATGCATCTCTTAGCCAAGATGGATTCTATTTCAAAGGCTTATGGGTGGCCTGGCCTTAGTTAGCATCACACCCATTTGACCTCCAAGCAGCCTTTCTGCACATGTGTGGTTGGGGAGGTCTCCTCACTTCAAGAATGAGAAATATATGGTCTGGGCAGGGCCCAGTCTCCTCTCTTATTTGTCCTGCTATTCTTATTTTGGAGTTTGGGTCCTTAGGGAGTAAATCTCCAATCACTTTACCCTGGGGATGCCCATCTACCTCCTGTCTCAAATCCCCCCTGAGACATGTAAACCGAAAAATCTTTATTGGGGAAATGAAGAGTGAAGGTCTGTCTTCTGTAACTTCTTCAGGCTAGATAGAGGCTTGTAGACCCCACCTGGTTGGGGTCATGGAGCTCTCACTCTGTCTTATTAAATGGGTCCCAGTGTGACTTTTGTTGTGGTTTCCGCAGGATCTGCTGTGGGGAGCGGCTGGAGTCCCTGCATAGCACCGTTGTCCGGTGATGCTCTAGAGAAAATGAACTAAATAATTAAATTAGAGAAGCAGGGGCTAAAGATCAGTAAGACTATTATAATCAGAGGCTCAAGCAAGGGTAGGATTCTGAGAGAGAATTCTGAGGATTCTGCTAAGAAAGATATCAGCATATCTTTCTCTATTTTCAAAATGGAAGCTCTGAACTTGTTGGTCCCAAGTCTCCTTCTGGGAGGGTTGGGTTAGGCAAGAGACATTAGAATTTTCTTCAGTAGGAAAATGAACAATTCTGACCCTGTACATTACTGTTTTGAGACTTGGGTCTCTAGTAGAAGACCATTTTCCATCATGAATTTGGCTAAAATTCCTTATGAGATGGATAAAGGGATCGCCATGGCCCATGATTAACTTTGCTCTAGATAAACAAATCCAGCATTGTCAACCTAGTAGAGGAAGCAAGAGTTTGTGCAATGTGAACCAGAGAGTTTTCTGTCCAGCCTGTAGATAAGGGAAATACACATAGAAAAGCTAAGGCAATTAGTAGCTTCATAGTAGCACCAGTCAGGGTCATATTTAAGTCACCCAGCATGGGCAGAAATGTTCAGTGAATTCCGAGAGCAAGAATGAGAGCAGAGAAAACAATACTTATCTGAATTTACCAGAGCATATCAATTACTCTGTATGTGGATTGGAGTGGAAGTGGAAGGTGCATTGGAGTACCAGGAAGCAAAATGAAGATAGTAACTGTGAGAACTTAGCCTGTACTTAGCCTAGAGTCTGTTTTAGTTTCTTTAGTACAAAATGAAAGTAGCTCAGTCCTGTCTGACTCTTTGTGACCCCATGGACTATGTAGTCCATGGAATTCTCCAGGCCAGAATACTGGAGTGAGTAGCCTTTTCCTTCTCCTGGGGATCTTCCCAACTCAGGGATCGAACCCAGGTGTCCTGCATTGCAGGCAGATTCTTTACCAGCTGAGCCACAGGAGAAGCCTAGAGTCTAAGAAGTGTTTATTTTCTTTTTGAATAGTAGCCTCAGGTCTTCTTCCACCCATCCACCTGGAATTTAGGCTGTTCTGGTCTTCTGGATCCTGGGGAGACTTAGAGGAAGAGGTGGATTCACAGGGGTGGCTGGAATGTGGTTCTTCAGGTTCCTGTAACCTATCACTAGGGACAGGTTCAATCCTGGATAGATGAACCCAGCTGATGACCCTCTGGAGTTTGACTGCTGTAAGAGTGCTCAGCAAGACTTGGTAAGGAGCCTTCCATTTGGGGAGTAGCTGGTTGCCAGGGTACTTATTCTTCTAGGTCTCTGAAAGTACCCAGTCTCCACATTTTACAATAGAGTAGCTGAGACTGTCATCTGGAGCGGGCTGCACTCTGTTGCCATGTTCTTGTATAGTCTTCTGGACCTAGCCCAGATTTATAATGTACTTAAGATGAGCCTGGGTTTCTGGATCAGTTAGCATGTCCAGAGTAAGGAATGGCCTTCTGTATGTCATTTCAAAAGGGCTTAGCTTAGTGATTGTTTTAGGAGCTGCTCTGACCCTTAAGAAGGCTATTGGAAGCAGGTGATACACTGACTCTGACATTTCCTGACAGTTTTTACCCAAATTTTCTTTAAAGTATGATTATCCTGTTCCACTTTTCCTGAGGACTGAGGTCTCCAGAATGAATCGAGGTGGTATTTAATTCCTAAAACCTGCAAAAGCTGTTGTGTGACCTTTGCTACCAATGAAGGTCCATTGGTCACTCTGAAGGTGACGGGCAATCTGAATCTAGGAATAATTTCCTTTATCGGTGAATTAGTCACTTCAGCTGCCTTCTCTGTTCTAGTGGGTAAGGCCTCTATCTATCTAGTACAGGTATCTATGCTGTGCTTAGTCACTCAGTCGTGTCCAATTGTTGCAACCCCATAGACTGTAGCCTGCCAGGCTCTTCTGTCCATGGGATTCTCCAGGCAAGAACACTGGAGTAGGTGCCACTTCCTTCTCCAGGGGATCTTCCCAACCCAGGAATCGAACCCAGGTCTTCTGCATTGCAGGCAGACTTTTACAGATTGAGCTACGAAGGAAACCTCCCAACGTATCTATAAAGACTAATAAGTAGTTGAAGCCTTGGAAAGAAAGCATCTGAGTGAAATCTATTTGCCAGTCTTCTCCTGGGTACGTCCCATATCACGAGACAAGACTAGCAAGAGGAAGAGGCTTATTGCCTCTTGGATTATGGGTGGCTCAAAGGGCACAGGCTTGAGTAATTCTTTTGTCTCCAGGAGCCCTTTCCCTGTAAAAAGTTGGAAAATAATCATAGACATTGTATCTCTCCCCAGATGGAGTCATGTGGCCCTTTAATAATTTTCCACTGGTCAAAGAGAGATGAGCAATCTCTGATCTATATGTCACCAGCCATCTCTTTCGTTAGTTTTCCCTCTATCTTGTGCCCAATTCTCCTTAGAATCCGAGTACCTGGGTTTGACTAAGTTAGAAGGGGTAAGGGATGGAATTAGAGACGTTTTGCTGATGGGCATCAGGTTATTCTCTTTGTTTCTGAATCTTCCCTGCTGTTTCCTTAGGAAATTTGAGAATTCCTTTTGGTGCCTGTGGAAGTGAGTGATTGCCACCTATGTTGGGTTTTGAACAGCTTCTATGAGAAGTAAAATCTCAGCCCCATATTTTGTAGAGGAGTTTCCTACAATTAGAAGTCCTCTCTCTTCCCAGATAGCTGGGAGGGCATGTAAAACAAGGAAGACGTATTCTGGATCTGTGTGTGTATTTACAATCTTTCCTTCCCCTAAGATTCAGGCTCAAGTTAGAGCTATTAGTTCAGCCTTAGGGCCGAGGTGTTAGGTAGCACAGGTTTTGCTGCTATGATGCTATGGGCACTCATAATAGCAATACCCTGCCCTCTTGACTCTGTCTCTAACAGAACTACTGCCATCCGTAAATCATTCTTCCTCAGGGTTGTCTATGGCCTGGTCTGTGAGGTCAGAACTACAGGCATAGATCTGGCCAAGGGTTTCAAGGCAAGAATTGTTAACTCTGGGCTTTCGTCAGGCATTAAGGTGGCAGAGTTAAAAATATGGCAAGTTTTGAGGATTAACTCTGGGAAGTCAAGGAGCAAAGCCTGGTACTTGACAGAGTAGCCTCCAGTGACC
This sequence comes from Neotragus moschatus, assembly GCA_006410615.1. Taxonomy (NCBI): domain Eukaryota; kingdom Metazoa; phylum Chordata; class Mammalia; order Artiodactyla; family Bovidae; genus Neotragus; species Neotragus moschatus. The sequence continues at coordinate 542,236 of SJYA01000967.1, read as the reverse complement.
AACGGTGGCCTTTTATCTTAGAATTCCTTGTACTTGATGAAGGGTCTGGACTTCCAGCAGCTGTCCAAAGGTAAGCTTATTAGCTTCTTCTACCAATAAAGCAGTAGTAGCTATTTCCTGGAGGCAACCAGGCCAACCTCAGGCTGTGGAGTCTAGTTGCTTGGAAGAGTTTGCTTGGAAAAGTATCCTATAGGCTGAGGAACTCCAGACTGAGTCAGAGCTGGTCTTACTCGAAGGCAAACATATAGTGTGATGAGGAATGAACTCAGATGCAAAAGAAGGTAAAAGAGATGCAAAAGAGATTGAATACAATAAACCATTTAGTGTCCTCAGTTCAGTTCAGTTGCACAGTCATGTCCGACTCTGCAATTGTATGGATTGCAGCACGCCAGGCTTCCTTGTCCATCACCAACTCTCACAGCCTGCTCAAACTCATGTCCATCAAGTCAGTGATGCTATCCAAACATCCTATCTTCTGTCATCCCCTTCTCCTCTTGCCAATCTTTCCCAGCATCAGGGTCTTTTCCAATGAGTCAGTTCTTCACATCAGGTGGCCAAAGTTATTGGAGCTTCAGCTTCAGCATCAGTCCTTCCAATGAATATTCAGGACTGATTTCCTTTAGGGTTAACTGGTTGGATCTCCTTGCAGTCCAAGGGACTCTCAAGAGTCTCCTCCAACACCACAATTCAAAAGCATCAGTTCTTCAGTGCTCAGCTTTCTTTATGGTCCCACTCTCACATCCATACATGACTAGTGGAAAAACTGTAGCTTTGACTAGATGGACCTTTGTTGGCAAAGTAATGTCTCTGCTTTTTAATATGCTGTCTAGATTTGTCATAGCTGTCTTCCAAGGAGCAAGCATCTTTTAATTTCATGGCTTCAGTCACCATCTGCAGTGATTTTGGAGCCCAAGAAAATAAAGTGGTCCCTTTACGTCCCCTCCTGGCCAATCATAACATATTAACCCAAATTACTGAGGACACTACTAGACTCCTTACCCTTATTCTAGTAGTGTCCTCAGGGATTTGGGTTAGTATGTTATGTCTGGCCAGGAGGGGAAGTAAAGGGGCCACTGCTGTCAGGCCTTGGACCATCCTATATTCCCCCTTTGGCTTAACAATTGGAAGAATAAGAGTGTTGCACAGAGCCTGGCAGGGCACCAAGAAGCCAAGCGTTAGAATTTTATCCACGAGAGGTTGTAAACCCTTCTTCACTTCCAACTTTATAGGATATTGTCCCTTGTTAGTATAGGCAGTTTCTGGCCTAAGGCTAATCCTTAGAGGTTGGGCATTTATAGCCCTTCCAGGGAGTCTTTTGTCCCATAATGAAAAAGTCTACTGCCTGTAGTATATAGCTGGGAATAGAATTGCTATTATGGCTGGTCTGTCTTAGAGTCAAAATAAGGGGCTTCTCAATGGCCTCTGAATGGACCCCAAGGGAGCTCAGAAGGTCCCTCCCAAGGACAGGGGTAGGACACTGAGGTATAGCTAGAAAGGCGTGTGAAATCAACCATTGCTCCAATTGGCCAGTGAGAGGCCCAGTGAAATAATGGGCGCAAAGCTTTCTACTGACAACAGTCACGGCGCAGCTTTTGGAGGAGAGAGGTCCAACATGAGAAATTAAGTCAGAGTTAGTGGTTCCCATACCAATTAAGAAATCGATTTTTTGTCACGCCAAGGACTACCCAAGGCTCCTTAATGGAGATCTACTTCTCACTGGTGGGTGGGGGTTACCCACCAGAATCCCCAGGCCACCTCAGTCATCCGGCATGGCCACCTCAGGAGCAGGAGCCCCCTTCTCCTACAGGACTGGGGACAGCCCCTCTTCCAATGAACTCTTTGTTTGCAAGCTGGGCACGATCTGGAGGGCTCTTTCTGGCAATCCAGGCCCAGTGGCCAGTTGACTCGCATTTGTCATGTTGCTCCTTGTTGGTCTTATCTCCAGATGGATAGTTGGACTTTCTCGGACCCCTTGGGTTGGCCTGAGGTCACAGGCATGTCTGACAGCAATGGTTGTCAGTTATATATGAGCCCTGGCATGTCTTTTCTCACACTGGGTCCTCTCTACTCCTGAGCTTGGTCTTTATTATTAAATACCCAAAGGCCACATCTAGGAGTGGGGCATGGGCATTTGTGAGCCAAATTGCAACTTCAGGAGTTTCCGTCTAATATCAGGGGCAGACTGGCTATGCTGTCCCAGCGGGGACTGACCTTCACAGTTGAAGGGATCTTTACTGGTATGTTTCCTAAAAGTCTGCATATGCCGCCCATGAAGAAGGACTGGATTTCCCTTTTCTCCCTGGGTTACTCCTTAACCTTTTTCCTAGTTAACTGACTTTTTGATATACTTTCTCCTCCCTTCTAATTGGATCATGTGCTTCTAGGAATTATAATTCCAAGAGGATTCCTGATTTGAGACTGCATCTCCACTCATAGCATTGTGTTCAGGTTGATTTCCAGCAAGCTGGTCAGCACACCCTTGAGCTACTATCCAGACTTTCTGTTTTCCTCAGGAGTATAGCAGATGGATAGAACTCCTTCCAAATTAAATCATAGATCAGAATGAGGGCATGAAACCCTTCAACAAATTTACTAGGGTCTTCAGAAAATCTACCCAGGTCCTTTATACACTGGGCTAACTCGGTCAAAGAAAAGGGCACAAGTGTTCTGATTGTCCCTTCACCATTTGCCGCTTCCCTAATTCAGTACAATTTCTCCGGTCCTGGTTGATAGGAAGCTCTATTGCATGTTACCCCAGAAGGACTAGTCTCTGTTTCTTGAGGTAACAGAGATTAAGGAGATGGAGTTTGAGGGACATAGGGAGGTGGAGTTTGGAATTGGTCAGAGGGGCCTGGAGAAGTAGGTGGCTCTGCAGAAGTAGGTGACTAGGGAGAGGTAGGAATACTGTCAGGGGCAGGGAGAGGTCAGTTGCCCTGCTGAGAGACAGGAGAGCTTAGAGACATCCAAAATGTCTGGAGAGTCTTCTGGCTGTCCAGGTTTTAAATGGCAAGAGCCGTATAGGGTGGGATTTTGGTAAAGGAGCATGAAGCCCTGAACATAGGAAATCTCACTCCACTTTCCCATCCTGCAGCATTAAAGATCCAGTTGCAGAATGGCATTATACTTTAAAAACTCATACTCAGATCACTTTTCTCTGTTCCCCAAATTATACAAAGGCCAGGCACTGCTGTAGCAGAACTGAAGTTTCTCTCTTCTTAATCCTTTAATTTCAAAGAATTTCTAATTCTTAAGGATACAGTCCAGAGGTGTTTCTTCTGGCTTAGAAGGGAATTCTCCCATGTAGCACTCTGCAACTAATAACAAGAGAGCACTCACTAAAATGGAATCCTAGGAACGTTGACCAGGAAACCTGAAGGAGTTTAGGGTGTCCCCCAAATTCCCTTCAAACCTGATTGGGTTGCAAGCATCCTCTATGTGCCAGCTGATTTCTGATCAGATGTCTTACACCTTCCTTCTGACTTTGCACTAGGTGCCTGCCACAGCACAGCCAGAGAAGTGTTTTTGAACCAGTCCAGATATGTTTCCAGGACTTTCCTGTAGAGCTTATGCCCTCCAGTTTATGCTGGAGTGTATTTCTTGAGACTGAGCATCCACAAAGTTTATAATTTGGGCTTCTGGTTAACTGCCAGCCCAATAGGCTGTCTATAGCAACATGGAGGCTGCCAAGGCTTGGAGTGAAGAGGATCCGATAGATGCAAAGAGGAACCCTTGGAAAACTTGGAGCTAGGCATATGAGAAACATGCTTGCTAGCTCTAAACTAAAGGATGAACTTGGACACACAAAACACAGCAAAAGCAAGACTTTTAATGACTGTCTTGTAAGATCTGGTGTCTGGTGAGCAGGCACACCCAGGACAGTTACAGCAAGCAATTTATTCTCTAGCATGCAAGTCCCTCCCCCAGTTCCGCATTGGCTGAGTACTAGTGGGTGAAGAGTCTTCCCAGAGGTTGCCTAAGTTTATTCCCTTCCTTCTTATGGGCTGGCCACTCACTGACATCTTGTCTTCCTCTTTCCCACGCACTTATTCCTGTTCTTATGTTTTGAATTCACCAATAGAATGAGCCTGCCCAAAACCCTAGGTATCCCACCTTCCCTTTGTTTGCCCAGACTTTCCAGTTTTGTAACTCTTACGGTTGCTACAACAGCAATGTCATTATACAAGCTAGTTATTAATAGTTCCTCATTCTTAAGTTAGTGTTTATTCTTGAAAATGGACCATTAAACATGAATGTTTCTTACAGGAACTAGGGAAGATGACATGAGGTTCAAGGCTTGAGGGCCAGGCCAGGAGGCAAAGAAATTCTCATAGTAGATTTCTGAGCATAGAGTGAGGTGAGAGATTAGGCAGCAGAAGAACTCAAAATGCCCCCTACATTGTAAGGTGGATTCTTAACCACTGCATCACTAGGGAAGCCCAAGGCCAATCATTTTGATTTGCCCAGTTCACAGTCCGTAAGTGGCATATCTCAGGATCCTCCCATGTGTATGCACATATCTCTTAGCCAAGATGGATTCTAACTCAAAGGCCTGTGGGTAACCTTGTATTAGCATCATTCCCCTTTGACTGCTAAGGAGCCTTCTGCACATGTGCAGTCAGGGAGGTCTCCTGATTTCAAGAGTGAGAAATATGTTGTCTGGCAGGGCCCAGCCTCCTGCCTTAATTGTCTTGCTATCCTTATGGCAGAAAGTGAAGAGGAACTAAAAAGCCACTTGATGAAAGTGAAAGAGGAGAGTGAAAAAGTTGGCTTAAAACTCAACATTCAGAAAAGGAAGATCACAGCATCCAGTCCCATTCATTCACGGCAAATAGATGGGGAAACAGTGGAAACAGTGTCAGACTGTATTTGGGGGGGCTCCAAAATCATTGCAGATGGTGATTTCAGCCATGAAATTAAAAGATGTTTACTCCTTGGAAGGAAAATTTGACCAACCTAGATAGCATATTCAAAAGCAGAGACATTACTTTGCCAACAAAGGTGCTGTAGTCAAGGCTATGGTTTTCCCATTGGTCATGTGATGTGAGAGTTGGACTGTGAAGAAAGCTGAGCGCCGAAGAATTGATGCTTTTGAACTGTGGTGTTGGAGAAGACTCTTGAGAGTCCCTTGGACTACAAGGAGATCCAACCAGTCCATCCTGAAGGAGATCAGTCCTGGGTGTTCATTGGAAGGACTGATGCTAAAACTGAAACTCCAATACTTTGGCCACCTCATGTGAAGAGTTGACTCATTGGAAAAGACCCTGATGCTGGGAGGGATTGGGGGCAGGAGGAAAAGGTGATGACAGGATGAGATGGCTGGATGACATCACCAACTCGATGGACATGAGTCTGAGTGAACTCCGGGAGTTGATGATGGACAGGGAGGCCTGGCGTGCTGTGATTCATGGGGTCACAAAGAGTCAGGCACAACTGAGCAACTGAACTGAACTGATTCTTGTCTTGGAGTTTTGGGTGAAACTCCAACAGATTTACCTGCTCCCCACCATGGTGAGGTAGGGGTGGGCGTGGGGTTGATCACTGCTAACTATAAAGGAGTCTGGAAAATGCTGTCTAGCTATGAGCCCAGAAAGGAAAGAAACCAAGTTTTGGTGAGCAGCCGTCCATTTCTGCTGTAAAAACTTACCTTGTACATCCTGTGGGCCTTGTGCTAAGCTGTTTGGCAATTACATCAATTACCTCTCCATCCTGAGATCATTGCCTTTGCTAGGTTTTCTCTGGGGGTTCCCTTATAGCTCAGTTGCTAAAGAATCTGCCAGCAATGCAGTAGATCCCAGTTCAATCCCTGAGTCAGGAAGATCCCCTGGAGAAGGGAAAGGCTGTCCACTCTAGTATTCTGGCCTGGAGAATTGCACAGACTGTATAGTCCATGGGGTTGCAAAGAGTCAGACACGACTGAGCAACTTTCACTTCACTTATTCAAATTTTCTCTCATTCTGATTTTTTTCCAACTGCAGAAACAAGAAATGAACTCAGGATGCAAAGGGCAATGTCATCAGAGGGTTTTTTTTCCCCTCCCTTTTTATAAAGGGGTAATGTTTTAGTTTATAATAATTAATATGATTTATCATTTTGTCCCTTGGTGGCACATGGCAAGAAATTTTATGATTCCAGATCCTTTCCTTTGTACCTTGTAAGTTTGAAGTATATTGTCCCTAGAGTCAGTTAACTATGAAGTTGCTTTTAATATTTGCCAAATATCATAAGTCAAATAGAATGCTCATATGAATTTTTAATTACCTTGTTCTTCACTGAATGTCATTGCTATTTAAATAGTTGCTGCATATTTTTTTATTCACCACTTATAGGATATGAGTTGCTTGTATAACTGATAACAGCATCATCCAGTTTGCCCTGCTCTGTAAATGCATCCATTATATGTCAATTCATTGCTGCTACCTCAGTTTTTGAGTTTACAATCCGCTTGGTTTAAATTTCATTTCAAAGGCCATGGTCTTTTCATTTTTGTTGGAGTCTGTTCTAGGACCTCAAATGGCCATTTGCATTCTTACTCCGAATGGAAATGAATGAAGCTCATTATGGCACTGCCCGCTGCTTCCTTCTGCCTCCCCTATTTCTTGCAGCATGAGCACACCAAGTTCAGTCAGAACATGTTGGGACTGTTTTTCTTTTTATCAGAAGACAAGAATCTCTACTAAGAGACAGTACTTTTATGGTATAATAAGGATGTTCTGATCTAGCAAAAAACAGAAGTGTTTTTCTTTGTAGAGGTGAAATAAAGAGAAACCATCCATGTTACTTCAGGCTCTCAATTATGCTCATTAATTTTTTCAAAAAATGATTATTCTCTGACTTTAGGATCAGCTCAGTTCCTGTTTTACACTGACAAGTGTTTATTTCCCACTTGGATCATGTGTCCACAGTGGGTTGACTGCCCCTGTGCTCCATCATCATGCAGCTGGGACTCAAGCTTAGGAGCAGTGCCTACCTGCAGCTCTCCTGGAAGGACCACATCATTTCCACCTACACTGGCCAAGCCCATCTCAATGGGGCAGAGTCTGCTCGAGGAGGTGGAAAGTGTTTTTGGATAATAATGCAGTCTATTACAATTCTCTTTAAAAAAAAAAAAAAAGGCAGAAGATACATATAGTTCAGTTAGTTGTTTAATTTTAGTTCATCTTTGATTAGTAGTTATTTAATTTCTGTTTCCCTGCTTTTTTTAACCTAATACATTATGAATATTTTCTCATGTCGATAAGTGTCTTGTGCACAGTAACTATTAACAGCTGGTTAATACTCCACAGCATGGTTATATCTAATTTACTTAGCATTCCTCTTTTGATATTTAAGTGGCTTTGTTTAGGGTAACATTCAGATGGCCAGACTCAATACCTAGAAATCATGAACAACTTTTTTTTTTCATACAGTCTATTCAAAAGATAAAGAGGTTATTAGGAAGCTGGGATTAACACACACATACTACTATATATAAAACAGAGCTACCATATAGATCCTTGTTGGATACTCAGTGTTTTAGAATAACCTAAAAGGAGAAGGCAATGGCAACCCACTCCAGTACTTTTGCCTGGAAAATCCCATGGACGGAGGAGTCTGGTAGGCTGCAGTCCATGGGGTCATGAAGAGTCGGACACGACTGAGTGACTTCACTTTCACTTTCATGCACTGGAGAAGGAAATGGCAACCCACTCTAGTACTCTTGCCTGGAGAATCCCAGGGCAGGGGAGCCTGGTGGGCTTCTGTCTATGGGGTCACACAGAGTCGGACACAACTGAAGCGACTTAGCAGCAGCAGCATAAGGGAAAAGAATCTGACAAAGAATATATATATATAGATAGATACATACATACATAGGTGAAAATGAAAAGTTGCTCAGTCATGTCCAACTCTTTGCAACCCCATGGACTGTAGACTGCCAGGCTCCTCTGTCCATGGAATTCTGCAGGCAAGAATACTGGAGTGGATGGCAGGTCCATTATCCAGGGGATCTTCCCAACCCAGGGATCCAACCCAGGTCTCCCTCATTGCAGGCAGATTCTTTACTGTCTGAGCTACCAGGGAAGCCCAAGAATATTGGAATGGGTAGCCTATCCCTTCTCCAGTGTATCTTCCCGACTCAGGGATCGAACCGGGGTCCCCTGCATTGCATGTGGATTCTTTATCAGCTGAACTACCAGGGACATATGCATATATATCACTGAATCACTGTGCTGTATATATACATATATATATATGTATACCTGAAACATGTACAACTTTGTAAATCAACTATACTTCAATTAAAAAAATAAAATTAGAAAAAATAGATATCAAAAGAGAGAGAGAGGTTACTTATCTTTGATAAATGGAAAAAGTAATGAACTTCTCTAAGAAGGTGGTGGGTTTCGGCTGTTTTAGCCAAGTCTCAAGGCACTGGGTTTTGCTTGCAATTATGGACATGAATTTGGGTAAACTCCGAGAGTTGGTGAAGGACAGGATGGCCTGGCATGCTGCGATTCATGGGGTCGCAAAGAGTCAGACATGACTGAGCGACTGAACTGAACTGAACTGATCAGACTTTAGACTTTCTATGAGGAAATGGAGGAGTACCCTTTGCCTGCCTTTCTCCACAGATAAGTGTCTTTTCTTGAATGGAAGCTCCCTGTGGCAGAGAAAGTTAACTATCTACCAAACATCCCTGCTGGTCCTCCCTGTCACGCAGTAGAGTTGCTACTGGAAAGGAGCTGCCAGCCATGGGCCGTGTTTCTCAGCTCCCCTGCCATCTTCATGAAATCTTGAGTGACTGGTTGTCACCAGTAGAAGGTGACCACGTGATATGTGTCACTGCCAGACAAGGAGGTTAGAAAGTGTTATTTCTCCTGTCTCTCCCTTTCTGCTTGTGATAAGGAGGCCTGAGGGAAAGGCTGAACCACCAGAAGAAGGGAGCCTACATCCTTGAATCACTGCAAAGAGGAAAGCCAGCCCTTTGCCTGGGACACGGGTCTCAGGCTGCTCTGTGTGACTGAACCATACTTGTGTTGGGGCTTATTCATTACTGAACTAGCACTGCCCTGACCAAGACATCCCACCCAGTGCTTTCCCCAGAGGCGAAGGGGTGTACAAATTAAAGGGTATACATCATACAGATGTAAAGAACAGACTTTTGGACTCTGTGGGAGAAGGCGAGAGTAGGGATGATTTGAGACTATAGCACTGAAACATGTATATTATCATATGTGAAACAGATCACCAGTCCAGGTTCAATGCATGAGACAGGGTGTTCAGGGCTGGTGCACTGGGATGACCCTGAGGGATGGGATGGGGAGGGAGGTGGGAGGGGGTTCACGATGGGGAATACATGTTCACCCATGGCTGTTTCATGTGAATGTATCGCAAAAACCACAATATTGTAAAGGAATTAGCCTCCAATTAAAATAAATTTAAAAAAATAATAAAGGGAATACCTTTCAGTAGTCATCCTGTTGTAGCCACGCGTTCCAGGAAACAAACTCACTCAGAAGGACAATGCAGATAGTGGAGTACAGTTTATTACACCGGCGGGCCCAAGGCAGCATCTCCTCTTAACCAAGGACCCCGACCAGTTTTTGTGAAAACCTTATATACCCTAAGTGTACTTGCTCAAACCCATCTCCCAAAATTCCTTGAAACTAGTCTGGACAAGGTAAAAGAGAGATACGATCAAAGTTAACCCATGATTCATGTGTCACAAGACTAGATAAGCAGTGGATATTTATCAATAGGCCTGTGTCATATCCCGATAAACATAATGGAATTTACCACTTTGTTCTGTTATAGAGACAATTAGCATATACTTTTAGGCAATGGAGCGGAGAAGGCAATGGCACCCCACTCCAGTACTCTTGCCTGGAGAGTCCCATGGACGGAGGAGCTGGGTAGGCTGCCATCCATGGGGTCACACAGAGTCAGACACTACTGAGTGACTTCATTTTCACTTTAGGCAATGGAGAGTCCAAGTACAAGTCCTGAGGCTCTTTTATCCGGGGGTCTGGTTTTCCATTGGTATGCCATTTCTATAGACACCGGGCACAAAGTTCAGAGTCCTTTGGGAGGGTGACCATACGTGTAGCCTAATGTTCACAGCCTGGCCTAAGATGGAGTCCAGCTCTGTGTGTTTCTTCCTTCAATCCTATGCCCCTCTGGGCACAGGAAAGAGAAAAAGAGGAATATTTAAGTTATAAAATATGAATGTTGTGCTCAAAATAATTTCTCCTCTAGAAATTGTTATGCTGCCTTGATCGAATATTTATTTAGTAAACATTACCTAGGGGTTCAGTACAGGCAGGGAGCCTATCTGCTCAACTCCCAGAGTCCATTTTCAGATTTTAAATTCAGCTTACCACGTTCTTTTGAACTAGCAAAGTGAGGAGCATAATACAACTGTTAAGAGGGGACCTCACACCATTCAGAATGGTCATCATGGAAAAGACTACAATAATAGAGTCTGGGGAGAGTGGGGAGAAAGGGAACCTTCCTAGACTATTGGTGGGAGTGTAAATTGGTGCAGCTTCTGTGAGAACAGTATGGAAATTGCTTAAAAAACTGAAAATAGAGTTACAGTATATAGAGTTACAGTGCTGCAATCCCACTCCGGGCATACATCTTGAGAAAACTCTAATTTGAAAAGTTACATCCACCCCAACGTTCAGAGCAGCACCAAGACTTGAAGTAACAATAGCCAAGACTTGAAGTAACCTAAATGTCCACTGACAGATGAATGGATAAAGGAAATATGGTATTTATTGATATATACAATGAAATACTACTCAGCCATTAGAACAAAAGAAATAATGCCATCTACAGAAACATGGATGGACTTGGAATATAAGTGAAATAAACCATATAGAGAAAGACAAATATATACGATATTACTTATAAAATACAACACAAATGAACCTGTCCATGAAACAAACAGACTTGCAGACATAAAGAACAGATTTATGTTGCCAAGCAGGGAGGGGAAGGGAGAAGGGATGGATTGGGAGTTTGGGATTAGCAGATATAAGCTATTACATACAGAATAAACAATAAGGTCCAACTGTATGACATAGGAAACAATATTCAACATTTTGTAATAACCTATAATGGGAAAGAATCTATAATTGAGAAGAATCTGCTTGCGCTCTAATCTGAACAGGCTTCTTCCCAGGCTGGCTGCATGCCTGTCATCCTGGAGCTTCCCTCTAGTCCCACTTGAGAAATACTTTCACCTGTCTCCTGTGTTGGATTCTCCATTGCTGGGATCATGTCTTCCTCTTAACTGGTTTACTCCCATGACTTCCTAAAAAAGAGTACATTGCTGTTATCGTTTAGTCTCTAAATCATGTCCAGCTCTCTGCAACCCCATGAACTGTAGCCTGCCAGGCTCCTGTGTGCATAGGATTTCCCAGGCAAGAATACTGGAGTGGGTTGCCATTTCCTCCTCCAGGGGTTCTTCCCAACTGAGGAATGAACCGGGGTCTCTTGCATTGCAGGCAGATTCTTTATCGCTGAGCCACCAGAAAGTTGGTTTTTCCTTTTTTGAGAATTTACCTGCAAATGTCATTGTCTTACCTTGTCCGTACAATCCATTGAGATTGAGAAATTATTAGAATAGGAAACTTTTTTTTTCAACCTTTTATCCCAAGCTTTGATCAAGTATGACAGAAATTCTAAAATAACAGTGGCTTGAACCAGATTCAGGTTTTGTCTTTCTCTTAATGATGATGGCATGTGTAACCCTGGGCTGGGTTTCCCTGGTGGCTCAGTGGTAAAGAATCTGCCTGCCAGTGCAGGAAATGTGGGTTCAATCCCTGGGCCAGGAAGATCCCACATGCTATAGAGCAACTAAGCCCAACTGACACAACTATTGATCCCGTGCTCCAGAGCCCGGGAATCACAACTCCTGGGCCCATAAGCCATAGAGCCTGCACTCCACAAGAGAAGCCATTGTAATGAGAAGCTCACACAACACAGCTAGACAGTAGCACAAGCTTTCCAGAACTAGAGAAAAACCTTCACAGCAACGAAGAGTCAGCACAGCCATAAATAAATGCATAAATAAATTTTTAATAAAGTAATTGTAGGCTGTCATGATGGCCCTACAGTCTTCAGGAACCCAGGCCATTTCAATCTTGTTGCTCACTATCCTCTACAGACAGATTCCACTTCACCATTCAAGATAACTCCTTCAGTGCCAGGCTTTGCATCCTCAGTCAAACCATCAAGAATAAGAAAAGGGAAAGAGAGTGAGGGGAGGGAGGCTAAAGAGGAAGGGAATATATGTCTTATTATGGTTGATTCACATGGTTTCATGACAGAAACCAACACAACATTGCAAAGCAATTTTCCTCTAATTACAAAATAAATTAAAAAAAAAAAAAAAGAATAAGAAAAGGGAAGGAAAAAGGACACCCTTGAAGGACACTTCCTAAAAGTTGCACACACGGCTTCCACTTACATCCCATTGAGGAGGACTTTGTCATGTGATTGTGTTAGCATTCTATCCTTATTTTATGCTTATTTTCATGGTATCTACCACAGATTTTTGTGGTACCCCTATATCCACATTGTGACTATTATTGGATTTTAGGTACATGGTAGAGAAGTAAATATGCTTCTTAATTTGTATCACTTTCTATCTTTAATTTATAACGAGATGTCAGCTGTCATCAACCACCTTTTCTGTCGTATAGATGAATTGTCATTCTACCCCCAGAAGAAAACTCACCTCACAAATCAATAATTTTTGAAGTTTGACCTGGTTGTCTTCCAGGGGAATTTGTCTATGTTGTTGGCTTTAGGCTTCCAGGTTATTTCTAAGTTTCTTGGTGGTAGAGAACATGTGATGTGAGGAAACAGAAATGTTCCTCTTTCCTGCCATGTGGAGGAAAATGGTTTCATGAGAAAAAAGATGAAAAAAAGGGCAAAGGAGAAAGAAGAGTATTCAAATTCCTCTTCTGTTTCTAAGACCCAGCTGCCTGTGTGCCCTTCCCATGGTTCGCTTCAAACTTCATGGATCCTGTTGGCCAATAAATGCTCCCTTAAAGACTGAGATTAATATATACACACCACTATATACAAAACAGATGATCAACAGGGACTTACTGTATAGCTCAGGAAATGCTCCTCAGTACTCTACGATAACCTATATGGAAAAAGAATCTGAAATAGAATAGATATATGTACATTGAAAATTATAAATTGGCACTTGCCATCTACATATCTACCTCAACAAGGATTAAGCCATGTGCTCCTGAAGCTGCTGACCTGCAATACCCCCTGAAAGGAAATCAGGGTGGAGAGCATAAGTGAGGTACTCTGTGCTCGGGGAAAAACTGGCAGGACAGGTCTTCAGATACTTAGGATATTTTCAGGAGCTGATTGTATGAGCTCAGTTCTTGTATCTTTTCATATCTAGAAAAGCACTAAACTCCTTCATGGTGATGACTACTCCTCGTGACTAGCAGAGCTTCACAAGTCTAGTAGAAACCTTAAGGAAATATACGTGCTTGACTGCATGTATTCCTCCTTCACCAAAAATCATATATATTGACCTTTTCCCCTCACCTCTCTGAAGCAGTCTCTCAGAGCTATCTGAGGTGCCATCGCCTGGACTGCAGTCCTTATTTTGCCCCAAATAAAACTTAACTTGCAACTCTCATAATTGAAGACAACTAGGTCAAACTTCAAAAATTATTGATTTGTGAGGTGAGTTTTCTACATTTAAGTAAAAAATATGTATGACTAAATCGCTTTTCTCTACACTTGAAACTAACACAATATTGTAAATCAACTATAGCCCAATATAAATTTTTAATTAAAAAGAAAATAAATGCTCCCTTTTGCCCAAGCCAGTTTGATTCATATTTCTGTCATTTGAAAACAATGATCTTGACTGATTTATAGTCGAGCAAAATAGATGCTTGTATTGCCACAGAGCTTTCTCATCATACACATGACTAGTTCCTTACCCCCAACCCTGGGAGAGGTTAGAGGGTGATGGCCAAACAGTAGAAGTTCTTTATGTGGTGATGGAAATGTTCCAAAGTGGAGGGTGGTGATGGTTACACAACTGAATGGTATAAATAGGTGAATTTCATAGCGTGTGAACTATATCTCAATAAAGCTGCTTTTAAAAACTATTTTAAGTTGTAGAATTACCATCTGTACCTATAACATAATTAAGAAGGGATTCTTCTTGTATCTACCTGAAGCTGATTTAGCTTGGGGTCCTGTGAGAATGGTGACCAAGATGATGTATGTCATAGGGCTTCTCTGGTAGCTGTTGGTAAAGAATCTACCTTCAGTGCAAGAGACCCGGGTTTGATTTCTGGGTCGGGAAGATTCCCTGGAGAAGGAAATGACAGTCCACTACAATATTCTTGCCTGGAGAATCCCATGGACAGAGGAGTCTAGTGGGCTACAGACCATGAGGTAGTAGGAGTAGAACACGACTTAGTAACTAAACCACCACCACAGAAGACAGGCAAGTTGTGCTCCTGCAGTAGCAGAATAGGAAGTGCCTGTTCTGAGACAGAAACAGTCGCTGTGTCCTGGGCCACAGGGGTTTCCTGAAGAGGTGAAAGGGAATCAATCCAAAGTAAAGAAGATCTGCTTGAGTGAACATTTTCAATACAGTGGAAACAGAGTAAGAAAATCTTGAGAAACACTGAGTTCACATTCTCATATAAGCATTGAATTCTTTTTCATTTAGACTTATAATCTTGGCACAAGTTAAACACAAAAGGGCTTATAGAAGACAGGCCTGGACGTTTGCAGAGACGTGGCTAGACCTAGAGACTGTCATACAGAATGAAGTAAGAGAAAAACCAATATCGTATATAATATGTGGAATCTGGAAAAATGGTACAGATGAACTTATTTGCAAAGCAGAAATACAGACACGGATGTAGAGAACAAACTTACGGATACTAAAGGGGGAAAGGGAAGGTGGGATGAATTGGCAGATTGGGATTGATGTATATACACTATTATAAAATAGATAAGTAATGAGAACCTACTGTATAGCACAGGGAATTCTACTCAGTGCTCTATAGTGACCTAAATGGGAAGGAAATCCAAAAAGGAAGGGTGTATGTATAAGTTATTCACTTTGTTATATAGTAGAAAGTAACACATTTGTAAAGCAATTATAATCCAATAAAAAAAACTTTTTTAAAAAGATAGGCTTGTAAAATCGTGACTCATTCATCAGTTTCTTGGATTTATACATTTTTACCTATTTATTTTCACACTTCCTGGGAACCCTCTGTGTGGCAGGCTGAGTGCACAGAGAGAGGTGAACAAGACATAGTCCCAGCAAAGAGGAGCTCTTGATCCAGGGGTGGAGTCTGAAATGCTCCAATAATCTCAACCCAGCATGAAAAGCACATGTGAAGTCCTGAATTGGCACTGGAGTCCTACAGGAGCGAGTTGGCCCAGAGGCCTGAGTCTCCTGGGGGCCTGGGGGCCCTGGTAGTATGATCTGTTTACCACAGCTACAGCTACTGTGGGGCTTGTTAACCTGCCTAGTGTGTGCATGCTCCCTTGAATCTGACCCTTTGAGACTCCATAGACTGTAGCCCACCAGGCTCCTCTGTCCATGGAATTTCCCAGGCAAGATTAATGAAGTGGATTGCCATTTCCTCCTCCAGAGGGTGTTCCCTACCCAGGGATGGAAATCATGTCTCCTGCACTGTCAGGTGTATTCTTTGCAACTGATCCACCTAGGAAGCCCATTTACCTGCCTAAGCCTCCACTTCCCCACCTATAAAATTAAGCTAATTATAGTAAGAAGTGATCACATCTATGCACTAGCTGGCCAGACTTGAAAGAAATACAGACCAGACTCTTGGTGAGTTCACTCCCTTGGAAGACTGTTTATATATTTGCCGATATATAAACTTCTGCAATAAGTTGCCTAAATAGATTTTAATATCAGATTTTCCATTTATTTATTCATCCATAAATATTTAACTTTATTCACCATGTTTTTCTTTTTTAATTATGTATATTTTAATGTTTCTCTTTTTTGTGCTAGTCTACATTGTGTGTGTGTGTAAGTTTGGGGTTTTTTTTGCCGCTCTGTGGGGCACATGGCATCTTAGTTCCCTGACCAGGGATCCAAACCCATGCCCCCTGCATTGGCATAACAGAGTCAACCACTGGACCACTGGGGAAGTCCCTGTCATGCTTTTTTTTTTTTTAGTTCTGTGCATTGTGATTTCTCATTTTATTTTAATTTATTTTAATAGGAGGCTAATTACTTTACAATATTGTGGTGGTTTTTGCAATACATTCACGTGAGTCAGCCATGGGTGTACATGTGTTCCCCATCCTGAACCCCCCTCCCACCTCCCTCCCCATCCCATCCCTCAGGGTCATCCCAGTGCACAGGCCCTGAGCACCCTGTCTCATGCATTGAACCTGAACTGGCAATCTATTTCATATATAATAATATACATGTTTTAGTGCTATTCTCTCAAATCATCCCACCCTCGCCTTCTCCCACAGAGTCCAAAAGTCTGTTCTTTACAACTATGTCTTTTGCTGTCTCACATATAGGGTCATCATTACCATCTTTCTAAATTCCATATTTAGTGTTAATATACTGTATTGGTGTTTTTCTTTCTGACTTACTTCACTCTGTATGATAGGCTCCAGTTTCATCCACCTCATTAGAACTGATTCAAATGCATTTTTTAATGGCTGAGTAATATTCCATTGTGCATATGTACCAATGCTTTCTTATCCATTCGTCTGCCAATGGACATCTAGGTTGCTTCCATGTCCTGGCTATTATAAACAGTGCTGCAATGAACCTGGGGTATAAGTGTCTCTTTCAGTTCTGGTTTCCTCAGTGTGTATGCCCAGCAGTGGAATTGTTGGGTCATATGGTAGTTCTATTTCCAGGTTTTTAAGGAATCTCCAAACTGTTCTCCAAAGTGGTTGTATTAGTTTGCATTCCCACCAACAGTGTAAGAGGGTTCCTTATTCTCTGCACCCTCTCCAGCATTTATTGTTTGTAGACTTTTTGACAGCAGCCATTCTGACTGGTGTGAGATAGTACCTCATTGTGGTTTTGATTTGCATTTCTCTGATAATGAGTGATGTTGAGCATCTTTTTATGTGTTTGTTAGCCATCTGTGTGTCTTTTTTGAAGAAAGTCTGTTTAGTTCTTTGGCCTATTTTTTTATTGGGTGGCATATTTTTTCTGGAATTGAGCTGCAGGGGTTGCTTGTATATTTTTGCAATTAATTCTTTGTCAGTTGCTTCATTTGCTATTATTCTCTCTGATTCTGAAGGCTGTCTTTTTACCTTGCTTATAGTTTCCTTCATTGCACAAAAGGTTTTAAGTTTAACTACGTCCCATTTGTTTATTTTTGCTTTTATTTCCATTACTCTGGGAGGTGGGTCATAAAGGATCATGATTTACGTCAGAGAGTGTTTTGCCTATGTTTCCTCTAGAAGTTTTATAGTTTCTGGTCTTACATTTAGATCTTTGATCCATTTTGAGTTTATTTTTGTGTGTGGTGTTAGAAAGTGTTCTAGTTTCATTCTTTTACAAGTGATTGACCAGTTTTCCCAGCACCACTTGTTTAAGTGGTGTATATTGTATATTCTCCATTGTATAGTCTTGCCTGCTTTGTCAAAGATAAGGTGTCCATAGGTGCATGGATTTATCTCTGGGCTTTGTATATTCTTGCCTGCTTTGTCAAAGATAAGGTGTCCATAGGTTCNTTCTTTTACAAGTGATTGACCAGTTTTCCCAGCACCACTTGTTTAAGTGGTGTATATTGTATATTCTCCATTGTATAGTCTTGCCTGCTTTGTCAAAGATAAGGTGTCCATAGGTGCATGGATTTATCTCTGGGCTTTGTATATTCTTGCCTGCTTTGTCAAAGATAAGGTGTCCATAGGTTCGTGGATTTATCTCTGGGCTTTCTATTTTGTTTCATTGATCTATGTTTCTGTCTTTATGCCAGTACCATAGTGTCTTGATGACTGTAGCTTTGTGGTATAGCCTGAAGTCAGGCAGGTTGATTCCTCCAGTTCCATTCTTCTTTCTCAAGATTGCTTTGGCTATTCGAGNGAAGGCTGAGCGCCGAAGAATTGATGCTTTTGAACTGTGGTGTTGGAGAAGACTCTTGAGAGTCCCTTGGACTGCTAGGAGATCCAACCAGTCCATTCTGAAGGAGAGCAGCCCTGGGATTTCTTTGGAAGGAATGATGCAAAAGCTGAAACTCCAGTAGTTTGGCCACCTCATGTGAAGAGTTGACTCATTGGAAAGGCTCTGATGCTGAGAAGGATTGGGTGCAGGAGGAGAAGGGGACAACAGAGGATGAGATGGCTGGATGGCATCACAGACTTGATGAACATGAATCTGAGTGAACTCCAGGAGATGGTGATGGACAGGGAGGCCTGGAGTGCTTAGATTCATGGGGTCGCAAACAGTCAGACACGACTGAGCAACTGAACTGATCTGAACTGAAAGGAGGAGAGAGCAGTCAAGCCAGTAATCTCACTCTCATGTAAAAATGGGTACTGAAGAATAGGTTTTTGAAGAATAGGTTGTTGAAAATTGATNGCCTGGAGTGCTTAGATTCATGGGGTCGCAAACAGTCAGACACGACTGAGCAACTGAACTGATCTGAACTGAAAGGAGGAGAGAGCAGTCAAGCCAGTAATCTCACTCTCATGTAAAAATGGGTACTGAAGAATAGGTTTTTGAAGAATAGGTTGTTGAAAATTGATAACAAATACCAAAAAGCAAAGATTAAAAATCTAGAGTAGAGGTTGGCTTTTCAAAAATACAATATTAAAGAAAAGAAGAAAAAAAAGTCACAAGAATTATTAAAAGGAAAAAATATATATATATGAAGTTTGCTTTAAAAGTAGGGTGTTTTTTTTGAAAAGTAATAGTAGGTTATAAAAACGAAAATTAAAGGAGAAATAGAGGAGTTAAAAATGTTGAAAAAAAGAAGAAAAGAAGAAATAACAACAACAACAAAAAAAAGAATGATCATAAAAATAGTAAAGATACATCTAGGACTTTCTCTGGTATTGTGGTGGGCAGTGTGGGTTCAGTTCATTTTTGGGTAGTTCCTTTGTCCGGCTTATATTTCTCAAGATCTATAGGCCCCTTCCTATGTAGTCTGTACTAACAACAGAGTTTTAATCTATTGCACCTGTCACTTCCAAGGCGGTTCACTCTGTTTTAGCTTCTTTTGTTTGCCTGTCTCTTCAGTGTCTAATTTCCGCCCTGACACAAGGGAGGTGATGGTGGACACTTATTTTAGGCTCACTTGTTCAGTTGTGCTGTGGGGAGGGAGGGACGCTGCAAACAAATAACACTGGTGTGTGCTCGCAGTGTCTCAGCCACACTGGGCCTGCCTTCGCTTGCAGCACACACAAGCTCTAGGTTGCTCCGCCAGGAACTGTCCAAAGCTGGCACTGGGCTGCATGCACCTCCCAGGTCTAAGCCACTCAGGCTCAGGCACTCAGGTAATCCTCAGAGGTGCAGACTCGGTTGGGCCTGCATTTTGTGCCCTTCCCAGGTCTGAGTAGCTCAGGTGTTTGGCGAGCACAGTCGCTGCAGCTTATCGCCTCTCTTGTCCCTGCTGCTCATTTTCTGGGTGTACAACTTGTGCACCTTCTCATGCAGATGATGACTGTCCAGAACCCCAAGAAGTCTTAGTTAGCAAAGAAGCCTGTTTGCAGTTTGGTAGTTAATGTCTCTCTGGGGCTGCTATCGCCCCCTTCCAGCCCTTCCAGTGCTGGCTGCCTGTCACCGGAGGGGAATGGTCTGCAGCCAGCTAATTCTGTTCCGTCCTTTGTTCTGTACTTGGTCCTGGCGGTGTCTTATGTTAGAGCTTTTCACGTGGTAGCTATCCCACAGTCTGGTTTGCTAGCCCAAGTTAGTTCGCTCTGGTTACACTCGGGGCATTCAGGCCAGATCCTTAAAATGCAGTGCAGCCCACACCTCCCTGCCCAGCCCCCGCTTGCTAGTGGCAGATGCAGGCGTCTGTGCTGCTTCTCCGCTGGGGGAGTTACCGTTGGGCTCGTAATCTGTGGGTTTTAGTTATTTATTTATTTTTCCTCCCTGTTATGTTGCCCTGTGTGCTTCCAAGGCTCACCACAGACTCGGCAGTGAGAGTGCTTCCTGGTGTTTGGAAACTTCTCTCTTTGTAACACTCCCTTCCCAGGTCGGAGCCCCTCCCTTCCTCTTTTGTGTCTTTTTTTGTCTTTTGTATTTTTTCCTACCTGTTTGCAAAGACAATGAGCTACTTTTCTGGGTGCCTGATGTCCTCTGCTGGCATTCAGAAGTTGTTTTGTGGAATTTACTCAGCGTTGAAATGTTCTTTTGATGAATTTGTGGGGGAGAAAGTGGTCTCCCTGTCCTATTCCTCTGCCATTTTAGGACCGCCCCCCCCCCCTGCCATGCTTTCTTAACTGGAATATACAAAAAGGGTGAGCAGCAGTTTATCAGAAGATATGTGCCCAGTGCTCAATCACTCAGTTGTGTCTGATTATTTGCAACCTCATGGACTGTAGCCCACCAGGCTCCTCTTTCCATGGAATTTTCCAGTCAAGAACACTGGAGTGGGTTGCCATTTGCTTCTCCAGGGGATCGTCTTGATCCAGGCATCAAACCCGAGTCTCCTGTGTCTCCTGCATTGACAAGCAGATTCTTTACCGCTGAGCCAGCTGAGAAGCCCATCAGAGGATATAAAGACTTAGAAATTTAATATTACACAAAGCATTAAGTTTACCTCCATGAGTGCTAAGTCTCAACAGTTGTGTCTGACTCTTTGTGACCCCATGGACTGTAGCCCACCAGGCTCCTCTGTCCATGGGATTCTCCAGCCAAGAATACTGGAGTGGGTTGCTGTTTGCTCCTCCAGGGGATCTTCCCAAGCCAGGGATAGAACCCACATCTCTAATGTCTCCTGCATTGGCAAGTGGGTTTTTTACCACTAGTACCACCTGGGAAGCCCATAAGTTTACCTAGTGTAACCAATTCGTAACATTTTTGTGTAAAAACAAATAGGGGTAAGCTACAGACAGTGCTGTAAAATGCATACAAATTTTTAGGACAAAGCTTTGTGGGCTCATGGTAGACTTCTTTACAGGATCCAGGAGGAATCCGTTCCTTCTCTTCTGCCATCAATTGAACATCAGTTGTTAAATAAGTATTGTTGCTGGCCAAACTCTTGGCCTTCTCTGCCCACTGAAGCTAAATTAAAAAAATACGAAGACAGAGTTTGAGAAAATAGAAAGATGGCTTTAATTCTCAGCTGGCAGAGAGGAGAACACAGGGCTGATGCATCAAGAACTGTGCTCCCTGCTCCATGAGGATTCTAGGGGCTTATATAAGTCAAGGGCTCACAGTCAGGAATTCGTGATGAGGAACAAGGTGACAGGATTTTGATTTCTTCCTCTTGTACCGTTTCAAAGACAGTCATAAACTGGCATCAGTAACCCGGTAATTGAGTCTGGCAGTTTGGTGGTGGCTCTTTGGCCTTTTTTCTGACATGTAGCTACAAGGGAGGGTGTTACAGAGGTAAACACAAGATAAGGGATGTATTTAGCACAGAGTCAAAGGAAAAATTGTCAGTTGTAGCACCTGTAGAGTTAGGAGGCAGAAAAGCAAACCTAGCTACAGCCATGCAGAGTTAGGAACAGTTAAAGTAAAAAAACTAGGAATGTTCAGACCTGCTCACTGCTCTCTTTATCTTCTCTTTATCTTTCATTCTCAGGAAACGGAAAGAGAAAAACTCAGTCCTCTTTTTTCTTTTCACTGCAACAGTATCTTGGAAGATACAAAATATATACCCTTCCAAAAGTATATAATCTGAACTGAAACAAGATACATGAACAAATGAATCAAGCAGATATCTAGAGATGTGTCTCTTTTGAGAAGTATGAGAGATTGCTTTTGCATCTGTGAGGTCACTACACATTAGACTCCTGCCATGACAGGACTATGAGAAGCCAATTCACTGTCCCCACTAGAGAAATCTGGAGAAAAAAATTAAATTCTGCTGGTGACTCACTAAGGAAACCGATTCAGAAACAGTAAACGATAGGTCCTTCTTACCCAGAGGAAAACCTAAGATGATCAAGGCAAGTGGGTTTGGGAGGATGGAGAAGATGACAAAGGGCAGGAACTGGGGGAAGTCCATCCAGGTAAATGGAGTGATGTCTAGAAAAGAGATAGAGTCAGGAAAAATGAAGCTGCGTTGGAGGTTCTGGTGAACTCAGAAGTTTCACCAAATATGACAGCATGGTCTAATGAAGGGACCTTGAAGCCAAGGACAAAGAATATGAAATGTACCTCCCACTTAGGATATGCTCAAGTGAAGTTTGCTGACTTTACATGAACAGGATGAGGCAGGTGTGATGATACGTTCCGCAGCACCCTGGCGGGTGAAAACGAGTTCAGCTCCAGAGTCAGCTTGCAACGTTTCCAGTTTGGCCCCTCCTCTTATTCCCTCACCTCCTTGTCCTCTCCCATTCTAACAGGCATTAAAAAAACCTTTTGCAACACCACCCACACCATTGTATGCAGTTAAGCCAGGAGTAGTCCTATGAGATGATTCATCCAGAGTTGGAATAACCTATGCTGGGAGATTAAGTGGGAAAGGGTTGGGATCACCCAGTTTAGGGTGTGGGTTGACCTGCAAGTTTTTAATGTGTACATCTTCATAGTTACTAGACCGTCCTGGGAAGGAACTGATTCATTTCATCTTGATTAGTCCCCTGTGTAAGATTTGAGGGAGTCAGCCACAGGCAGGCCTAAAAAAACCACAGGCCTCACCCCACTGGGCAGAGTTTTTACTGAGTAGTTAATTGCAGAATAGGACAGATACTTTCTGCAGCCACCCCAAAAAGAAAAGGAAGAGGACGGTGTGAGGGTTGCATACCAGCAATTCCTTCCCAAAAGACCAGCATCTCCTGGCAGCAGATTGGAGCAAGGTGGCAAAAGAGGACAGATGTGTTATCCTAAAACATGTCCCTAGAGGTCAAGACATCTCCCCTACATGTGACAGCACTAACCATGTGTGCACTGGGTTTTCTATATGCTGCTGCTGTTGCTAAGTCGCTTCAGTCATGTCCGACTCTGTGCGACCCCATAGATGGCAGCCCACGAGGCTCCCCGGTCCCTGGGATTCTCCAGGTAAGAACACTGGAGTGGGTTGCCATTTCCTTCTCCAATGCCGGAAAGTTAAAATGAAAGTGAAGTTGCTCAGTCGTGTCTGACTCTTCGTGACCCCACGGACTGAAGCCTACTAGGCTCCTCAGTCCACGGGATTTTCCAGGCAAGAGTATTGGAGTGGTTTGCCATTGCCTTCTCCTTCTCTCTGATGGGGACCTTGCTAAGGCCAAATTGAAACAGGATGTCTGTTGAGCAAAAGTGCTCGGTTATTCCAGCAGATCCCCTGTCACGTGATAGAAGCCGCAAGTGCACCTTTTTGTCCTGGAAAGAATCAGTTGATCAGCCCCTTTTATTAGGTTGGTGCACAAGTAACTGTGGTTTTACATTGTTGAAACTTGCCATTTGATATTGGAATACATGCTAAATAAATGGGTTATATTATACATCATTTTAATGCATATTTCTCATTTTATGTTTTTTGCTATTGACATTACTTGCAGTTTATTTTACATTTATTTTAGACTATAGACATGACATTAGACAAAAAGCAAACCTGAGTGTTTTTTTTTAATTCGAGTTCAAAATTGGTCATAAGGAAGTGGAGACAACTTGCAACATCAACAATACATTTGGCCCAGGAGCTGCTAACAAAGGTACAGTGCAGCAGTGGTTCAAGAAGTTTTGTCAAGAAGACAAGAGACTTGAAGATGAGGAGAGTAGTGGCCATCCATCGAAAGTTGACAAAGACCAATTGAGAGCCATCATCAAAGCTGATCATCTTTCAACTACACAAGAAGTTGCCAAAACAAAAAACAAAAACTCAATGTCAACCCTTCTACAGTCATTCAGCATTTGAAGCAAATTGGAAAGGTGAAAAAGCTCAGTAAGTAGGTGCATCATGAGCTGACCACAAACCAAAAAAACCATTTTGAAGTGTCATCTTCTTATTCAAGGCAACAACAATGAATCATTTTTGATCGAATTGTGATGTGTGATGAAAAGTGCATTTTATACAACAACCGGTGATGACCAGCTCAGCTATTGAACCCAAAAGAAGCTCCAGAGCACTTCCCAAAGCCAAAGTTGCACCAAAAAAAAAAAGGTCAGGGTCACTGTTTGGTGGTCTACTGTGGTCTGATCCACTACAGTTTTCTGAATCCTGGCAAAACCATTACATATGAAAAGAATGCTCAGCAGATTGATGAGATGCACCAAAAACTGCAGCACCTGTAGCCAGCACTGGTCAACAGAAAGGGCCCAATTCTTCTCCATGGCAACACCACACATCACAACCACACATCGCACAACCAATGTGTCAAAAGTTGAACGGATTAGGCTATGAAGGTTTGCTTCACCAGCCATATTCACCTGACTTCTCGCCAACTGACTGCCTCTTCTTCAAGCATCTCCACAACGTTTGCAGGGAAAACCCTTCCCATAACCACAGGAGGAAGAATGCTTTCCAAGTGTTGGTCGAATCCTGAAACGTGGAGTTTTACACTACAGGAATAAACAAACACTTCTCATTGGCAAAAATGTGTCAATTATAATAGTTCCTATTTTAATTAATAAAGATGTGTTTGAGCCTAGTCATAATGATTTAAATTTCACAGTCTGAAACTACAATTACTTCTGTACCAAACTAATACTTATGAGATAGATGCATTGTCCAGGAGGCATTAAGAGGAGAGCAGAGGGTGTATCAGAAGGAATCCTGGCACTGTTCCTCCTGGAAGGTCTTTCCTATGCAAAGCTGGTTGCTAGAGAGGAATGCAAGGAATTTGCACAAGGATGCCAGAGCCTTCTGAGAGAGAATGAGTTGGAATCCCATCACTGTGGCCCTCAATACTTGTTTTTAGAAATCTGAAGTCTTGCAAACTGGCTGCCCAGATAAATATACTATCAGTCTTTTCAAAACAACACAAAAGTTGAGAACACAAAGCAGATTATAGCAACAAGACTTTTATTTTCTATTTAAATTATTTTAAAAGCAATATTTTTTCCTTAAAGTATTCCTTCATTTAGTATCCACCTTCCTAAAACATCTACCTTCCTTCCCAGAAGGTGTACATTTTCAACAATAAAAAGGAAGCCTAATGACCCAGTGATGTTCTGCCTAAGAATATATACATACAAAATTAATCTGATAATATTAAATCAGTGGTAATCACCATAGAACTGGGCTAAGTAAATTGTATACTACAACAGAAAAATGTGGGTTCTAAGTCAATTAATACTATATATGATATAATATTTGCAATATAATAATATAGCAAGAGCAAACATTTAGCCCATTTATGAAAAACAGAATTTTCAAGCCTAATAACACACAGGAAATATTCACACTAATTACAACTAATTATTGCAAGTGTGTAAGTTCTTTTTTTTTTTTTTTTAAAGGTCTGGGCTTGCAGTGGCTTGTGGCTCCTTCCTGTGCTGCTTCTCTCTCTTGCTCAGGCCTGTGGATGACAGGCAAATATCCTGGTCTTCATATTGCCAGGAAGCTCACTAGCTTCCTGGACAAGACTGACTGACAAGACTGGAAATGACTTGATAAACAAGACGTGCGTGCTCAGTTACTTCAGTCATGTCCAACTCTTTGTGACCCTGTAAACAGTAGCCTGCCAGGCTCCTCTGTCCATGGGATTATCCAGCCAAGAATACTGGGCTGGGTTGCCATGCCCTCCTGCAGGGAATTTTCCCCACTCAAGGATCCAACCCTGCATTGCTCCTGTATTGACAGGAGAGTTCTTTACCACTAGCACCACCTGGGAAGCCCCAGTAAACAGTACAAGAAAGCCCATTTGTGCATAACTCTGACAGCCAACCATTTTTTGTGCTTCTCGTGCCAAGGAAATTGTGCTTGAAAAAGTAGAAGTTGAAGCCAAACAGCCAAATTCTGCATTAGGAAGTGTGTCAGGCTTCAGTAATCAGAAATGGCAAAAAAAAAAAAAAAAAAAAAATCACAACCTTTGTACCAATGACGGCTGTTTGAATTTTATTGAGGGAAATGATGAAATTCTGGTTGCTGGATTTGGTTGCAAAGGTCATGCTGTTGGTGACATTCCTGGAGTCCAGTTTCAGGCTGTCAAAGTGGCCAGTGTCTCTCTTTGGTCTTATACAAAGGCTAGAAGGAAAGGCCAAAAACATAAGTTTGATGGTGAGCATGATAGTGATACATTTCCATATGCTTCCCCAAAATTTTAATAGTAATTATGGTCTGACTTGCTTTCTTCACGCAGTCACCCTAGTGTCTAATATGTACATCAAGTTCATGGAGTTTTAGAATTAAAAGGGGTCTTAGCAGCAATCTACTTTTTAGTTAAGCAGATACCCCAGTTCTCTTATTCTACAAATAAGTGACATACTCCAACATCAAGTTATTGAAGGGACAAACTAAACCAGTCTCTTGATTTCTATCTCATACCTTAAAATATACATTTTCAAGTATGCAGTATTTTACAAATATCAGTTAAGACAAGCTTATTCAAAATGTTCAAGTTTACTATAGCCTTATTGACTTCTTGCTCTATCAATTACTGAGAGAGTGAAATCATCAAATATAATTGTGGATTTGCCTATTTTTTTAAAGGTACATTTAAAAATATTTCTTAATTGTGAATTTTCTCTCCTTTAGACTGATTTTCCATCCACGGCCTTCCATGGTGGCTTAGATGGTAAAGATCGGCCTGCAATGCAGAAGACCTGGGTTCAACCCCTGGGTTGGGAAGATTCCCCTGGAGAAGGGAACGACCACACGCTCCAGTCTTCTTGTCTGGAGAATCACAATGGACAGAGGAGCCTGGCAGGCTACAGTCCACGGGATCGCAAGCAGTCGCGACTTTCACTTTTCATCCACCTGATTTAAATTAAAACAGCTTTCTGCAAGGACAGGCACAGCAGAATGGAATCAATAAGCCATACAGAGTTGTCCCCAAACCCTAGCAATGCCTGGAAACAGGAGGGATCACAAAGAGACTGGAAGTCTCCCCATGGAGTCAGTGACCCTGTGATGGGCTCCAGCTCTGTGCTCACGTGGTCATCCATTTACACAAAATTTTCAAAAGCAAGCTACTTTAAACACAATTGGTTCAGCCAGCTAGCTGTCCCTTTCCACTTCAACGTCCTGTCTGTCACATTTCCCTCACACCGCAGACATTAGATTGGTGGCAGGCAGTTTCGGGTCCTGTTGAGGAGAAATTGAGGAGGTGAAGTGTTAGCTGCAATTCTGAATGTTGTTTTGGAAATTTTCAGTAAAAACAAGTGAGACACAATAGACATTTTTACTTATTTTATTAAAGAACTGAAAAAAAATGTTCCAACATCGTTGAGACATAAAGTATGTGTAAAGTGTCAAGTATGTACACTTCACACATACTTTACAAAGTTGTGTAAAGTGTGTACAAAGTTGTGTACAAAAGTTAAGGTGCACAACATAATGATATATATCTATTGTGAAATTATTAACACAAAAAGTTAGTTAACACACCCACCTCACAGAGTTACCATTTTGAAAGAAAATTCAGGTAGTAAGTTTAGTGGAATATGAAAAAAAGTGGTTACTATTAAGAATGAAATCGGGAGAAATTAGCCTGATATTGAAAAACAAATTGCGACCAAAAAACTTCAGATCATACCAAAAGCAGTAATTCATCAAGAAGAAGAGACAGGAACCTCCTTGGTGGTTCAGTAGCTGGGAGTCTGCACTCCCAATGCAGGGGGCCCGGTTTCGACCCCTGGTCAGGGAACTAGATCCCACATGCTGCAACTTAAACCCAGTACAGCCAAATAAATAAATAAAGATAATTTTTTTAAAAGAAGAGACAAATGTCCAAACAGAAGTAATCAGTTTTTGGATTGTTTGATGATTCCATGAAGGAAGAGAGTGAAACCACACTTAATTAGAAAAGTATTTAGATATCTTGCTAATTTAACATGAAATGCTGCCATCTAAAAAACAGAAATTGTATCCACTGCAAGGGGGACATGGACATAAACTGGTTAATAAGTGCTACCTATTTCAAGTAGTATTCAGGATTACATATTGTAGTAGAAAACTAGAAAATGTCCTGAAACAGCATGCATGAATCATAGAAATGATTTTCTGTGATTAAGAAACTGACCACCAAATTTGACCATCAACCTGAAATGCACGGAACATTGCAAATGGATTGTGAAGTTGAGGGAAATTCTTCTCAAACATCAACAGTTAAAAAAAAAAAAAAAAGATGAACTATGATTGAGGAAAATCTGAATTCTCTTTCTATTCCCACCACAGAAAACATTGCAAAACCTTTTTTAAAAAGAAGAGGCAAATAATTTTTTAATGTAAGGTAAAAGGACTGCAAGGAGGTCCAACCAGTCCATTCTAAAGGAGATCAGTCCTGGGTGTTCTTTGGAAGGAATGATGCTAAAGCTGAAACTCCAGTACTTTGGCCACTTCGTCCAAAGAGTTGACTTACTGGAAAAGACCCTGATACGGGGAGGGATTGGGGGCAGGAGGAGAAGGGGATGACAGAGGATGAGATGGCTGGGTGGCATTATTGACTCGATGAACGTGAGTTTGAGTGAACTCTAGGAGTTGGTGATGGACAGGGAGCCCTGGCGTGCTGCAATTCATGGGACTGCAAAGAGTCAGACACAACTGAGTGACTGAACTGAACTGAACTGAACTGAAAAGAGAGTTTGGGAGGTGTGTAAGACAGCTAGTTAATACAAAATATTTTGTTTTCTGGATTGTGCAATGCTTGTGGCAGCTGTTAGCATTTTGAAATCTGTAATCTGTTGTCATTTCTTTTCTTAAAGTAGGTATTTTCTTCCACCTTTGATGTTGTATTTGTGAATTTGTACTCTTTAATCTTTTAGAGAGTCCCCCGAATTGAATAAACTGCAAGTCCCACAAAACCAGTACCTGACAAGGATGTAAGTTAAAATGGCACTCTATTTTCCTTATTTATTTATTTATTTATTTAAGATTTTTTTTGACGTGGACCATTTTTAAAGTCTTTATTGAATATGTTACAAGGTTGCCTCTGCTTTATGTTTTTTGGTTTTCTGGCCACAGGGCATGTGAGATCCTAGCTACTTGACCAGGGATTATACTCTCACCCCCTGCATTGGAAGGCAAAATCTTAACCACTGGACCACCAGGCAAGTCCCAGCAATTTATTTTCTTAATAGGAAGAAATTGGGCTATCTTTTTGCAGCCTGTGGGGAGCACACAATCTGAAGTCAACCAGTGTGGCGACAGGGCTTTGATTTGTACTGAGTCTCGACCAGCAGGGGGCAGTGAGGTGGAGCAATTCCAAGAAAGAGTTTGCACTGCCATGAAAAATAACAGCAAAAGATTATTTTGCATAGTGCCTGGTGCCAGATGTTTACTTTGGTGCTTTGGAACGTTTTAGAGGAAGAATGTTTTAAGAAGTGTATGAAGCATAAATATAGCTTCCCTAATCAGTTAAAATAAGAGTCAGATATTCAATAGCATGTAGACCCCTCCTCTCCAGTATTATATTTATTCAGTTATATTGTTATGAGCTCTGTACTTCAGAGTTTTATGACACCAAAATCAGTTTTTCCTAAAGAGTGCCCTCTTCCTTATTACCTTGCAGGAGAGGACTTTATTTTTCCTCTTAAGAACAGCCTCTTGTAATCTTAAAAAGCAAATATTAATTTGTAGGGTGTTTCATGCAAAATTAAAAGAATTTCATGTTGGTAAAGAACAGCTAAAGAAATCCTAGCAGTAATATGGGGCAGTGGCAGGTGGAAAAGTCAGGGTCAGTTAAACCCATGGGTCATTTCCAGCACCGATGCCCAAGATCCTTGGCATAACCATTAAGGATAATAGCCAGTACCTCCATGAGGCTGGTTGTGTGCCAGGCATTGTTCTAGGTTCTTCATATTGTCTTGGGTAATGCTCACAACAACCCATTACTCTTGTTTTCAGACGAAGAAACTAGGCCTCCAAAAAGTTAAATAATTGATAAGTTCACGTAGCAAGTAACAGAGCTGGGCTTTGAGTCTAGGCAACCTGGCTCAAGAATCAGAGCACTTGGCCACCTCCTATAACCTTTTGCTACAAGTCCAGTTCTATCTTTACCCCTCCCAAAGAGAATATCATTATAAAGCAATCAGTAGACTGTACCGTGTGGAGAAGGCAATGGCACCCTACTCCAGTACTCTTGCCTGGAAAATCCCATGGACGGAGGAGCCTGGAAAGCTGCAGCCCATGGGGTTGCTGAGGGTCGGACGTGACTGAGCGACTTCACTTTCACTTTTCACTTTCATGCACTGGAGAAGGAAATGGCAACCCACTCCAGTGTTTTTGCCTGGAGAATCCCAGGGATGCGGGAGCCTGATGGGCTGCCATCTATGGGGTCTGATAGAGTCAGACACAACTGAAGTGACTTAGCAGCAGCAGCAGACTATACCATGAGAAGAGCAATATTGCAATACTCTGGTCTTTCAACAGTGGTAGAGACGATGCTGCTACTAGGTCAGATTCTCCCCCTCCCTGTTAAGAAAGCTGCTTTGCACAAGAGTAGATGAGAAAGAAGAGAAGGCAATGGCACCCCACTCCAGAACTCTTGCCTGGAAACTCCCATGGACGGAGGAGCCTGGAAAGCTGCAGCCCATGGGGTTGCTGAGGGTCGGACGTGACTGAGCGACTTCACTTTCACTTTTCACTTTCATGCACTGGAGAAGGAAATGGCAACCCACTCCAATGTTCTTGCCTGGAGAATCCCAGAGACGGGGGAGCCTGGTGAGCTGCCGTCTATGGAGTCGCACAGAGTTGGACACGACTGAAGCGACTTAGCAGCAGCAGCAGCAGATGAGAAAGACCTCTGCTTCACCTACTTTCCTCCTCTGGTGGCTGACCAAGGCAGCTGACAGCTCACAAACTTCCCACAGGAGCACGCTGAGGCTTCTCTCTCCTCAGTACTCCCTTTTCAAGTTACCTGGTCTCTCCTCTTATTGCTGGGGAACTCTGAAAGAATCCACCTTACCGAGTCTCTCTTTTCATTCACTCACTCCTCTCTCCTCCCCTGGCTTCCGCCCTATCCATTCTTCTGGGAACCTGCAGTCAGCCAACCCCAGCTCCCCTAGACTCTTCCCGTGGCCTCCACAGCCTTCTCCCTCTGGGTCTCCTCTTGCCTCTCTGCCCTTCCTTTGTGACCTCCCTTCCTGTGCCCTGCTCCTCTCCTCTCTTCTTCCAAACCTCTCTCTGGCCCTCCCATCCTTCTGGTCCTAACTATCTCTTGGAGACTGATGACTTCCCACACGTTCTTGTTCCAGCCACTCTCCTTTGTGCTCATCTTGTATTCCCTGCTGTCCATTATACCTCTCTCTTTGCGTGACTCTAGTCAGAAATGTCTAAAATATCTTCTGCCCACCAACTGCATTTCCTTTCTTATTGTCTCCGTTTCAGCTCATAGCATCACCCTTTACTAAAGCTAGACATCCCAGCTCCATCTTGCTTCCCTTGCTGCCCCTCTAGTCCATCTGGCCTGTGAGTGGTGGTTATGCTCCTTCAGACGTGTTTCCAGGCCTCTTTCCCCCTGGGTCTCCATTTCCACAGCCCTTGCTCACTCTCAAATCTATTCCTCCTCATCAGCTCTGTACAATACCATTTCTTAACTTATCTATTAGTCTACTTTCATAGCCATTGCTCCCACTCCCACCCTCTAACTTCCACCCTGTCCCACTTAGAGCAAGGAGATCCAACCAGGCCATCCTAAAGGAAATCAGTCCTGAATATTCGCTGGAAGGACTGATGCTGAAGCTGAAACTCCAGTACTTTGGCCACCTGATGCAAAGCGCTGACTCATTGGAAAAGACCCTTATGCTGACTGAAGGCGGGAGGAAAAGGGGCGACAGAGGATGAGATGGTTGGATAGCATCACCGACTCAATGGACATGCATTTGAGTGAACTCCAGGAGTTGGTGATGGACAGGGAGGCCTGGCATGCTATGGTTCATGGGGTCGCAAAGAGCTGGACACGACTGAGCGACTGAACTGACTGATTGACTGACCTTGTTTCTAAAATAAAGACTGATGGTATTATTCTTCCACTTTAAGATCTTTGCTGGCTTTTCTCTAAGAACAGCATGTGTTATCTAGAGCGTCATTTAGGGACAGCTGCAGTTCAGTCCCAACCTGTGTGTCTAAGTTCCCCTCCGGCTACAATGCCCACTCTGCCCCCTCACAGCACACCCTAGACTTGAGCCACCCATCTGGACAGGGCAAATAACAGAATCTTGTTAGGCAGACTGCCTGGGGGTCAATATCTAACTCTCCCACATTTAGCTAACTGACTTTAGAACTACAATTTAATCTCTCCCAGCCTCAGTTTCTTTGTCTTCAAAATGGCTCTAATGATCCTTTTTCAATAAGAATACTTACTCACTGAACATTTACAAAGGACCTACTATATACATAAGGTTGAGCTTGGAACTCAATAAATACAAGTTTCTTTTCTCTACTCCTGCTTCTGCCTCATCTTTGTTAATGCAGTTCTTTCTACTATGCAGACCTCTTGCATCCCCTTCCCGAATCCTTCAAGGTCAGGTTCTGTGACGTCAGTGAAGGTTCAAGGCAAGGCATAGCATACCTCACAGGGGAGTTGGACCAATTTTTTACCATGTATTTTCTTAGCTTTCTTTCCTCCTCTAGGCTGGGAGCTCTTTGAAAGTAGGAATGGTGTCTTAAGTATTTTTGCATCTAACTATGTGGAAACAGTGTCAGACTTTATTTTTGGGGGGCTCCAAAATCACTGCAGATGGTGATTGCAGCCATGAAATTAAAAGACACTTACTCCTTGGAAGGAAAGTTATGACCAACCTAAATAGCATATTAAAAAGCAGGGACATTACTTTGCCAACAAAGGTCCATCTAGTCAAGGCTATGGTTTTTCCAGTGGTCATGTATGGATGTGAGAGTTGGACTGTGAAGAAAGCTGAGTGCCGAAGAATTGATGCTTTTGAACTGTGGTGTTGGAGAAGGCTCTTGAAAGTCCCTTGGACTTCAAGAAGATACAACCAGTCCATCCTAAAGGAGACCAGTCCTGGGTGTTCATTGGAAGGACTGATGCTAAAGCTGAAACTCTAATACTTTGGCCACATCATGTGAAGAGTTGACTCATTGGAAAAGACCCTGATGCTGGGAGAGATTGGGGGCAGGAGGAGAAGGGGATGACAGAGGATGAGACGGCTGGATGGCATCACCGACTGGATGCACATGAGTTTGGGTGAACTCCAGGAGGTGGCGATGGACAGGGAGGCCTGGAATGCTGTGATTCATAGAGTCACAAGGAGTCAGACATGACTGAGTGACTGAACTGAACTGAACTAATGTACATAAATACATTCACAAGGAAAAAGTTACGCAGTGTTATCTATTGTTGCCAAGACATTGACTCCTAGAACAGTTTTCTGGAAATTAATTACAGATATACTCTGTGTTGAAATACCCCAGACATTTTCAAATTGCCTTTCATATTGTGCTGAATAACATTTTTACTTTGGTACAATAAAGCCCTGTGAATTTGACACACACAGTGTTTGAGAAAATATGCATAAATAAACTATGTTTGGAATTTCCAGTATTTATATTATAAAATGGTGATTAGTTAGTTAGAAAACAGTCTTTGTTACTGTTTCTGTTTTGTTTTGAATTAATGATGTTTAGCTATGCTTGTCTCTGCTATTATTATACACCTTTCTGTTACTTGTTTTGTTCTTCTCTGTCTCTCCACTCCCCGCTAGAATGTAAATGTCCAAAAAGGTAGGAATCTTGTCTATCTTGTTCACTGCTATGTTATTAAACAGTGTTTAATAACATCTGTTGCTAGTTGGTAAGAAAAGGAATGTATGCTATATTTTAATTTTAATAGAATGTGACTTATTAAAAAGTAAAATATGTGTACCAATATATTTAAGATATTGGGTGAATTATAACCTAGATGATTCCGTATTTGTCGTGATATCTCCATATGTATGACCCACAAACACCTCAAGGTCTCAAGTCTTGTGTCTAGTTGAGTTTCCCGCCCACATCCTACAGCCAAACCTTTTTCACACTCCTTTGGAACCAAATTCCACTCTCATTCCTTTCCTGTTTTGAAGACACTCTTGCTTCTTTCCTTACTTGGAAGTTTGGAGCATCTGATGTGAAATTCTCAACTTTGTTTTTGTCTGTTTCAAAGTTAACTCATTAACTTGACTCACGTTCCCTTTGCACACCTCACACAGCTTCGCCTCTACATATTTCCTCTTTTCCTAGAAGTTTCCTTCCAGTGCTCCAGGCCTAAACCCATTCCTCCTTCACTGCTCACCACAGAAACTATTTTCTCCATGAAGCCTTCTTAGGTCTCTCCAGCCAGAATTAACCCCTACCTCACCTGACCTTTCTCAGCACCTTATGCATATCTCTTTTAAAACATCCTCACAAAACATAAGGCCTGCTTTGTGCCAAGCACTGCAGTTTTGGAGAAAGTTAACAGAACATGGTTCTAGCCCTTGAAGGAGTATCATTTCAGGGGTGATTATCAGGCAGTATTATCAAGAATGTTTCAGATCCTTTCTTAGAATACAAGCTACCTAAAGTGGGTCTTTGGTCCTCCCATCTTCATATCCCACAGAGGATCCCCTATGGTGCCATGAACTGAGACAATGCGTGTTTCTAGGTTGTTTAAGGCAATTCTGTAAAAAAGTGCTTGCCTGCCTTTATACAACATTGTCCAGAAAGGAAGCCCTGCCCTCTCATTCCCAGAATAAGGTAAGTTTCCTTATGCTCAGTCAGCAGATACAAATGAGAAAGCTGTGGCTAAAAAAAAAAAAGAGATTGTCCCTTCTTATTTTTTAATAACGGGAGAAATGGTGACTGGAGCAGAAAATGGAAAAGAGGTGAAGGACATCACAGCTAAGATGTGCTAAGATCAGGAAAAGCCAGAGCAGGCAGTTATTTTCCATAAAAGGAGGAAAGAGGGAGAGAGAGAGAGAGAGAGAATATGAATGAGAGAGGGGTGTAAGGAAAGAAAAGGAGAGAAGAGGAGACATCTTTTTGTCAGAAGCTAGAAGGAAGTTTTGTTTTGTCTTAAACAAGGAAGATAAGTGGATTTTTCAGTTCAGTCGCTCAGGCGAGTCTGACTCTGCAACCCCATGGACTGTAGCATGCCAGGCCTCCCTGTCCATCACCAACTCCCGGAGCTTGCTCAAATTCACGTCTATTGAGTCGGTGATGTCATCCAAGCATCTCATCCTCTGTCGGCCCCTTCTCCTCTTGCATTCAATCTTTCCCAGCTTCAATGTCTTTTCCAATGCATCAGTTCTTCATATCAGGTGGCCAAAGTTTTGGAGTTTCAGCTTTAGCATCAGTCCTTCCAATGAATATTCAGGACTAATTTCCTTTAAGATTGACTGGTTGGATCTCCTTGCAGTCCAAGGGACTCTCAAGAGCCTTCTCAAAACCACAGTTCAGAAGCACCAATTCTTCAGTGCTCAGCTTTGTTTATAGTCCAACTCTCACATCTATACATGAGTGCTGGAAAAACCATAGTTTTGACTGGATGGAACTTTGTTGACAAAGTAGTGTCTCTGCTTTTTAATATGCTGTCTAAGTTGGTCATACCTTTTCTTCCAAGAAGCAAGTAACTTTTAATTTCATGGCTGCAGTCACCATTTGCAGTAATTTTGGAGCCCACCAAAAATAAAGTCTCTCACTGTTTCCATTGTTTCCCCATCTATTTGCTATGAAGTGATGGGACTGGATGCCATGATCTTAGTTTTCTGAATGTTGAGTTTTAAGAGAACTTTTTCATTCTCCTCTTTCACTTTCATCAAGAGGCTCTTTAGTTCTTCACTTTCTGCCATAAGGATGTCATCTGCATATCTGAGATTATTGATATTTCTCCCAGCAACCTTGATTCTAGTTTGTGATTCATCCAGCCCAGCATTTTGCATGATATACTCTGCATATAAGTAAAATAAGCAGGGTGACAATATATAGCCTTGATGTACTCCTTTGCCAGTTTTGAACCAGTCTGTTGTTCCATGTCTGATTCTAATTGTTGATTCTTGATCAGCATAAAGATTTCTCAGGAGGCAGTTCAGGTGGTCTGGTATTCCCATCTCTTGAAGAATTTTCCACAGTTTGTTATGATCCACAGTCAAAGGCTTTGGCATAGTCAATAAAGCAGAAGTAGATGGTTTTTTTTGGAACTCTTGCTTTTTCAATGATCCAGTGGATGTTGGCAATTTGATCTCTGATTCCTCTGCTTTTTCTAAATTCTGCTTGAACATCTGGAAGTTCACAGTTCATGTACTGTTGAAGTCTGGCTTGGACAATTTTGAGCTTTGCTTTGCTAGTGTGTGAGATGAGTGCAATTGCACAGTACTTTGAACAGTTTTTGACATTGCCTTTCTTTGGGACTGGAATGAAAGCTGACCTTTTCCAGTCCTGTGGCCACTTCTGAGTTTTCCAAGTTTGCTGGCATATTGAGTGCAGCACTTTAACAGCATCATCTTTTAAGATTTGGAATTTGGAGTTTCATCACCTCTACTAGCTTTGTTCATTGTGATGCTTCCTAAGACCCACTTGACTTCACATTCCAGGATGTCTCCCTCTAGGTAAGTGATTGTACCACATGGTTTTCTGGATCATGATGATCTTTTCTGTATAGTTCTGTGTATTCTTGCCATCTCTTCTTAATGTTTTCTGCTTCTGTTAGGTCCATATGATTTCTGTCCTTTATTGGGCCCATCTTTGCATGAAATGTTCCCTTAGTATCTCCAATTTTCTTGATGAGATCTCTAGTCTTTCCCATTCTATTGATTTCCACCTGTAATCAGTAGACTGTATATTTTACATATAGTGGATTTTTATATACTAAATAAAGTATATATACAGTGGATATTTTATATACAGTGGACTTTTAGTGCTTTCTTAATATATGCTAAGTGTGGACAAACATTGAAAAC
Organism: Neotragus moschatus; assembly: GCA_006410615.1. Taxonomy (NCBI): domain Eukaryota; kingdom Metazoa; phylum Chordata; class Mammalia; order Artiodactyla; family Bovidae; genus Neotragus; species Neotragus moschatus. Next base: position 505,104 of record SJYA01000967.1, on the reverse strand, counting down.
ATTATAGTAAGTGAAAGGAGCTGGTCACAAAAGGCCATGTATTATGTGATTCTATTTATATGAAGTGTCCATAACAGGTAAATCTGTAGATATGGAAAGTAGATTTGTGATTGCTAGGGAAGGAGGAAATAGAAGTGACTGCGAATGGGTTATGGGGTTTCTTTCTGGGATGATGTAAGTGTTGTGGAATGAATGTTAATGCTTGGACAAGTTTGTGAACATACTGAAAAAACTATAATTCTACATTTTAAGAAGGAGAGACTGTTTCTTTTTTCATTGAAATATAGTTGATTTTAAATGTTGTATTAGTTTCAGGTACACAGAGAATGACTCAGTTATGCTTATATATGTATACATCTATATTCTTTTTTGGATTCTTTTCCACTATAGATTATTACAAGATAATGAATGTAGGTCCTTGTGCGGTACAGTGGGTCCTTGTTGTTCACCTGTTTTATATACAGTAGTGTGCATCTGTTAACCCCATACTCTCTATTTATGCCTTCCCCCCTTCTCTTTTGGTAGCCATAAGTTTCTTTTCTATATCTGTCTGTTATATAAATAAGTTCATTTGTATCATTTATTAAGATTCCACATATAGGTGATATCATATAATATTTGTCTTTCTTTATCTGACTTACTACACTTAGTATGATAATCTCTAGGTCCATTCATGTTGCTGCAAATGGCAAGATTTCATTTCTTTTTATAGCTGAGTAAAATTCCATCGTATAAATGAAATATATATACATCTTTATCCATTCATCTGTCCATGGACATTTAGATCGCTTCCATGTCTTGGCTATAGTAAATATTGCTGCTATGAACATTGGGGTGCATTTATCTTTCCCAATTCATATTTTTGTCTTTTCCAGATACGTTCTTAGGAGTCGGATTGCTTGATGATATGCTAGTTCTATTTCCCCAACCAGAGATTGAACTTGCACGCTAGGCAGTGAAAACCCAGTGTCCTAGCCACTGAACATCAGGGAATTTCTATTTTTAGTTTTTCTTAAACTTCCATACTGTTCTCCATAGTGGCTGTACATATTTACATTCCCACCAACAGTGTAGGAGGGCTCCCTTTTCTCCACAACCTCTCCAATATTTATTATTTGTAAACTTTTTGGTGATGGCCATAAAAAGATTATTTCCAAAGCTTTGTTATCTGTCCAAACAACTGAATACAATCTAAAAGTCAAACCTTAAAGGTGATTAAATCATAGTACATCCCTCCAAATGGAAAAAATATTTTTGAGGGAATCTAGAGGAATATGGGAAAACATTCATGAAATTACCATAGATGGCCAAAGAAGATACAAACTGTATACAAAGTATGATCCCAACTTCATCAAATATAAGCATGGATAAGCAGAGAAAAGATTAGAAGGAAATGCTCAAAATATTTACAGAAGTAGAATTATAGGCTTAGCAAACTTTTGGATATACTTTTTGGAAAATCCCTTTAACTGGACTGGAACTTTTCATATATAGAGAAGTTAAGTAAAAAGTTCAGTTCAGTTCAGTCGCTCAGTCGTGTCTGACTCTTTGCAACCCCATGAATCGCAGCACGCCAGGCCTCCCTGTTCATCACCAACTCCCAGAGTTCACTCAGACTCACACCCATCGAGTCAATGATGCTATCCAGCCATCTCATCCTCGGCCGTCCCTTTCTCCTTCTGCCCCCAATCCCTCCCAGCTAAAAGGCTAAAGCTGTAAATGATGGGTGGGCTCAGTACTAGCCACTTGTTACAGCACAGGTCAAAGACCGATCATGATCTAGCTGACTGCACAGAGAGTCAGTCCAATGGCTCTTGACCAGTCCTCTGTCTCTAATCCCTCATGCCTCTGGTCCAGTGTTTCCCAAACTTCAGTCATTCACATGCCATCTTCAGGACTTGTTTATCCACCTATTATTTATTTTTTTCTTTAAATTAACCTACTTTTTCTTCCTAAATAAATGTATTTTAAAAGAAAATTTTGTATCATACTGCAATTTTGAAATTCACAGTTGAATATAACCATCAACACTTTCAAATGCACTCATGTACCCAGGGGTTATATTTGAAACATTTAACCATCCAGAATAGCAGAGGGGCAATGAATGAGCAGTAATGCTCCGCTGGTTCTCACTCCCTGAGTGGCAGTCCTGCACTGCCCACCTAGAATCATCTTGTGCACTGCCAGTCGTACATGTCATCCTGTGTACCACCAGTGGTACACGTAGCAGATTTGAATTTTCAGCTGCAATCCATGCTACCTTCTTTTGCTAATTTAATCTTCCTAAAATGAAAACCTGCTGTTACTTTCCTGATCAAAACATTTTAATGCCCACCGCCCCATACTGCTTAGAGCAGAAAACCCAAACTCTTTAATTTGCTCTTCAAAGCCTATGTCATGTGATGACAATCTACCACTAGTTTATTCATTTAATGGGTCTTTATTTATTGAACACCTACCATGTGATGTGTCTTTCCAGCTTTATCTTTCTCTACTGCCTTTAACATATTTTAAACTCTAACCACATCTGAACCCCAGAACACATCTTACTCCTTCCCATGTCCATTCCTTTGCTCATACTATTCCATTCCTCACAGCTCAGGGCCCTTCCACAGCCAGCTACCACCATCTGTCAAAATCCCATAGAGCTCAAATGCTTTCTCCTCCATGAGGCTATCCCTCATTCTTCTAGACCAAAGAGAGCTTTTCCCTGCTCTTCCCTCCCATAACCTCTGACGTCTACAAGGTATTAAAGTGTATCATCATTCTATTCATGCCTGGTTTCACTCCTTTACAACCTGAAGATGTTTCCAAAAACAGTCTTACCTGACCAACTTCCCCCACTCTATCCCATGTCTAGTCTGACATCCAGCCCTATCTCTTGCATCATTTAATAAGATTTCTTGAACTCAATATGCAGACTGTTTAAAAAATGCAAATTGGGACTTCCCCGGTGGTCCAGTGGTTAAGAATCTGCCTGCCAATGCAGGGGACACAGGTTTGACCCCTGCTCCAGGAAGATTCCACATGCCAGGGTTGGGGGTGGGGGGTTGGAGGGGCCAATTAAGTCCCTGAGCCACAACTACTGACCTTGCTCTCTACAGCCTGTGAGCCACAACTACTAAGCCCATGCGATGCATTTTCTGAAGCCCTCATGCTCCAGAGCCCACACTCTGCAGCAAGAGAAGCCACTGCAATGAGAAGTCCACGCACCACAATGAAGAGTTGAAGAGTAGCCCCCACTCACCACAACAAGGGAAAGCCCGGGTACAGCAATGAAGACCCAGTGCAGCCAAAAACAAATTTAAAATAAATAACTAAAATAATAATAAATGCAAATTGGCCCTAGGACATACGTTTATTAACTTGCCCATTTATCCAGAGATGCCTTTATTGCAATGTCTTCCAAAACTTTGCACCTGCTTGGCAGGCCACCCTGTTGTATTGTTCCCCTGGAGAGCACTGTGGAGCCTGGATAGAATGTTTCAAGACAAGGAAAAGAAAGTGTGGAGAAATGAAGGATCTCCACCAATCTTATCTGTGCCAAGAATTTGCAATTAACACTCCATGTGAAAGATGCCAAGAGGGAGAGTCCCTTGTGAGTCAACCATGGTGCCCATGAAAACAAAGGGAAAACACTTCCAGATGCTTGGCCACCAGGAAACATCACTGTCATTCTCTCTGAATTTCTGATATGGCAGGAAAGGCCATAAAGCGCTTTGTAAATTTATTGGGCTTTCAGACATGTTAAAGTTTACCATTCCCAGTCAAAAACTATAAAATCCAGCTCTAAATCGGCTTCCATAAGGGGCATAACATGAATTCAGAACTTCTTAAATATGTACCTGTCTTGGAGTGGAAAAAAATCCAAAAACTCCTGGGAAACACAACATAAGCAAATCCACCATCCCTTTTAGGGTGTCAAACACTTTGAAAAGAGGCTCCAGGTGGGAACAGCTGTGTTTCCAGTCCCCTTAGGATTCTTCAGCTTTGATTCTTACTGCCACCATCAACCCTAGTAGCTGTGGAGATCTGCTCATTCCTCCTTCAAGGACCTGGTTTATTCATATCCCCAAATGTTTCCATACTCCTAGGCACAGTTAGGATGGAATGTTCAAGAAGACTTCACAGGATGCCCAAGGGCACACAAGGGAAGTAAATACAAAAGCATAAGAGAGAGGCCGGTTCAGTGGTTTGCAAATGAGCTTCCTTAGGAGACATTCAGCAATGTCTGCAAACATCTGTTATTGTCACAAATAGCTCGAAGCTACTGTACCTACAGTACAATGCTGCTAGTCATCCTACAGTGCTCAGGACAGCCAATGCAGCAAAGAATTATCCAGGCCCAAGTGTCAACCGTGAGGAAGTTACGAATCCCTGGTGACAGGCTAAGAACCAAAAGAAGGAGAGATCTTAGCCTTTTGGAGGCAGAGTGTAGCTTTTTGGAAGACAATTAGAATAAGATAGGGTTGAGACTCAGAAAGTGACTATATGTGAAGGGTGCCATGTAAAGACCTTCTTCTCACAATCTCTCCCCAGTCATCTTGACACCTCTGCTGTCAAGTCCAAGAGAAAGAGTCTCATTCTATTACCCAGCTACACTTCTCACACTCGGTTCTGTAATAATACAGCCTTAGTCATCTGTATACGGAGTTAGGTCAGACCTGAAGGATGAGAAAAGTCATTGTGTCATCAATTAGTTAAGAGCAGATTTGGATTTGGTTAAAATGTTTTGATCAGGAAAATAACAGCAGGTTTTCATTTTAGGAAGATTAAATTAGCAAAAGAAGGTAGCATGGACTGCAGCTGAAAATCCAAACCTGCTCTTAACTAATTGATGACACAATGACTTTTCTCATCCTTCAAGTCTAACCTAACTCCGTATACAGATGACTATGGCTTTACCCTAAGAGGCAACAATATAAACACACATTACACAAAACAATCACCACAGCATTCCTGTAACACCAATGCTCCATGCATGACCCAAGCATGTCACTCAGGTACCAGTGGTGTCCAATGCTCAGAGTTCTAGCAGCTGAGGAGAAGTGGTCCAAATATTGTCATGGATAGGAAGTCATCCATCCAGCAAGTGCTGGTGCCAGGCCCTGTGCTAGGCACCTGAGAGAGCCAGACACTGAGCAAGACAGAGATGGACAATAAAAACAAATCAATAAATTGGCAATTATAGTGAGCCATGTTCCAGGCACAATGCTGTCTGTTTTATGTACACAATTTCAAATGATTATTAAGAAATCATCCATAAGTTGGGGACTTCAAAGTTGAGAAAATAGGATCAGAGAAGTCAGGTAACCTCTCAATAGCTATGCTTTTCTTCAACTGTGGAGGCAAGATTCAAGTCCAAACCTGTTTGAAGCCATACCCCGAGTTCCTAATTGCCCCTGCCTAGTTAGCACACCTTTTTGTCCCTTCAGTGGCAACAACAGAAAGGAAAGTGGGAGTGGAAGAGGAAGGCTGACTCCTCCTTCTCCTGTCTCCTATACATGTATTGGCTCATTATCATTGAAAAACTGTTTATTTTTTGCACTTGCAGTTGTATGCAGAGGGAGAGATGGAAGGCCTTCTCCCTCATGGACCCACACCCGCCATCTTGCAGAAGAATAATGCTCGGCTGGGAGAATCAGAAGAGAAGCAATGAAAATGTTTTCACGTGGTGAACAGACTCAGACAAGACAAGCACTAATATATCAGGCCAGAGGAGAAAATGAAAAAATATGTACCTGAACTGTTTCCACCACAAGAAAGAATTGATTATGTTGCAGGAAGGCAGACCCCTTCCAGGGCCCGAAACTGGGCTCTTTCCTAACACTTGGAAATGAGTTGTCCTAGGAGACACATGTGCTGACAAAGCAAGAGATTTTATTGGGAAAGGGCACCCGGGTGGAGAGCAGTAGGGTAAGGGAACCCAGGAGAACTACTCTGCCGCATGGCTTGCAGTCTCGGGTTTTACGGTGATGGGATTTGTTTCTGGGTGGTCTTTGGCCAATCAGTCTAATTCAGAGTCTTTCCTGGTGGCGCATGCATCGCTCAGCCAAGACGGATGCTAGCGAGAGGGATTCTGGGAAGTGGACGGACATTCGGTGTCTCCTTTTGACCTTTCCCAAGCTCTTCCGGTTGGTGGTGGCTTATTAGTTCCATATTCCTTATCAGGATCTCCTGTCATAAAACAACTCATGCAGATGGTTACTATGGTGCTTGGCCAGGATGGGCGGTTTCAATCAGTGTGCTTCCCTTAACAGTTACTCTGTGCCATGACAGAGATGTTAGCCAACGCTACCAGTGGTATCACACAGCAACATATAAATGTATGGAATCAACACTTGGTATACCATTAACTTATACAATATTATGTGTAAATCATATCTCATTTTTTAAAAGGAATGTACATAGAATAGAAACAGCCAGAAAAGGGGCCTTCAAACCTCCATCTTCAAAAATGATACAACATGATCATTTGTGAGGCATGAAGCCCAGAGGTCTGTACCCTGATCAAAATCCCAACCATGACTTAATCAGGGATGGTTAATCTTGCCATATGGACCAACCCAAGGTGGTACAGTTGTTTTCTTGTAGTTGGGAAAATACATTTTTAGCCCTGGAAAAAATAGGAATTGAATAGAGATGGAGAAGCAAATTGAACACATACAACTAATAGCTTTATGTTCACTTTTGAAATCAGTTTTGCAATCACCAAGTTTATTTTAAGGGTTAGAGAACATACCAGAGTAGAAAATCTGTTGGTTTAGCCTGTGACCTCAGTTTGAAAGGTGCAATTGGTTTTTACTTCTAATTTTAACTTGAAAGCAAAAGAAACCCTGAAGAAATATTTAACTGGTACTGAAATGTTTAAGAGAACAAAAAGGTAACTCTATTTATAAATCTAATTTATGAGTTATCTAACCACTTAGGTTTTGCTTGTTAGGTCATAAATTTGTCTTGTTGGGCATTTGAGGCACTTAAGAAAATTAAATATATTAAATGTACAAATGCAACTTAAAATATTTAAGGGAATTTAATTAAGTTTATAACTGTGACCAATATGTGGGGGATTTAATCTGTTGAAACTGAGTTAATCTACCATTAACCTGAGAACAATTAAAGATGACTGTTCTTGTTTTATTAGGTTTATAATAAGTCTAACAAGATTTCTAAATTTAACATTAAGGCTTAAGAGAGCTGTTTTAATTTTTATAATTTAAACATTTGCAATTTCAGATAGAAAAGAAGTCTTTTCTAGACAACAACAACAAAAAAATCCTTCCTTGAGCTTTAAAAAACTCAAGTGACGAATTGTAAAGACTTGGAGTGTTTTCCAAACTTTTTCAAGGACTCTGGAAGGATAGGTGGCAGTTGATGTTGTCTACTGCAAACATACATTTGCTTTGACATCTTATATATTAGTGCCAAAAGTAAAATTTGCACCATTCTGAAACACAGCAGGATCCTATCTATGCTCCTTGCCCTCCATGTCCTCCACCTGCCTTTTGTCTGTGGAAAAACTTTAGCCAAAGAATAAACTTAATCAGAGAAGTGAGAAAATGCAAAAACAAAGGAAAACAGTCTAACAAGATTAAATAATGATATATCTGTATTGTCGTGCTTAGTTGTACCTGACTCTTTGCCAGCCTATGGGTTGTAGCCCACTGGGTCTTCTGTCCATGGGATTCTCCAGGCAAGAATACTGGAGTGGGTTGCCATTTCCTTCTCCAGGGGATCTTCCTGACCCAGGGATCAAACCCAGGTCTCCTATACTGCAGGTGGGTTCTTTACCATTGAGCCACCAGGGAAGCCCTTAACTAATAATAGATCAGTTATTAAGCATAATTAAGGGCCTTTAGTTCCTTCTCAAGGGCTATAGATAATATTTTGAGCCATATCCTGTGAGCTGTCTTACAGATACTGACAGCCCCACCAGGTGGAAGAAGCTAGCCACATGGTGACTGGACTGTAGCCATGACGTAAGATGCCACAGTTCCAAGAATCAGCCTCAAGGAAATGGGAACAAACCGACTCTGGAACTAAAGACTAATTGTACTTAAAACAATTAAGATGACACCGGTCGGACCATCAATGACCAATTTCAAGAGAACAATCAGAGCTGACTGTGCTGTTTCTGCATGCAGCCCCCTCCTTCAACCTATAAAAGTTATTGCCCCCTGATTGTCAGGGTGAGGGGAGAAAGCTTTTGGACAGATGTCTGACCTCCCCACCTCATTGCCACATCCAAAATAAAGCAAACTTTCCTTTCCAGTAACTTTGCCTCTTTATTGGCTTTTGAGCAGTAAGCAGCTGGATCCCACTTCTGCTTGTGTTGAACCCAACGGTTCCTCGCTGTAAATCCGTCGCCCCAAAGACCACCGAGACCAGGTTTCGATGCAAACAGCAAGAGGATTTTATTGTACCGGCGCGCCGGGGTTCCGTCTCCTTAAGCAAGAAATGAGAACCCTGAGTGTTGTTACATGGTAGCTTTTAAGCACAAGCAAGCGGAAACAGTTTGATTGGTTACAGGTGTTGACCTTTTCAAGGATTGGTTCATTGATAACAGGTTACAACTGTTGATCAGGTGGCGCCCCTGTGGTGGGCAGTTTCTCGGAACAACAGCTCTTCTGGAAAAGTCCCGAGGAAGTTTCATAGGTTACAGAGATATGTGTGAGCTCGGGATGGGGTGCCTATGCATAGTCCTTTCCCAGTTACAGCCGAGAGGGTAAGTTCGGTTGCCCCCTCGTTTTGCCACCTGCAGGTTGTATGGGGCTGAGAAATGTAATCAGAGATAAACAGGCCACGTTTCCATGAGTCAGAGATAACCCTGGGGCAGTTTGGAAAGTCTCTTATACTAAAAAATACATTCTTACACTTGCAATTCCACAGTACACTTTTTAATGCGAAAATATTTTCCCTGAAAACCTTCCAGAAAAGTTAACATTCCAAGAAGATGCACCATGCTCACCCAACAGTTTCATACACTTCCTAACATCCTTCTATGTCCTTCCAGGGGACAAGTACCCTGTTGGAGGATCAGGAGATTACTCCACAGTCCAGCTCGAATGGAGAATATCATTCATACGAACATCCCTGACAGGTACTCTCTAGCCTGCTGCCCCACCCATCTCTTCCATCTCTCCACCCCAGGGTTTCTATTGTGAGAAAGCATTTGGGATCTTTTATTAGGGCAAAGGAGAAGTTGATAACAAGCCAGTTCTCTCCCACCGCTCCCATCCACAATCACTGTCTTGAGTCCTTCAAATGAGATCAGACTTCCCTGGCCCCATTGGAAACCACCTGTGCTGACGATTAAGGTATTGTTTCTCAGTTCCAAAGCCACCGTTTCATAACCTGCTTTGTGATGCTGTGGCTGGACTCTTCACACAAGCTTTTCCTTTTGCCTGCTTGCTCCCCTACTGGGTTCTGTCCACAGAGGGTCCTAGAGAGACTATGAGCCCAGCAGTGGGCATTTGCCCCAGCAGCCGTAGCTGTCCCAGACCCCAGCTTTTTCAACATGCCCAGAACGAGTCTCACTTTACCCTTTCAGAGGTGCCAGCACCCACTGGGCTTCTTTCTCAGAGATCTGCCTGCCACTCCAAGAGGCCTCTCCTCACATTTCTAGGTTTTGCTAATCCTAACTTCTTCCTTTCCTTCCCACAGTTCCAAGGGGTGGTCAGTACTTCCTGTAGTTATTATCTTCCCTTTTGCCCCGTCAGCCCTCCAACACCTATTTTATATATTGTACTCCCTCTGTTATAATAGCCAGCATGGCTTCTGTGTTCCTGGCTAGATCCTGATGAATGTCACTCTCAGTTGCCCACTCCTGTTCCCCTATTAACAGTCTTGACCCAGCCCTGCAATGTGCGACCAAGAGGAGTGCACCCCAAATCCCTGCTCACCTGGGTTCCACCGTCCATTGACACTTGGCAGACAAGGCAGCAGGTAGCTTGGCGCTCTATCATTTGTTTCAAAGTCAGAGGAAGTACCTTCTCTATATCTTTAGGGTACACAAGAAATTTTTCATTCAAAAATCTGTATATTTGGTTAGGAAGACTCCCTATAAAAAATCTTATAAAAGCCCTAGAGCTCATATTGTAATTATGGTTCAGTTCTTCTCTGTTATGTTTATACTTGATTTGGACTCCCCCACCCCAAGCAATCCCCTGAGGAAGGCAGGGTGGGCATACCATCTCCACTTCAGTTCAGTTCAGTTCGGTTCAGTTCAGTCGCTCAGTCATGTCTGACTTTGCGACCCCATGAATCGCAGCACACCAGGCCTCCCTGTCCATCANCCTCCACTAGCTTTGTTCGTAGTGATGCTTTCTAAGGCCCACTTGACTTCACATTCCAGGATGTCTGGCTCTAGATTAGTGATCACACCATCATGATTATCCAGGTCATGAAGATCTTTTTTGTACAATTCCTCTGTGTATTTTTGCCACCTCTTCTTAATATCTTCTGGAGATATTAACCCCATGGGGTTCTTCAGTATTCTTGCCTTGAGAACCCAATGAACAGTATGAAAAGGCAAAACCATCTCCATTTAACTAGGAAGAATCTAAGGGGGATTCTCTTTCTTGCCCTGCTCTCATTTAAACCAACTACTAGCAGATCAAGTATATCAAGTCTATTTCTTCTCTGTAATGACTCCAGGATATGTTCAATAAAATTGTTTGTGAATTCATTTTCTGCTGCTGCTGCTGCTAGGTCACTTCAGTCGTGTCCGACTCTGCGTGACCCTGTAGATGGCAGCCCACCAGGCTCCCCCGTCCCTGGGATTCTCCAGGCAAGAACATGGAGTGGGGTGCCATTTCCTTCTCCAATGCATGAAAGTGAAAAGTGAAAGTGAAGTTGCTCAGTCGTGTCCAACTCTTAGCGACCCCATGGACTGCAGCCTACCAGGCTCCTCTGTCCATAGGATTTTCCAGGCAAGAGTACTGGAGTGGGGTGCCATTGCTGCTGCTGCTGCTGCTGCTAAGTCGCTTCAGTCGTGTCCAACTCTGTGTGACCCCAGAGACAGCAGCCCACCAGGCTCCTCCGTCCCCGGGATTCTCCAGGCAAGAACACTGGAGTGGGTTGCCATNGGCTCCTCTGTCCATAGGATTTTCCAGGCAAGAGTACTGGAGTGGGGTGCCATTGCTGCTGCTGCTGCTGCTGCTAAGTCGCTTCAGTCGTGTCCAACTCTGTGTGACCCCAGAGACAGCAGCCCACCAGGCTCCTCCGTCCCCGGGATTCTCCAGGCAAGAACACTGGAGTGGGTTGCCATTTCCTTCTCCAATGCATGAAAGTGAAAAGTGAAAGTGAAGTCACTCAGTTGTGTCCAACCCTCAGCGACCCCATGGACTGCGGCCTTCCAGGCTCCTCCGTCCATGGGATTTTCCAGGCAAGAGTACAGGAGTGGGGTGCCATTGCTACTGCATAACAAATACCACAAATTCAGTGGCTTAAAACAATACCCCTTAGTTATCTCCCCTTAATTATCTCACTGTTCTGTAGGTGACATGTCTCATATGACGTGGCTAGACTTCCTGATTTCAAAAAGTTCAAGTAATTAGGTCAGGCCCACCCAGATAATCTCCCTTCCTTAAGATACACTGCCACATGATACAATCTAATCACAAGAGGGTGTGCCTGCTAAGTGGCTTCAATTGTGTCCAACTCTTTATGACCCCATGGACTGTAACCTGTCAGCTCCTCTGTCTGTGGGTTTCTCCAGGCAAGAATACTGGAGTGGGTTGCCATGCACTCCTCCCAGGGATATGGGAAGCCCAGTCATAAGAGCAAAATGTACCCAATTCACAATCCTGAAATTATGCAGGGTGTTTACATCAGGGACAGGATACCTCGGCAGCTTCTTAGAATTGTTCCTAATGCAAGATGTCTTTCCCCCACAGTGTTAAGAGTGAACTCTTACATCAGAATGACTTAAAATACTCATTACAACTGAAGAATCTCTGGTCACACCGCAAACCTCTGATTGGGGAGATTGGGTCCAGAAATCAGTACTTTACTTCTCAGATGATTCTGATGCGCACTTGAATTTGAGAATTCAGAAATTAGATGTTAGCATTTCATCATCAGCCTGAGTTAGAACACAGCATCCTACCTACATCTCACTGAGCCAGAGCCGCATAGTCTCTAGTGGGTGGTGTGATGCGCCGCCAGATTCCCCAGTTAGGACCTAGGTGCCTAACTGCCGAAAACCGGTTCCTGACAACTCCCAGCCAGGTCCCTCTCCAGGAAGTTCAGAGGTGAGCTGCCTGGCCCAGGTGCACCCTTCTTGAGCAGCCCATTTCCAATGACTGGTCTTTGAGAAGAACAAATACCCACCCCGTCCTCACTTCACTTTGGGACGTATCAGAAGGGCCAGCCCGGCTTCAGCCCTCCCTCTGAGATCCGCTGAGGAGGCCTCTGTGGTAGGCGCAGTTCAGCTTCTCTGATTGGTCCCTCCTGCTTCCCTCACTCCATCACAGGCATGCTGAGAACACTCCTCAAGGTACTCCTGCTCCCAACTCTCCATCTCGGTCTGCTTCCAGGAAGTCAGACCAAGGTCGCCTTCCATACAGTATGCTGGAGATCTGTAGCTCTATTTCAGATCTTACCCCCAGTCTGTCCTTCTGTTTCCATCTCCACTGCTACTGCTGCAAACCAAGCCACCACTGCGGTTACTAAACTCCTCGCCCCCACGCCCCTCCAACACATTGCGCTCTACACGGCAACCCCAGAGAATTATAGCCATCTCTGTTGTTTTGCTCTTATTTCTTCCATTAGAATGTAAGTCTGAGGAAGGCAGAGCCTGTTTTTTGTGGTTGTAACTGTTCACTGCTATGTGTATCCAAGCTAAGTTGCTTCAGTCTGTCTGACTCTTTGCAACCCTATGGACCATAGCCCACCAGGTTCCTCTGTCCATGGGATTCTCCAGACAAGAATACTAGAGTGGGTAGCCATTTTTTTTTTCTCCAGAGGATCTTCTTGACCCAGCACTCAAACTCATGTATCCTGCATTGCAGGCAGATTTTTTACCATCTGAACCACCAGGGTTCACCACTATATACTTGACATAAAGTAAATGCTTGTAAAATCAATTAATGGACTAAACCACCGAACTCCCACTGATTCCAGAAGTCAGCACAAGATACTCAAGTACAATAAATTAAGATTAGAAAATGGACTTTGTGCTTTTCTTTCCAGAATTAATACTATGAAGTCTATACTGTTGCTTTCATACAGGGATTTTTCTTCTGGAAAAAAATTTTTTAAGCCCATGAGATTTTTGGGTTACTTTTGGAAAATGTCAGAAAAAGGGAGAAAATTTGGCCCCTGATTCACTTTGGATCCTAGAATCCAATTGTAATATCTTTTCTTTTATATAAGAGTTGTATTCCAGCAAAATAAGTTATATTAATATCGGAAGAGTAAATCTTATTCTCTCAATGACTGACAAAATTAGTGGTGTATTTCCTGAGTGAGTGGGGGGTCATTTCTTGATAGATCCAAGAGAAAACTCTTTAGGAAACACATGAGCCTCTTTTGGTATAAGTCTATAAGTTTTAATGTCAGAAGAGTAGTGTGTTTATTTAAAATGGAGGATATCTGTATAATGTAACTTGCTAAGTGAACTAGAGAAATGAAATGCACTCAGATCGTTTTTACTGGTAGCTTCCTTTTTTAAAACATACTAATCTGAACGGCAGTAATTAGAGAGGAAGTGGAGACACATTCACCAAGCCAGTTGTTTCTGAGGATTCATGAAAGGACTGTTTTGTGATACAAGTGCCATTTTGGAATATCTACTATTAAGGAAAAAAATATCCTCTGGGTAATCAGAATGATTCATATGATTTATAAGTTATCAGTTGCCAGCCTTGGCTTTTTCCTCAAGAAGGAAAACGTTATACCAAAAGCTACATGACATCACTGTCAACTTAAATGTAAAACATTGAGATCATGAAAAAAAAAAACAAAAAACCAATTCCTTGATCAGGGCAGACTTATGTGACATACAGAGAATGAAATCCTGCTCGGCAGTGGGAAGTAAAGGACTGCAAATCCATCAATAGCGTTACTGAGCACCCACTGTGCACAAATCAGGTGTTACACCAAGTTACAAAGTCATCAATAACAGAAAAAGCCATCGTGGTGTCACATGGCCCTAGTTATCCTGCCTAGGTCCCAACATCAGACTGAGAGCCCTTAAATTTATTAGAACCCATAGCCGAGGAAGAAATTGAAAACATTTTGAGACAGCTGCCTTTATAAGTGGGCTTTAACATCGAGCAGTCATACTGCCCATGTTTCAACACTGCCAACAAACAATGAATTCCAATGAAATTGCTCCAGAAAATAAGAAAGGAACTACTCAATTTATTTCATGAAGCTAACACAATGGATAACAAAGTTTGTCATAACCAGCTCACAAAAGAGGAAAAACATGAGAGCAACATTTCTTCCTGAGAGCCTTTTGGTGTAACTTTGCCAAATTAAGTATGTTTGTGCCCTCTGACTCCGAAAGTAACTGCTCAGCATCCTGGGGACATTCCCACCCAGGACCATGAGGGGAATGGACATGGACATGGTGGCCGCTGCAGTACGGAGATGGAGTTGGAGTCCTGGGCCTGCCTCACCGGGAGAGTGAGCTGGGGACATGCAGATGTACTACAGAGTATTACACAGCTGGCAGAAGCAACGATGGAGACTCGGACAGCCTTAGAGCAGCGTGCGTCGATCATAAAAACACGGTGCTCTGTGAAAACTGCAGAACACAGAGCAATATAATTATCATGTAAATGAAAACTACACTCCACAAAGCAACACTATGTGTTTTCAAAAACATTCAAATAGACAAAATTATGAACATTAAAAGCATTGCTTCTTGGGGACACTAGGATTGGGATATAAGACAAAGAGAAGGCAGAAATGTGGGACTGCATTCTGATTTCTGGAGGCCCTTAGCCCTTTTGCACTCCTGAATCATTTTATCAATCTAAACTATATTAAAAAATCATATTTTACAACTGTTGGAATAAAGATGGATGTACTAATATTACATGCAGAAACATCATCTTTGACCTGAAAGCACATTTTTATATCTGATTTAAAGCAAAACACTTTCATGGGCCCCTAAAAGTATTGTGAGCCCTAAAGCACCATGTTTACTGATGATAATGAGCTCTGAGCTTCGGATAAATGAAAGCATGAACAAGAGCAGGGTCTGTCATGACCCAGGAGCAATCCTGGGCTTCAGGCTGAGGAGCAAGATTCTGCATCTGAGGTCCAAAAATTCTTCCCAAAAAAGCAGCCCCAGGTGTGCTGGAGAACTCTGGGATACGAATAAGGCTTAAGGGTCCCCCAAAGTGCTCCATTTGGGAATCATTGGGTTAAATGAAATTAAGCAGATTTTCTTCTCACATGATCCTTCCGAACCTTTACTATATACTATAATGTAAAGTGTGACTCTCCAAGGGGGTGGGCAGCACAGTTGGTCTGTAGAATTTGCCAAAGCAATTCCATAATAGAATCCTTCTGCTTTGTTGATAGAGCCACTGAGAACTGAGAACTCCCCCAGCAGCTGGGCCCAGGTCAGTCCCTGTCCCTGGGTCAGGCAGGTGGGTTCACTAACAGGAGTCTGACCCCAGATCCCAATCTGCCCTGGCCCACCTGTACTGGCCTCCTGGTCAGAGCTGGGCTGCTGCCGGTTGACAGGGGGAGAGTGTGGCTCCTTCAGCCTCCAGGTTGTAAGGACAGTCCTTAGAGAGTGTTGCGATCATGTTGGGCACAAGGACTTCAGAAGATTTGGACATATGGGTATGCAGGCTTGTGTTTGCCCTGGGGCCCTCAAATATTAGGGGCAGTCCTGGCCTGATGGCTCTCTAAGAAGGATGATCCTAGTGTGCCATGTCAAAGCTGGCCTGCTGCTGCTAAGTCGCATCAGTAGTGTTCGACTCTGTGTGACCCCATAGACGGCAGCCCATCAGGCTCTGCCATCCCTGGGATTCTCCAGGCAAGAGTACCGGAGTGGGTTGCCATTGCCTTCTCCAATGCATGAAAGTGAAAAGTGAGACTGAATTTGCTCAGTCGTGTCCAACTCTTCGCAACCACATGGACTGCAGCCTACCAGGCTCCTCCGTCCATGAGATTTTCCAGGCAAGAGTACTGGCCTAGCATACTCCAAATCACAGTCATTCAGACTCCCAGGATCTCTTTCATTTTTTTTTTCTAGGCATGGGGGACAAATGACACAAACCTTGAAACATTTAGAACTTTCCAACAGAAAGTGCGCTGTCACAGCCTGGTAAAGCAAGATCTGGGCTTCGTAGGGGTTTAGTCTTTTTAGAGAACTGGAGTGCTGATTTGGCTTTTCTCTGCAGGTATTGTACCCCCCCCCCACTTTTTAAATCTATTTATTTATTTTTGGCTGTCCTAGGTCTTTGTTGCTGCATGAGGGCTCTAGTTGCAGCAACTGGGAGACATTCTCTAGTTGCCATGCTTGGGCTTCTCTTCACTGCGGTGGCACAAGCTCTACGGTTTGGGCTTCTCTAGTTGTGGTGCACTGGGCTTAGTTGCCCTGCAGCATGTGGACTCTTCCCTGACCAGGGATTTAATCCATGCACCCTGCACTGGTAGGTGGATTCTCAACCACTAGACCACCAGGGAAGTCCTCTTTTTTTAATAACTATTTTTAACATTTATCTATTTGGCTGTACGGGGTCTTGGTTGTGACACACAGACTCTTAGTTGAGGCCTGTGGGATCTAGTTCCCCAACCTGGATCAAACCTGGGGCCCCTGCATTGGGAGCATGGAGTCTTAGCCACTGGCCCACAGGGGAAGTCCCTGTTACTCCCTTTCATTAGTATCAAATTTTCAGGAAGCTATCCATAAAACGGAGGTATAGGGAATGAAGAGACAGAAGTGTAGGCAGTTCCCCTTCACCTATGCACAATGGTGGAAATAGAATCAATCAGCAGTAGAAGACGCCTTGGCCAACAGGGAAGAATCCCATGGGAGTCAGCCACAGACAAGGCCACAGCTGGAAGAACAAATGGGGAAACATGAAGTATATCTTGGGAATGGTTCAGAAATCACTAAGGCATAGCCTGAGAAGGACTAATTTCTCGTAATAATAATATGAGTTACAGGTACATGCGTGTTAAGTCATTTCAGTCGTATCCGACTCATTGCAACCTCATGGACTGTAGCCCACCAGGCTCCTCTGTCCATGGGATTCTCCAGGCAAGAATACTGGATTGGGTTGCCACTCCCTTCTCCAGGAATCTTCCCAATCCAGGCATCAAACCTGAGTCTCCTGTATTGCAGGCGGCTTCTTTACTGTCTGAGCCACCAGGGAAGCCTTTGAGTTGCAGTTAGGACAGATCAATTCAGATAACTGAGAGAGAGAGAGATACTAAATATGCCTAATCTTGAGTTATTCACTCAATTTTAGGACTAGAACTTGAAAAATATCACCATAAATCGCATATGATGATCTTTCATTCAATGTCATATTATGCAATTCGAAAATAAGTGGGTGGGCCCCTAAAAATTCTGCCCTTAAATTTGAAACATGGGAAAATGTTATACTCCCCAAAGCCAACTTGACTTGAAGCTATAAAAAAGCAACAATCCTTTCCAAATTTATCTCCCTAAATCTCTCACTCCTCTGAGACACTAAAATAATCAAATAGGATTATATGGTATTTGATTGATGATATTCGGTCATAATGTTCCTTTCAAAGTGCATTCAGGCCTGCTGCTAATAACAGTCATGAATCACATCACCACGCAGAAGACTGGGCAAGAGGTAATTATATCAGGTAATAAAAGTGAGAAATAGCCAGCCATCAGAATTGGGAAGCTATTTTTGTACAAAGTACAAAGCACAGGATCTGATGACGCATTCAGGATGGAGTTGTCTATGTATTAGCAGCAGAAGTAGGTAAATCTGATCCCACATTGTCTCCACCACATGAAGCCAAAGAGGACTTAATGCTCGAAGTCAGCCCTGGTATGGGGTGGGGCCCAGGGACAAACACACCAGGCCTAGCAATTGACTGGGTGTCCCCATGGGGCAAATCATTTAGCGTCTCTGGGATTCAGTTCCAACTGTAATAGAAGGAGATGGAATAAATACTAAGTTCCTTTCTAGCTCCAAATTTCTGTTTAAAATGAATACGAAATTCATTCAATTCTTGGGAGCCAAAGAAACAAACCCAGAAGTTGTTGTAGGCTCTGACTTAAAGTTTATGATACTTGGTGTCCATAAGAGCTTGTTAGATATGGGGCTGTAAATTCAGATCCTGTGATTCCAATGTGGGCACCAGGGGGTGGAATATTTCACGAGTTTCTGGGATGATCCCAATATACTGAAATTTGAGAACTACTTGTTCTGCTAAATCATCAGGCTTGATGATTAGTTATTGGAAGGAGCTGAAAAGAGAAGCCACATTTATTGAAAACTTGCTCTATGCCAATACTGAACATATGTCATCTCATTTAATCATTTTAAGTCTTTGGTTCAGAAGAAAAACAGGAATGTTTCCTTAGGAGGAGAAATCAATCCGAGTTGCAAGTAACACAATGAAAATTTCTAGATAATTCCTATAAGTTAATATCCCCTCTTGACTCTTTCCCAGTTAATTAAGCTCATTGTATGCATTTCTTTGTATATTTGCTTTCTTCTTTTGAAGTAGAATGATAAAAGAAGTAAATTTCATATATTCAACATAATTACACAACTATAGTATATCAACCTGATTAGTAAGTTAAAACAGTGAAAAAACAACAACCTGAAAGTTAAGATCCTCCTTGGATAAATAAACTTGTCAAGCCATAATTTAATTGTACATTTCATTTCATGTAAACCAGTCAACACTCCAAACATTTACTCAGCTGCAAGAGAAAGCTCTTATACCCCACACTTTACACATAAACTCTCTTTTTAATGATATTTGTGTTTTTTCTCTTTCATGTGCCAACTGCAGAGGAAGACTAATAAAAAGTTTAAAATTCCAGGTTGCTGGGACACATAATCTTTTTATTCTGAAGTACAAATCTCTTTTCTTGCTCATGCTGGGAGAAATAATCTTTACTGAGAAATCTTCAGAAATACAGTCAGTTCTCAAAGTGCTTTTCCCAGAATTTTTACTCAAATAGCACTGCTCTAGAAAAGCTCCATTTCTTTATTCTTAGTAACTTGGGATGGTGTTCCGACAGACAGTCCTACGTGTAAGCATTTGGTAAGACATGGACAGCTCATTGGTAGTTCAACCACCAGAGAAGATAAATTTATAAATATTTTGAAACCTCAGAGTGAAAACAGAGTCTGACCCTTACAGACAGACCCATGTTTGTTAGTGGAGAAGGAAATTAAGGGTCAGTTTCCTGGATCACATGACTATGCTTTCTCTAGCCCTGACCCTTTGTGACTCTATCAGCTGGTACCTGACTGCTGGAAGGAGCTGACTTGTGTGGGTTTTCATCCCTGGCTGTGCAGGTTACCTTGGAGACACTACCCTGGGCCAAACACCTCTACTCCTTGGAAGTGCAACCTCACTCCTGATGACAGGGCTGAACCCATGACACAGACTTGGCTAACCATAGTAACTCCTGGACACAACGAGTGATCCAGAAGTGGGCAGTGACCCTAGTAGGGCCAATCAGAGACATTTTCTGAGTCTAACATATAGATAACAGGAACATTATAGTTTAGTCGCTAAGTCATATCTGACTCTTTGCCACCCATGGATTTAGCCTGCCAGGTCCTCTGTCCATGGGATTTCCCAGACAGGAATACTGGAGTGGGTTGCCATTTCCTTCTCCAGGGAAACTTCCCAACCCAGGGATCAAACTTACATCTCCTGTATTGGCAGGCAGATTCTTGGCCACTTGCAGGGAAATAACAAGATAGGAAAGAAAAGTTTCAGGTTGGGAGGATGTGACATTTAGGCTGCCAGGACCCTGAGGAGAAAATCTCCCTGAAAATGTCAGCTATGTCTCCTTGCCCTGGTTTAGTTCGCAGCATCTTCCCTTGAACTCCATATACTTGAACCAAATTGTCACGCTTATACATCCATCTCCTGTGTCATACAGAAATGAATCACCCTGAAGAAACAATGGCCCTGTATTCTGGCCAAAACATTTAGGAATACTGATTAAATATCCACAGGCTGGCAATGCCGTACGCATACCATGCACACTGATGATTTATTGTCTCTTTGCAGAGGTGGCTAAATCCCAGGTATGGGATGACAAATGAGGGGTCTATGTGGTGCCAACTGCCTCTATTTCAGTTTGGAACCTGTCCTCATGGAATTTCAGCATTATCATCTGGCTTCACTCTTAGCACAGCACATTTTGTATACGCTTTTGTATATGGAATGTGTGCTGACTACTGAGTTTCCATATGCATCTACACCAGATTTCTCCACAGCGGCTCTATTGACTTTTTGGATTGGATGATTCTTAGGGGGGCTGTTGGGCACTGTCTGGAAATTTAAGAGCTGTGCTATGCACCACAGGGCGGTTAGCTGGCCTCCACCCCACTAGGTGTTAGCAGCACCTACCTCCATTTGTGGCAACCAAAACCGTTCGGGCATCGCCAAGCATTCCTGGGAGACAAAAAAGTACAAAACTGCTTCCAGTTGAGAGCCACTGGTTCAGACAGCTCACCAGCTTTGGACATTTGGTCTTTGCAAGATACTATGGGGGCTTCCCTGGTGGGTCAGTGGTAAGGAATCCACCTGCCAAAGCAGGAGACTCAGGTTTGATCCCTGATCCAGGAAGACCCCACAGGCTGCAGAGCAGCTAAGCCTGCGTGCCACAACTACTGAGCCTGTACTCTAGAGCCCGGGAGCCACAACTACTGAGTCTACGCGCCACATCTACTGACCGCTGCACGCCCTGGAGCCCACGCTCTGTAAGTGAACCCACCACCATGGGAAGCCTGTGCACCACAGCTGAAGAGTAGCCCCGGCTCACTACAACCGGAGAAGAACCCATGCAGCAGCGAAGACTCAGCACACTCAGAAAGAAATAAGTTAAAGCATTTTTGAAAAGATTCTGTTCTCTTCCAGCATTGTCCTCAAAAACCACAAGCAAGCCTATCATCTATATATCTTTAGACTCCCAACTAACTGAGAATATTTGACTAGCAACCGCTGAATTGAAGCCATTATTTCAGGTACGCTTCTGTAATTCATTTACACACATGCCCACACACACATGCACTGGCATCTCCCTGAGCTTTCACGCTCCTGGGTCCTCTGATTGGACTATCCACATTTCATAATTGCCTCAGTCATAGTAAGTGTTGCCTATAACAAAGACTTCAATTAAGGCCTGACTCCCACGTCCAATTTTTTTCCACACCTGATCCTGCCGGCCCTCATATTTGTTTCTGCACAACCCAGCATTGAAGCCAGCTCCCCATGTAAGCTCGTTCTCTATTAAGATTGCTGAATTGAGCAAGTAGAAATACAAGACACCTAGAGGAATCCAAATTTCAGATAAACAATGAATAATCTTTCAGCATAAATATGTCCCAAATATTGCTAAATACCCTACAATGCACAATACAGTCCTGACCACAAAGAATTATACAGCCTAAGACATATGCATAAGACATACCTGTATTTTACCTGGCAACCTTATATCTCTACCACTCTGCCTTGAATCCTGAGGACTTGTGTCATTTTCACTAGTTCTTCCTTACCTACTGCTCAGGACCACAAGGACCTTCCCTTAATCAGAGTTGCCAGAGTGGGGAGGTTGTCAGACTCTGGGTTACTGAGTGTTTCAATCAGGGTCCAACGAGGAAACCAGAAATAAAATGGAATTTTATTCTAAGGAGTTGGTTACACAGATGATGTAAGAGGCTTGAAGAAACAGTCAAGAAACTATGATGAAACTCACAGATCAGGAAATGTATGTTTATTCCCATCCCCAGGCTGGAGGGACAAAAGGAGGAGGTAGCTACCAGAATTCATGACTTGGGGTCACTTGGCAGAAGCTGGAACTTGAAAACAAGCAGAACCGGCAGAAGCAGTAGACAAGAAGAGATATAATCCCTGCATCCACTCAAGGTGAAAGGCAGAGGGAGAAACACCCGGGCTCCTCCCACCAGCCAATTCCCTACCAGTGTTTTCCATTGGCTAAACCCGGTTGGAAACCAGGTACCAAGGGACCTGGAATCTCCAGCTGGTCTAAGGCAGTTTGAGTCTACAGATATTGATGCTCACTCAGGGTCCCGTCTCCTCTTGTCAAAGCAGGGCCGTCTTTTCCAGCTACATGGAATCCAGGAGAGGTTGAATCTGCCCATTGCTGGGATTCTGGATGAAGTCTTTGTAGCCACTGCCTCACACACCAGAACAAAAAGCGAAAGTCGCTCAGTCATGTCTGACTTTTTGTGATCCCATGGACTATACAGTCCATGGAATTCTCCAGGCCAGAATACTGGAGTAGATAACCTATCCCTTCTCCAGGGGATCTTCTCAACCCAGGGAACGAACTGGGGTCTCCTACATTGCAGGTGGATTCTTTACCAAGTGAGCTATCAGGGAAGCCCTACTATCACTCGCCAGTGTCTACTCTGAATCTAAGGGTGAGAAGCTTTGAACTGATGGATTTATTTTTTTTAAAGAAACTCCTGATTGTGTGTTCCTTATCAGTTTTCCTGGGATCAGTCATATTTTCACTTTTCTGAGTCCTATTCTCTTTAGTTCTGCTCTTTCTGTTTGTCAGTCCCTAGTCCGTCTAGTCAAGGCTATGGTTTTTCCAGTAGTCATGTATGGATGTGAGAGTTGGACTGTGAAGAAGGCTGAGCTCTGAAGAATTGATGCTTTTGAACCATGGTGTTGGAGAAGACTCTTGAGAGTTCCTTGCACTGCAAGGAGATCCAACCAGTCCATTCTGAAGGAGATCAGCCCTGGGATTTCTTTGGAAGGAATGATGCGAAAGCTGTACTTTGGCCACCTCATGCGAAGAGTTGACTCATTGGAAAAGACTCTGATGCTGGGAGGGACTGGGAGCAGGAGGAGAAGGGGACGACCGAGGATGAGATGGCTGGATGGCGTCACTGACTCATTGGACGAGAGTCTGAATGAACTCCGGGAGTTGGTGATGGACAGGGAGGCCTGGCATGCTGCGATTCATGGGATCGCAAAGAGTCAGACACGACTGAGCAACTGAACTGAACTGAACTGAGAGCTGTTCACACGGAGAAGGCAATGGCACCCCACTCCAGTACTCTTGCCTGGAAAATCCCATGGATGGAGGAGCCTGGTAAGCTACAGTCCATGGTATCACTGACAGTCAAACACAACTGAGTGAATTCACTTTCACTTTTCACTTTCATGCATTGGAGAAGGAAATGGCAAGGCACTCCAGTGTTCTTGCCTGGAGACTCCCAGGGATGGGGGAGCCTGGTGGGCTGCTGTCTATGGGGTCACAGAGAGTCGGACACGACTGAAGCGACATCAGCAGCAGCAGCAGCAGAGCTATTCACAAACCCAGTGGCTCCCACTTGCAGGCCAATAGTGGCATTGTTTGCCCCATCTCCTTTGACAGCAAGCGTGACCATGTGACTTGTACTGTCCAGTGAAATATAAGTAGAAACAGTGTGCTGCTTCTGGTTGAAGCTTTGGGAATAGGACATCATTCACCACTTTTCCATTTTCTGCCTTAGGGACCGTAAATGCATTAGTCAGAATTGAACATAGGTCCTTGTATTCGTTCTTCTTGCTTCTATAACAAATTATCACAAATTAAGTGTCTTAAAACAAGACAAACTTATTGTCTTATAATTTTGGAGTTCAGAGTCCAAAATCAATTTCACTGGGCTCATCGGAGCTCATTCCTTCTAGAGGCTTCAGGGGAGAATCCATTTCCTTGCTTTTTTAAAAGTGTCTGGAGGCTGCCTCCACTCTGCTTGTGACCCTCCCTCACATCACTCCAACCTCCTCCTTCCACGGTCACATCTCCCACTACTACTGCCTTTGACCTGCTCTCCTTCCTCTTAAAAGGACCATTTTATGATAATTATAATCCAAGAATACCTTCCCATCTCAATTCCTTACCTTAAACACATCAGCAAAGCACCTTTTGCTATGTAAGGTATATATTCACAGACTCTACATTTTAGGACATTGACATCTTTAGGAGCCCTTATTCTGTCTACTACAGTTCCTGAGAGGTTTCAGTGAGCAGAGCCCCACCCAGCAAACTGCATTAGCCATGTAATATGAGTGAAAACTAAACTTTCATGGCATTGAGTCACTAAGATTTAGGGGGCTGTTGCTGCTGCTGCTGCTGCTGCTAAGTTGTTTCAGTCGTGTCCACCTCTGTGTGACCCCATAGGGGTCAGCCCATGCAGGCAGCCCATTAGGCTCCCCCATCCCTGGGATTCTCCAGGCAAGAACACTGGAGTAGGCTGCCATTTCCTTCTCCAATGCATGAAAGTGAAAAGTGAAAGCGAAGTCGCTCAGTCATGTCCGACTTTGTGCGACCCCATGGACTGCAGCCTTCCAGGCTCCTCCGCCCCTGGGATTTTCCAGGCAAGAGTACTGGAGTGGGGTGCCATTGCCTTCTGATGCACAATTAAGTCCACATTTATACCCTATTTCTTTTCTGTCTCAGGCTACATTTTGAAAAATAACTTAGAGTTTTTTATTTTATTTTTAATCGGAGGGTAATTGCTTTACGTGGTTTTGGGAGCTTCCTGGTGGCTCAGATGGTAAAGAATCTGTCTCCAGTGCAGAAGACTGAGGCCCAATTCCTGGGTCAGGAAGATTCCCCTGGAGAAGGAAATGGCAACCCACTCCAGTATTCTTGCCTGGAGAATCCCATGAACAGAGAAGCCTGGCAAGGGGGCTTATGCGACCATGGGTCAAAAAGAGTCAGACATGACTGAGTGACTAACACTTTTACTTCTTTCATCTTGAATTCTGCCATACATCAACATGAATCAGCCAAAGAATCACCTCCCACACCATCCTACCCCTCTAGGTTGTCACAGAGCACCAGGTTTGAGCTCCCTGTGTCTTACAGCAAATTCCCACTGGCTATCTATTTTACATATGATAAAGTATATGTTTCAATGCTACTCCCAATTCGTCCCACCCTTTCCTTCCCCAACTGTGTCCACAAATCTGTTCTCTGCATCTCCACTGATGCCCTGCAAATAGGCTCACCAGTACCATCCTTCTAGATTCCACATATATGTGTTAATATGCAATATTTGTTTTTCTCTTTCCGACTTACTTCTCTCTGTATAACAGGCTCTATGTTCACCCACGTCATTAGAACTGAATGCATCCCTCAAATGCATTTCTTTTTATGAATGAGTAATATTCCATTATATATATGTACCACAACTTCTTTATCCATTCATCTGTCAATGGACGTCTAGGTTGCTTCCATGTCCTAGCTGTTGTAAACAGTGCTCCAGTGAACACTGGGGTACATGTGATTTTTTTCGATTATGGTTTCCTCAGGGTATATGCCCAGTAGAGGGATTGCTGGGTCATAGGATAGCTTTATTCCTGGTTTTTTAAGGAATCTCTATACTGTTCTCTGCAGTGTCTGCATCAATTTACGTTCCCACTAACGGCGTAAGTATTCCCTTTTCTCCACACCCTCTCTAAGATTTATTGTTTGTAGAATTTTTGATGACGGTCATTCTGACCAATGTGAGGTAATACCTCAGCATAGTGTTTTTGTTTTTTTTTTTTGGTTGTGCTAGGTCTTCAATGCTGCTTTGGGTTTTTCTCCAGTTGTAGTGAGCCGGGACTACTCTCCAGCCACAATGTGAGGGCTTCCCACTGCTGTGGCTTCTGATTGTGGAGCAACAGGTTCTAGGGCACAGGCTCAGTAGTTGTGGCACACGGTTAGCTTCTCTGCAGCATGTGGGGTCTTTTCTGGATCAGGAATCAAACCTGTGTCTCCTGCATTGGTAGGTGGATTCTTTACGACTGAGCCCCCTCATCGTAGTCTTGATTTGCATTTCTTTAGTAACGAGAGATGTTGCAAATCTTTTCATGTGTTTATTAGCCATCTGTATGCCTTCTTGGAAGACATGTCTGTTTAGATCTGCCTGTTTTATGATTGGGTTGTTTATTTTTCTGGTATTGAGCTGCATTGAGCTGCTTGCATGTTTTGGAGATCAATCCTTTGTCAGTTATTAAAAATAACTTAAAGTATTAAATATGATATTGTCTGTATAAAGTACACTTTCAAATTCTGTATTATTTGTTTTCGTTCTTGAACAAAAGTAACTTTAGGTCTGTAAAGTAGACCTAAAAGTGTATATTATACACATTCAACTCTCTAACAAAATTCTTTGCCGAATCTGAAAAATGGTCACAGATTCCCTTTGTTTCCCAAAACTAACAGGGTAACAATGGTGATTTACTTAGATGTTGAACCAGGTGAAAGTAAAAGAAAAAATAAACAGCTCATTGAAAGATGACTAAACATAGTCCTGTTTTTCCTAGAAGTTTGAGGTGGGAGGTAGGGTCCTGACAATTGAAGTGAAAACATTTATGTGAATTTCTAAAGTATAATCCTTACCTTAATTCTTCTGACTATGTCATAAGTCATAAAAAGTAGAGTGGCAAGTGTCTTGCCATCTTGAAGTGCAGAATCCTGGCTGCCTGCCACACACACACACACACACACACACACCTCTTCTTAATAAGTCAGATAGACAGATGGACACGTCAGTTTCAGCCCAAATCAGTCATCTGCAGCTTTTGGGTCATATCTCTCCAATCAGTAATATGTTTTCATACATGCTTCCAATATGTATGTATACCTACCCAGCTATTACAAGCATTATAACAAGTGCTGCAAAAAAGAAAATGAAAAGATGATAGCAAGATAAAATAAATACTATTTTTAAATGCCTTGATAATCACATGGCATTATACTACATTAGTTAATATTTTAAGACACAATATGCCCTTAAGTAGAGGTTCCTCATTAATGATAGGAAATAGTAAATATAAATCAATAGATTGTAAAGCAGCTTCTTGATAATTTTGAATATTTTTGTCTGAGTTTTTTCAGATCTGATTTTTTTTTCAATTTTTACTATTTTATTTTTTTAACTGGAATATAATTGCTTTACAATGTTGCATTAGTTTCTGCTGTACAATAGCATGAGTCAGCGATACGTCCATGTATATATAGCCTCCTTCCCCCCACCTCCCCCATCCCACCCCTCTGGGTTATCACAGAGCACAAGGCTGAGCTCCCTCCACAACACAGCAGGTTCCTACTAGCTATCTATTTTACACAAGGTAGTGTATATGAGTCAGTCCTACTCTCCCAAATCATCCCACACTCTCCTTTCTCCACTGTGTCCAGAGTCTGTTCTCTACAACTGCGTCTCTTTTCTGCCCTGTAAATCATCAGTACCACGTCTCTAGAATCCTTGTATATGCATTAATATTTGATATCTTTTTCTCTTTCTAATTTCACTCAGTATGACAGACTCCAGGTTCATCCATATCAGATCTGATTTTGTCCTCATTATTTTCACCTTTTCGTGTGAACAGCAAGGATTTGGTTCTAGGAGTAGAAGTGCCTGCTTTGCCATTTATGTTGTTTATTTGCTTGCACTCATGTTCTTGTTTACTCTTCATGGTTTCTTTGCAGGAAATCTTTTTATGTCATGTGTCTATTTTATGAGAGTTAATGTCATTAGAACTAGTAAATATCATCCAAAAACGGTAGTGATAATGCATCTGGGCATACATAAATATGTCATACTGTGCCAAAAGCAAATAAAAGAGTGAGGAAAGCTCCATCAGTCCCTCTGAGTCTGGAAAGCCCACTCTTTCCTCAGGATGGCTCCCTGCGTGTGATCCCACCATGACACAACACCTTCCAACCTTGGGATCAGCGAG
The DNA here is from genome assembly GCA_006410615.1 of Neotragus moschatus. Lineage (NCBI taxonomy): Eukaryota > Metazoa > Chordata > Mammalia > Artiodactyla > Bovidae > Neotragus > Neotragus moschatus. The sequence continues at coordinate 477,201 of SJYA01000967.1, read as the reverse complement.
GGTGCTGTGTCAATCCATGTAGTTATTATTATAGCACTTCTGAGAGGCATGCACTGGACTTGGTAGAACTCTAATGTGAAAAGCTAAAATGCAAGTTTCTAAAAAGACTTTTACAAGAGCAATGAATTTAGGTATGTAGCAGAAGATCCATAATCCACTCAATTAACTTGTCAATTATAAAACATCTTACAAAAACACTGAAGCCCAGAGGGTCTGGATGACTTCCCCCAATCCCCGGTTAGAGGGTTCTTGGCAACTAGGACTAGAAACCAGATCCTCTGAGCCTCAGGCCAACACACTTCTCATTATACTAGGAGATTATGAATGAGTAAATTTAGCGATTTCGTGACTGAATTAAGTCCTGCTGGCCTCTCTTCAGCATCATGCTGTGTGATGAGATAGAAAGACTCAAGCCAAGAACAAGGAGAAGAAACTGGGAGGTAACAGTTCTGGAGATGGGAGATTTTCGGTTCTCTGCAAGATATGGGAGTGAATAATGTATCTTTCTGCTTCTCTCTAGCCCCCAGTTTCTGTTTGCCTCGCTGACCAAAATCTCTATACAGATTAAAGTTCTCCTGAAAAGAGTTCTTCTGTGCCTCTTGTATCAGGCATTCAAAGACATTATATTCAATGTCTCATTGATTATACTGATATATATTCATTATGTTCAAGGACAGACAGCCAGAAAGCTGTGATAAAATGATAAAATGCCCCTAGAAATGTGATAAGAAAAAGTTAATTATCTTTCCCTCCTGTAATAGTAAAATCCAGTCAGAGAAGCAATACCGCTGTGAGTATCATGGGAGAGATGGTTTATTATGGAATTAGATGTTGCACAATTCTGGGGGAAGTTGAGGAAGAAGAGATCCAGAAGTACCAGAGCAAAGTACCTGGTGCAGGTGGACAAGCTTGATGCTCGGTGAAACCAACATTGGGAAGGCTAATGAAGAGGTGTCAGGAAGGAGGTCTTTGTTGGCTCTTTTGGCTTCCGCCACAGTGATCTCACAGCGAAACATTTCCTGATGGGTCTGGGGTAACTGCTGGTCAATAGGGCCAGCATTTGGGAAGAAGAGCTGGACTAAAACTCACCAGCACGTTGGCAACTGCCCCTAACTCCCTTCACCAACCTTCAAATGGCTACTGCTTCATTTCTGCCTCTTAAAGATCCCATTTCTGTCGCGGGCTGCCTGGTGCTGCCTCTGAGGATGTTGGGCTATCTCCCTACAAGGCTGCTGCTTTCTGTGGGGGAGACTCTGGTTTGGAGCAGACCTGGATCACTGAGGACGTGGAGGTGAGGCAGCAAGGTGCCCCCTGCAGCTCTTCTTCTCAGCCTCTTCCTGGAGCCTCTAGAAAGGCATGTAGTTCTACTGACACCTTGACTTTAGCGGAGTGCTGTGGTCTGTGTGTTTGTGTCCCCCTAAACTTCCTATGTTGAGGTCTTAATCTGAAATGCAATGGTGGGTCCTTGGAGAGTTGATGAGTTTATCAAAGTGGAGCCCACATGAATGGGATAAGTGCCCTTATAAAAGATAACCCCGAAGAGCTCCCTAGCCCCTTCTACCAGTGTCAATTCAAGGAGAAGTCTGCAACCCAGAGGAGAGCCCTCACCCCATCATGCTGGTATTTTGATCTCAGACTTCCAGCCTCCACACTGTGACAAATAAATTTCTGTTGTTTATAAGCTACACAGTCTGTGGGTTTTTGTAATAGCAACACAAAGGGACTGAGAAGCTCTCCTGGTGGCCCACTGCCAATGACTCACTGATTTGAGGGTATAAAAGGCCAGCCCGCTGGTCTCAAGGGGGGATCACTCTGTACTGCAATCATGCTCCAGAGCTCCCCAAGGGCCAGTCCACACCAGCTGAGGCCTCATCCTTGCTTAGCTCCTTCATCTGCTCTCTTCTGCTTTTCTCTCTACCTTTTTCCTGAGAGCACATCCTTAATAAATCATAGGTACCTGAATTTCCATTTTAGGCTCTTCTTTGAAGGAACCCCAAGGGCTTCCCAGGTGGCTCAGCTGGTAAAGAATCCACCTGCAATGTGGGAGGTGTTCGATCCCTGGGTTAGGAAGATCCCCTGGAGAAGGGGACAGTTACCCACTCCAATATTCTGGCCTGGAGAATTCCATGAACTGTACAGTCCATGGGGTCACAGAGTTGCACACAACTGAGTGAATTTCACTTGAAGGAGTCCCAGTGCATCACCCCTCTACTGCACTTTCCTCTTCAGTCACATGGCCCACTTGCAGTTCTTGGGCATTTGTTCATGATAAACTTTCCAAAGTTTTATTAAAGCCATTTTACAGATGAGGAAACTTAGGCACATGGAGGTAAAGGTCATATGGCTTGTAAGTGATGAAGTTCTGACCCCAGATTGTTTGACCCTAGACACTGTGCCACTGTATTGCATTTATTTACATTATTTGATTATTTCCTTTATTTACTTGTTTACTTTGGTTATTGTGTTTCTCCTCTACTAAAATACAAGCTCCTTGAGGATACACATTTTTGTGTATTCAGCCCACTGCTGTATCCCTTAGCACCTAAAGAAGTCCAGACACCATACTAGGCCCTCAAATATTTATTAAACTACATAGTTTCTGTGACTTCAAGCCCTTCTTTCTGGATTCAAGGGGGAAACAAATTGTAGTAAGGGTAGATTGATTATTCAAATTTCAGCCAACATCCATATCATGCAATAAATGTTTCTTCTTTCCCATCTAGATTCAGCTCTGTAATAAATTGAATGCAATATATTTAAGTTATGTGGTGATTGTTTAAGTATTTGGCTTTCATTTGAGACCTGTGAATGCAACATAGCTGTGTACTTGGCTAAAATAGTGATCTCTGGCATCTCGAATGCCAGAATTTGCAATCATGTCATTAAGACCTTAACAGAGACATTAAGGCTGGGAGAAGACCTGCATGAGTGGTGGAAAGTTCATGGCCAAAGTCATCTGTTATGACCATCTAGTACTCTCATTGGGACTTAAAGTGAAAGTGTTAGTCGCTCAGTCCTGTCTGACTCATCCAAGTTCTGAACTATTTTAGAAATATATGTCAATAATAAGACACAAAGAAATCAAAATATCAGGCTTGCTACTATGAAGGGTGATACTGCAGAATGTGGCTTTGACCTAAAGCCAAATGTTTTCATAATGCTAGACCCCTGAACTAGACAAACTTACCCATAGTGACTACAGAATCCCCAAGGAGGGCCTTGGTCCTCTAAACTGATAGCATGAAAGAACAGAGTGGACACACATTCTCCGTAGGGACACCAGCTCCCAAGAGGAGCCCAGAGGGAATGGCTAGCAACTCTGTCCGCGTTCTCCATCTAAATTCACCTGTAACCAAACTGCTGTACCTCCCCAAGAGCAGAGCAAGGATAGTGCAGAGAGATGCTAGGAGTGCCTCCTGATGGATTTCCCTTCAATAAAAGGAAACACTGAGTAGGGAATGATATCGACTTTGCCACAGTACCACCCATGGGCAATTGGATGACTCTTGGAGGAATTTGGATTACATTTTTGCTTTATGAATTTGGTATGTATTCAAATACATACCAGAGTATGTATATTAGCCTCTTACAGGTAACATTTTGCTTCTTAGTTTCCATAGCTGAAACTAGACTAAATCAAAGAATTTTGCAGCCAAAAGTGAAACTTCAGAGATCATCTGGTCCGGTGTTCTCCTTTTTACAGATAATGAAAATGAGGCCCAGAAGGTGGGATGTTTTGTCCTATAACAAAAATGTATGCAGGTCCCCTAGAGCCAGAGTGGGACTCTCTGTTCTCTTTCTTAGTCCAAAGTCTTTATCCAATGACTTATCATCAAACAGTCCCTAGTGCCAAAGAGAGGAAAGAGAACACCCCCCAATAATAAGAACCAAAAACACAATATATAGGTCTATTTCACAGTCAATATTATGAGATGGCAGTAAGATGAGGTGTTCAAGGTGAAGACAGCAATCATTTACACTAAATGATGTCAAATGATGATGGCCTTATCCCCTCACTGTCCCTTTCATGATGTGATACCTTGCACTGAAATTTCCCATCTATTCCTGTGCATGGCGCTGGACTCTCTGTTCAGGAAGATTTTGCTTTTTACTTTCATAAAATTCAGGAGAACTAGGTAGATGTTTAATATGAATATAAACTCCAATATCCTAAGGTCATCTGTTTTAAATTTTCATGCATAGCTCAAACCTCCTGGGCATTGTTATTCAAAAATCCAACATTTCTATGAATCATATGAGCTTTTTCTCAATAAATGGTAAAAGAAATGAGGGCTATCTTCAGAAACCTGGAGGAGAGGAAAATCTTACTTCAAAATTCTTTCACTTCCTTTAATATAATATGTATGTATTAAGGCTGTAAAATGGGACTCAGATATAAAGATTATAAATCATCATTTTTGAAAATAGGAGTAAAAACTGTGTTCATCATTATAACTGTATAGTATAAGGATGATGATTTAAGAATTTTATATGCTCATGATTACTGCTGAAGGCATCCCATTATTTGTTTATCCCAGTACTTTTCAATATGAAAAGCTTGTGCTCTATTTTAAATTATAGAAAGTTTAGATAGGTGCAGAAGCTGTCTATAGGGAAATGTCACTATTTTAAAATGTCTTATTGAGACTCCTTGCCCATGTAACATAACAAACAGCAACCTTGAACCATAAATTATAGGTTAGATGTACATGTGGGCCATGGTGTTTGGAGACGCAGGTGCTTTGGTGTGCACTTTGGGTTCCCTAAGTAGGTCAGGCGACTGCAGAGGTTGTTATAGTTTGCAGCATGAGGGCAGTTTGGTTACTAAGGGAGTAAAAACCTTACCTGATGAACTACAGTCTCTCCCAGCAAATTCAGGTCACTGTATTACGGAAATACACTGAGGTTTTCTTTTTTTTTTTTTTTTGTACTACATGAAAATTATTGCAACCAGGTATCTATAACAGAGAAAAATAGTCCACTGGCTAGGCAATCCTGAATTGTATAGGGTATTGCCTAATGTTCACAAAGTTTGTCTAAAATGGATGATGATTTGAAAAGATACAGAGAAATGTGTGTGTGTGTGTGTGTGTGTGTGTGTGTGTGTGTGTGTTGGTTTTTTGTTTTTTAAGGAAGTAGCTATGTCAAAGAGTGTTTTTTATTTTTGGTTTTTGTTTATGTTTTTCTCGAGGAGTCTAGCTTTCATCCAGATTTTCACTCTTTGTAGACTTAGGATGTGTTTGGGGACCTTTCTCCATCAGGAAAAAGAAACCATCTTGTAGAGTGAAACTTATAAAAAGTCAGGCTAGAATGCCACCTAGCCATGGAAGAAGTCGTTTTCAGTTCTAACTGCTAGACTCCAGAGAATTGTGTTCCCAGTTCTCAAAGCAGGAATTTCGATGCTTTATTCACCAGTGTATCTCCAGAACCTAGAACTGGGCCTGACACCTAGTACTACTGCTTCTACTGCTAAGTCACTTCAGTTGTGTCCGACTCTGTGCAGCCCCATAGACGGCAGCCCACCAGGCTCCCTGTTCCTGAGATTCTCCAGGCAAGAACATTGGAGTGGGTTGCCATTTCCTTCTCCAATGCATGAAAGTGAAAAGTGAAAGTGAAGTCGCTCAGTCGTGCCTGACTCTTAGCGACCCCATGGGCTGCAGCTTACCAGGCTCCTCCGTCTATGGGATTTTCCAGGCAAGAGTACTGGAGTGGGGTGCCATTGCCTTCTCCTAAGCACTCAATAAATATTGGTTGGATGAAGAATAAATCATTGATTCTAAATTTCAATCCAGTTTTTAACCTGTCAGCATATCAGTTATCTCAAGGGAAACAGGCATGAAAGATCCTTGAGTGTTGTGATAAGTTATGAGACATCTCACGTGAAGTATGTTAGCAAGGTATTTGTCATTCAGTGTCAGGAGATGTTAAATTATTCATGTGTATATTTCAAATAAAGTTTTTCTTTTAAGAAATTATGATATAGTAACATCATAACAATGTTCTCATTTCTGAAGCTGTAAGTGTGATAGTGCAGACCTTATCAAATAAATGATTTTCGTAATTAATCGTAATTGTAAACTTTAACCTAGCCCTTTTGGACTTCCTCTGATACACATCCATTTAATCTTGAGATATCAGCTTACTCTGAAACCTAACATAAATGTGCTGTTGGAACACTTTGCAAAGTCCTCACAGTGCCTAAAGTTCAAAAGCTCTATTATATTAGAAGAAAGATACTAAAAAGTTATTAACCTGTACTAAAGGGCCAAAATTGACACGAAACACTGAAAACTAAAGCCATTTGGAGTGTTAACTGAGAGACAGCATTTGTCTAAACTGAAAATCTGAAAATGTAGTTACAAAATCATATTTATTGTCTTTCTATTCTGTTAATGACAGAGACCAGCTGTAGTCCTAAATCATCATGTGTCAGATTTGCTTGAAGGGATGTATTTATAAAGCCATGTTATATTGTGTGTTAGACACAGATGTGTATAGATATGTATCTCCTGCTTCCTTGTTGGCTCAGGAGTAAAGAATCTGCCTCCCAATGCAGGAAACATGGGTTCAGTCCCTGAGTTGAGAAGATCCCCTAGGAGGAAATAGCAACCCACTCCAGTATTCTTGCCTGGATAATCCCATGGATAGAGGAGCCTGGAGCGCTATAGCCCAGGGGGTCGCAAAGAGTCAGATATGACTTAGTGACTAAACAACAAACAAATATATCTCCTGCTGGTTAGGAGAAAGAAACAGAGATTATGAGGAATTGGCTTATGTAATTATGGAAGCTGAGAAGACCCATGGTCTGCATCTGCAAGCTGGAGACACAGGAGAGCTGGGTCAAGGGCCTGAGAATCAGAGGGGCCAATAGTGTAAATTTCAATCCAAGGTTCAGCGAGAATGAGATGAGGAGTCCCAGCTTTATCAGTGAGGCAGCGAAAAACAGAGCGAATTAGACCTTCCTCCACCTTTTTATTCTGTTCAGGCCCTCAACCGATTGGATGATGCTCACCCTCACTGTGGAGGACAATTTGCTGAGTCCACTGATTCAAATGCTAAATCTTATCCACAAACATCCTGGATCAGATAATTGACATAATCAGAAAAAAAAATTTTTTCTTCATTTTTATGTGTTTATTTTTGGCTGCTCTGGGTCTTTGTCGCAGCTCAGGGCTTTCTCTGGTTGCAGAACACGGGCTCTAGAGCGTGGGCTCAGTAGCTGTGGCACGGGAGCTGAGTTGCCTCATGGCATGTGGAATATTCCCAGACGAAAGATAGAACCCAGGTCCCCTGCATTGGTAGACAGATTCTCAACCACGGGACCATCAGAGAAGTCCACTTTTAGTGAGGGCATCTACGGGTAGTCAAGGTGACACATAAAGATAATCATCGCACATTATTTTCACTAATTTTTTTAAAGAAAAGATGAATTCGAATTCTAGCATCTCTAATAAAGAAGTATTCCTGTCAGAAGATTCTACTTCTAGTAGTATCTTTGCTTATCTATTATTTATTTACACTTAAAACTTAGGATTTTTTAATAGGACACTAACCCCGAAGCCTTATGATAACTAATGAGGAAAAAAAATGTTTTTAGGTCTCACCACTGTTCACCAATCCCTAAAACAATGGTTGGGACATTTCTGTAAGGAAGAACTCAGAGATGGGTCCCTAGGAATATAGGCCTCCCACAGCTACTAAAAACACATCAAAAATTTCAAGAAGCGGTGCTGATTATATCCGTTTTTGCCAACACAGCATCTTCTAGGATCACACTGCTTAATAACAAAAACAATAATAATAATAATAAGAGCTAACACTTATGTAGCAGTTTACTTTGTGCCAGGAACTGTTTTAATGAGTTTATGTATACTAATTCATTTAATCTCATAATTACCTTCTTTAATAGGTTCACTAATACTACACCTATATTACAGCTGGGAAGCAGGCACAGACAGAAACATCCAAATTCACACACTTACTAAATGCAAAACATACCCCAGATTCCATGTACTTTCCCTACCGAGGTATCCGTGTACCATATTTATAGTCGTGTACAGTAAAGCAGACTTTCACGTTAACTGGATCATGTAAGGAAGATCTAATGTGAGATATAACTCAGTTCTTCCAGATTTTATTCTTTTATATTCATTTTTTTTTCATGGCATTTCACCCCTAAATACTTCAGTATGCAGCTCACAAATATAAGGACATCCTATGTAACCAAAATGAATTCTTTTTACTCCCAACAAGTCACAATATTAATCCTAATATTAAAACTTAATGAGCTTTAATATCATTTATGATCCAAGTCTTATTCCATTTTCACAATTATTCTCCCAACAGATGTTCAAAACTGTTCAAACTAGAATCTAATCTAGGACCACAGGCTGCACTTGTGGTTGGGTCCCAATTTCTTTTCCTCCATAACATCCTTGGTTTCTATGGTGCTGACTTGCTGGGAGTCCAGAGCAGTTGTCCACTGGAATATCTCACCTTTCAAGGTTTGCCTGAATGCTTTGTCATACTGTTTAGCCTGTTCCCGCTTTTCCATTTATTTTCTTTCTTGTAAATACTCTTCAGATACTTAGAAGGGCAAGAAAATAAATCAAGTCTGCAGGTTGTTAGAGCAACCTAGAAAGAAGTTTCTGAAGACTGAAGCTGAAGAGGGGAATGACCAGACACTAAGAACTAAAGGAATATATATTTAAAAATTATCTTTAGATTTCAATCATTTGAGTAATTCTCGGGTTAATGACTGCAAGTAACTGAGAGTAGAACAGCCTAAACAACTTTCATTCTGAACAAAGACCGGGAAATGTAGGTACAAGGCAGCTTTGTGAAATGAAGGGCACTATACAAAGTAGGATTTGGGTGTTTTGCCTAACAAGCTTTACCATGTTAGGTGGGGCTTTGTGATACAAGTTCTGACTGGAGACTCCAGTCTTTCCAGGGTCCAAGTGTTAAGCAGCCAGGCTTAGCTGCCTGGGCAACCAACAAATATAAGACTGAGAGTTATAAACTCAACTTGTTGCTTACTTGCAGTCATGACAGTCTTTTGAATCTTTCTTCAAAGACAACTTATTTGAATGTGCTTTAAAAGCTCAGGAAATTGCCCTGGAAAATCTTTTTTCAAAGCTGGTAAACAAAAACTACCCTTTCTATAGTATTATTCAAATAGACTGGATCCGTTTCAAGATGCTCCCTGTGTCATCCACTTACCAAACACACTCAGGACTGCTTTGACAAGGACCACGCACACATTGCATGTGTGAATTTTAGCTCATTTCACCATGGTTCAGAAAGAGCCACGTTCTTATGTCTCTAGATAAAATTACAATTGTTAGGTGTACACTGCTACTCAGGAAATTCAAACTTGTGAATTTGATGAGGGCAGAGAAGGGAGGTACCCTTCTCCTAGGGTCGAGAATAGGGCTCTGGGACTCTGGCACAGCCCAGAGCATTTTAGATGGCCCTCTGATCCCCTGTGGCACTATGGAGATGGTCAATGTCAAAATCCACACAATCCCTTGAAATCTGTGGCCCCAACCCAGCACCACAACTTATGAAGGTAGGGAAGCTAAATATGCAATGAACCTCCCTTCTCGGGGCACACTGGAGCTCTTTTGCCATGAGGTCCTTTCACAGACCAGATCTAGAAAGAGGGAGAGAAGTGCTGGCCTCCACTCCTCTAGGTTCCATACATTTCTGTTTCCTCTCTAGTCCCTCCAGAAACTCACAATCTTCCCTCCAGGATCAGTCCACTTCCTTTCTCAGCTAGGGCTCTTTTTTCCTACAACAAAATTTACAAAGGAATGATGTTCTAGATGCCTGCTTCATGCTTTTTTAAATGAACTCTCCCTTTATACTTCTGATGCAAAAGACATCAACAAACCTGGAGTTGTCACAGCAACAACAGAAAATGAATGAACAACCTTTGGCACATACCAGTCAAACAGGCCTCAAGTTTGGCCTACAAGAATTAAACAATCTTGGTTATTCTTTAGCTGCTACTAGTAACAAACCCTTGTAGCTGGACTTGTCCTTCACAAAGCAAATTACTCTCTGACCCATAAACTATGCCCTGCACCTGGCTTTCTTTTCCCCCTACACTCTTGTAGCATTCTGCATCTCAAAAAAGAAGGTCACAGGCGGATAACCTCAGAACACAAGACCCAGTTACTGAGTTGTCTGATGCCAGCTGTGGCCATTTTGAAACTCTGCAAGAGAAAAAAAAAAGCAAAACCTTCGAGAGGATAATAAACCTCTCCCTATTCTCGAGAAAGGGAGACACAGTTCTTGAGACACTAGCCTGCTGTGTTTCTCTTTTGCCTGGCAAAAATAATAAAGCTCCTCTTTTCTATTTCCTCTAAAATCAGTCTCCATATTTCTATTTGGCATGGTGGACAGGGAGCCAAAATTTTGGCCACAGAGTTAAGGCCACCCTTGAGGATTTTCTTGCTATGAGGAAGTCCCACTATTTGCTCAAGCTGCTGAACAAGTATGAAACAGAAATAATATCTTAAGGTGGTTTTACAGCCACAGACATGAAGGTGAGAAAGACAGTCCCTGCCTCCAGGGATCTCACATCTTGAGAGGCAAATAAAGAGGTCATTCAAGTATAGCATACAGGAAGGATCACTGCACAAGAGGCTAGGGAGGGTTTTTCTGAAGGAGATGGGCGTGAACACAAACTGTTTGCTCTACCTATGTGTCAGATATCGTGCCAAGCCACTATAGTCTATAGGCATACAGTGGGGCTATAACTGAATCCAGGCACTCTAGCTCGAGTCCAAGTACTAAATTCCTAGGCTCTGAACTCTGGGTGATAATAATGTGTCAACATAGGTTCACCCATTACAATCAACACACCATTCTTTTGGGGGAGGTTGATAATGGGAAAGATGTACAGGAGTGCAGGTGGGGGCAGATCTTTGTACCTTCCTCTTCATTTTGCTGTGAATCTAAAATTGTTCTAAAAAAGAAAGTCTATTTTTTCAAAACACATCAGCTTTACCCAAACTTCTATCAATTAGATTTTGATTAATTAGCCTCTCTTCTGAAGTAAAATTATGCCCTGCAAGGAGCCAAATCCATTTTTGTGTTTATACCCTGTTGTGTTTTTCACCATAAAATCAAATTGCTTTTCTGAATCTGCCTGCAGTGTAGGAGACCCGGGTTTGATCCCTGGGTTGGGAAGATCCCCTGGAGAAGGGAATGGCAACCCACTCCAGCATTCTTGCCTGGAGAATTCCATGGACAGAGGAGCCTGGTGGGCTACCGTCCATGAAGTTGCAAAGCATCGGACATGACTGAGTGACTAACACACACACACCCACAATACTGCTACCCCTACTCCAGCCACACTGGGAGGACATTCTGGAGAGAGGCTCAGATCAGACACCAAGACACAAAGATGAAAGCGCCCCCCTGGAGAGAGGTCAAAATATCTGCCACAAGATACTGTTGTCCTCTGTCTCATCACATATTCTCTCTGCCTCAGCAGGAGCATTCTGGGTTTTGCATTCAAAGGGCTCTGCACATTGTAGGCTGTGGGAAGCAGCTCTGGAATATTAAAAGACTAAATTAACTTTCAGGATGTCAATCATGGGCATTCATGAGCGAAATAAAGGATAGGCCTGTCTCAGGAAGACTGGAGACACGTCCAAATTGATGTACACTCATCTTCATATTTCAGATTTTCCCCATTTGGGCCAAAATTATGATCCTTGGATCTGACTTTGCTTCTTGCTGAGTCTGGCAGCCTGAGCATCAAATCTAAACAGAGCTAAAACAGCGGGGCTCTGGGTTGATGGCCCAAAAGCTCAAGCTGAGAGCCTGGCAACACGCCCATCCTGACAGCCATGCCCGTTCACAAAGGAAGAACAGAAGCCGCGCTCCATCTTTGCATCATGCTTTCTGTAAACCCAACTGCTCAGCTTTTGTGAGACTTGACATTATTTATTCCTCAGAGAGGGAATGAGTGACTTCAACGAGATCTTGTGATTCACAGAAGTAGGCAGCTGGCAAGTGGGGAGCTGGCACAAGAAAAAGGAAGGCTGGAAGATGAGGGATGCTCTGGCCACTCCAAGGTCATTCAAGATGCACACCCCCCATCCCCACCCCCCCCACACACACACACAAGGAAATGTCCCCACCAGATCCCAGTCAGAGTCCCTTTTAACCAGCAGGGAAGAGGTGGTTCTGAGTGAGCCCAGAGCCCCCTAAGGCACTTACAGAGATTCCCACCAACATTTTGTTTTCTATGCATCCCCTACCCTGCCCTCCCAACTAGGGCCTGCTGTTCAGTCAGTCTCATGGCAGGCTGCTGCTAGGTGCTTATCAGGGTCCTTCTCCCTACCCCGCTGCCTGAGTTTCCATACCTGTCACTAGTTTTGCATCCGCTTCTGTCTTTTCTGCCTACCAGGGCTAGTGGACACATATTTATTCTAGAGGTTCAGAACATGAGTCTGAAGCCAAGCCACTAAGGTTTGAATCTTGGCTGTGCCTGTTCCCAGCTATGACTTTGGCTGTGTTACTGAACTTCTGTTGGCCTCATTTTTCTTACATGTAAAGCTGGAATAATAATACCAATTTCTCAGGTTTTTTAAAAGGCCCTGCAACCATTTGGGGAAGGAAAAAAGGAGAAAAAGAGACTGTGAGTCTCTTGAAATAAAGGACCAGGTATTATTCATTTTTTTAATTCCATGCCTCATTAAACTTATTTACTCATTCTTGAGTTCATACTGTGTTCCATTTACTGAGCAAGATCAGTCCCTGTCCTCAAGGAGCTCACAGTCAAGAGGAGTGGCCGTGAATGACGTCAGTGGTTGTAACATAATGTGATGACAGCTGAGAGACAGATCTGAAATGTACGGCTCTCAGCCCTGGGTTCAAATGCTGGTCCTGTCACTTCCTGGCTAAGTTACTAGCATCTCAGTCAGGTGACTGCTGCGGATGGTTAAAAGGTGAAAAGAAAAAAAAAAAAAAAAGGNTGTCCTCTGTCTCATCACATATTCTCTCTGCCTCAGCAGGAGCATTCTGGGTTTTGCATTCAAAGGGCTCTGCACATTGTAGGCTGTGGGAAGCAGCTCTGGAATATTAAAAGACTAAATTAACTTTCAGGATGTCAATCATGGGCATTCATGAGCGAAATAAAGGATAGGCCTGTCTCAGGAAGACTGGAGACACGTCCAAATTGATGTACACTCATCTTCATATTTCAGATTTTCCCCATTTGGGCCAAAATTATGATCCTTGGATCTGACTTTGCTTCTTGCTGAGTCTGGCAGCCTGAGCATCAAATCTAAACAGAGCTAAAACAGCGGGGCTCTGGGTTGATGGCCCAAAAGCTCAAGCTGAGAGCCTGGCAACACGCCCATCCTGACAGCCATGCCCGTTCACAAAGGAAGAACAGAAGCCGCGCTCCATCTTTGCATCATGCTTTCTGTAAACCCAACTGCTCAGCTTTTGTGAGACTTGACATTATTTATTCCTCAGAGAGGGAATGAGTGACTTCAACGAGATCTTGTGATTCACAGAAGTAGGCAGCTGGCAAGTGGGGAGCTGGCACAAGAAAAAGGAAGGCTGGAAGATGAGGGATGCTCTGGCCACTCCAAGGTCATTCAAGATGCACACCCCCCATCCCCACCCCCCCCACACACACACACAAGGAAATGTCCCCACCAGATCCCAGTCAGAGTCCCTTTTAACCAGCAGGGAAGAGGTGGTTCTGAGTGAGCCCAGAGCCCCCTAAGGCACTTACAGAGATTCCCACCAACATTTTGTTTTCTATGCATCCCCTACCCTGCCCTCCCAACTAGGGCCTGCTGTTCAGTCAGTCTCATGGCAGGCTGCTGCTAGGTGCTTATCAGGGTCCTTCTCCCTACCCCGCTGCCTGAGTTTCCATACCTGTCACTAGTTTTGCATCCGCTTCTGTCTTTTCTGCCTACCAGGGCTAGTGGACACATATTTATTCTAGAGGTTCAGAACATGAGTCTGAAGCCAAGCCACTAAGGTTTGAATCTTGGCTGTGCCTGTTCCCAGCTATGACTTTGGCTGTGTTACTGAACTTCTGTTGGCCTCATTTTTCTTACATGTAAAGCTGGAATAATAATACCAATTTCTCAGGTTTTTTAAAAGGCCCTGCAACCATTTGGGGAAGGAAAAAAGGAGAAAAAGAGACTGTGAGTCTCTTGAAATAAAGGACCAGGTATTATTCATTTTTTTAATTCCATGCCTCATTAAACTTATTTACTCATTCTTGAGTTCATACTGTGTTCCATTTACTGAGCAAGATCAGTCCCTGTCCTCAAGGAGCTCACAGTCAAGAGGAGTGGCCGTGAATGACGTCAGTGGTTGTAACATAATGTGATGACAGCTGAGAGACAGATCTGAAATGTACGGCTCTCAGCCCTGGGTTCAAATGCTGGTCCTGTCACTTCCTGGCTAAGTTACTAGCATCTCAGTCAGGTGACTGCTGCGGATGGTTAAAAGGTGAAAAGAAAAAAAAAAAAAAAAGGTGAAAAGAGACCAGAAGAACACGGGGCACACAGTGTTTAGTACATGTTAGTTGTAACTGTTAAACTTGTATACACATATGTGCGTAACAAATACAAATATTTGCATACACACATACATAATAGGTATCCACTGCAAAGTGCAATGGGAACCCAGGCATTGGGAAAGCAAGCTTGAGTCTGGCCAAGCTGTCAAGAAGTGATCCCTAGGCATAGTCTTTAAGAATGAGTGAGACAATCAGCAAAACTAACAGATAACCTACTGAATGAGAGAAAATATTTGCTGTAGGTTTAATATGCAAAATATATAAACAGCTCACATAACTCAACATCAAACAAGCTGAGTGAAAAATGGGCAGAAGACCCAAATAGAGATTTTTCCAAAGAGGGCATGAAGATGGACAATAGGCACTTGAAAAGGTGCTCTACATTGTCAAAGAAATTCAAGTTGGAAACCACAGTGAGGTATCACCTCACACCCATCAGAATGGCTATCATAAGAAAGAACGCAAATAGTGAATGTTGGCAAGGATGTAGAGAAAAGGGAGCCCTCATACACAGTCAATGGGAATATAAATTGGTACAGCCACTGAGAAAAACAGTATGGAGTTTTCTCAAAAAACTAAAAATACAACTACCATATGTCCCAGCAATTCCACTCCTGGGTATATATACAAAAAAACCCCAAAAAACACTAATTCCAAAAGATACATATATGCAATGTTCATAGCAGCATTATTTATAATTGCCAAGATATGAAAGCAACTGAAGCATTCATCAATATGAATGGATAAAGAAGATGTGGTATATATACAATGGAATACTACTTGGCCATAAAAAAAAATTTGCCATTTGCAACCTGTGTGGACTTTGAGAACATCGTGCTAAGTGAAATAAGTCAGACACAGAAAGACAAATGCTGTATGATATCATTTATTTGTGAATCTAAAAAAATACAACAAACTAGTGAATATAACAAAAAAGAAACAGATTCCGTTATAGAGAACAAACTAGGGGCTAAGCAGTGGGGAGAGAGAAGGGGAGATGGAATTAAGAGGCACAAACTATTATGCATAAAATAAGCTACAAAATGCATTGTACAACACGGAGTAGAGCCAATATTTTTTAATAACCATAAGTGGAGTATAACCTTTAAAAATTCTGACTCACTGTTTTGTACACCTGTAACATATAATACTGCACCTCAGCTATACTTCAGTTTTTTAAAAAATGGATGAGGGAAGGGTGGAGAAGGCAGAAGCTGAAGCCCCAGCATACGCAAAAGCATGAAGCATGAGAAGGGAGAACCTCAGCGTCTCTGTAGGACCCCTGAAGGACCCAAGATCGCTGTGCTGGAGAGACAGGCAGGGGCTGAATCCTGAAGGGCCCTGCTAATGAACTGGGATCATTCCTGGGGACAGCACAGAGCTATGGAAATTGTTCCAGCTGCAGCCGGTTAGGAACGTTTTTGCACTTTCTAAATCAGCCACAGTTTCCATAACATTAGCCAGCGATAATCAACTTTGCCATCATGATCCTGAGGCTACTGACCTAAGAAAGGCTCTGTTCACAAGACTGTAAATCAACCATATTTCAATAGAATTTAAAAAAAAACAAACTGAAACTAACACACTGAAAATCAACTATATTACAATAATTTTTTAAATAAAATTTTAGTAAAGAAAGGTTCTGTTCAGTGTTATCCACTTCTAGGGCTATGGATGTTATATTTTATCCTAATTCTTTGGGAAGTGATCTGTCCTTTGTGGAAGGGACCCATGTCTTTTCTCTTTTATCTCTGAAAGTACCTAGAACAATACAGGGGCACCTCACATTTGTCCAGACAGTACCAAGTAATGAATTTATATAACCCATGCCCATGGCATGTGAGTGCTGCGCTTAATCTCTCAGTTGTGTCCGACTCTTTGTGACCCCATGGACTGCAGCCTGCCAGGCTCCTCTGTCCATGGGGATTCTCCAGGCAAGAATTCTAGAGTGGATTGCCATGCCCTCCTCCACAGGATCTTTCCAACCCAGGGATCAAACACAGGTCTCCCACATTGAAGGTGGATTCTTTACTATCTGGATGGAAAACTTCTAGTTATTTCAGACAATTAAGTAGAACATTCTGGTGGAAAGTAGAAATGAGGGTAGGGACATAGACTGTACTGTAGCAAGATGTTAAAAGGTCAAATGCCTGTAGCATATTTGTTGGAAGATAAACTTCGGTGTAACGTACGGCTATTCAATTTTATCACAAAACTGATTAGAAAGCTCTTCCTTTTAGGCCACAAAATAGTTATTTCTGACTTATGGTAACACAAAGCAAAATTAGCAACAGAATTGTATCTCCTTTCATTTAGAGGGGGGAAGTGGGAGTGAAAAGAAAGCAGTGAATCACATGGAGGAACAGTGGTCTGGGGGTGTACTGGGAAGAACACAGATTCTCCCAAACAGTATCCTGACATCCAGCCTTTGAACTCAGACTCATTGGCTCATTCATTCATTCAGCAGCTCTTCACTGGGCCCTTCCAAATATGAGATGCTAAGTATACAATGGTGGGCAAAATAATACCATCTTGTTCCGTATCTCAGGAAGAGGACACTGAGGAAGGGGAAACAAATTTTAAAGGAGTAAGCACACTAACAGGAGTGTTCATGATAACGCATGATAAGCGTTATGAACAAGGAAAAGGGAGACCCACTTTAGGTTGCGTGGGGTCAAGGCAGGTCCCCATGAGGAAGAGTCAGAGAAGAATGAGCAGGGAAAAAACCAGCACAAGCCTGATGGGGAGAGGAGTCCAGGCAGGGGGAAGCTTCATGCCAGGCCTCACTCAGGTGGGAAGAACTGGGTGAACACAAGGAACAGAAGGAAGGCCCAGTGGATGGCAGAGGGGCTCGCAAGAGGCCAGAGGTGTAGAGACTAATTAGGACAGTCGGAAAAGATGTGAAATGATAAGGGCCTTCCATGGGATGCACAGCCTCTCTTCCAACTCAAGACATTCCCTGAGTTCAGTGGCATGTTCCAGGGAGGAATGGCCGCTGAGGTTGGGGAGAGTGACACAGGTACTAAAGACGTATCTTTTATTTTTTACTTAAATACTTTACCAACAAAGGTTTGTACGCTCAAAGCTATGGTTTTTCCAGTAGTCATGTATGGATGTGAGAGTTGGACCATAAAGAAAGCTGAGCGCCAAAGAATTGATGCTTTTGAACTGTGGTGTTGGAGAAAACTTTTGAGAGACCCTTGGACTGCAAGGAGATCCAACCAGTCCATTCTGAAGGAGATCAGCCTTCAGAATGGGATTTCTTTGGAAGGAATGATGCTGAAGCTGAAACTCCAGTACTTTGGCCACCTCATGCGAAGAGTTGACTCATTGGAAAAGACTCTGATGCTAGGAGGGATTGGGAGCAGGAGGAGAAGGGGACGACAGAGGATGAGATGGCTGGATGGCATCACCAACTCAGTGGACATGAGTTTGAGCAAGCTCTGGGAAATGGTGAAGGACAGGGAAGCCTGGTGGTCTGCAGTGCATGGGGTGGCGAAGAGTCAGACACCACTGAGACTGAACAACCAGTGTGGCCTGGCACAACTCAGCTGCCTTGTCCATAAAATGCAGGTAACAGTATTCTCTGTAGAGAGTTGTAGAAAAGATTGCATAGGGATCGGCAAAATGAGTGAAAGGCATCAAAGGTAGAAAATTCCAGTTATAAAACAAGTCATGGGAATGTAAAGTACAGCATGGCAACTATAGTTAATAATACTATATATATATATACTGCATATTTCAAAGTTGCTAAAAGGATATTTTAAAAATCCTCATCCAAGGGGAGGGGTGGGGTAATTTTTTTTGCTAACTACAAATAGCGAAGGATGTTAACTAGATTTACTGAGTGATCATTTTGCAACGTATACAAATATTGAATCATTATGTTGAGCTCCTAAAATTAATATAACGTTATGCCAATTACACTGCAAAAAAAAAAAAAAAGAAAAAACAAGACAAGCCTGCAGATAAGTGGAAGTAGCCGCCTCGTCCAAGGAGGGTGTTCAATAAATGGTTGTCGCTGTTTTTGTTGGGAGGAAAGGAGTTATTGAAAGGCAATCGAGGAAGTTTTCAGTAGAATCTACCAGGTGTCTAGACAAGACTTGGGGGTGGAATCAGAGATTCCAACAGGAGCCGGGTTTCAGCCGGGGCAGTTGTGTGTGGGTGTGAGGCCACCAACAGAGAAAGGGACTGCGAGGCGGGGGATGGGGTGCACTTGTTGAATGACTCACGCGAGGAAGCGAGGGGCGGGGCGCCACCGGGGCGGAGCGAGAGGAAGAAAGAGGCAGAGGGAAGCTCCAGAGCACAGGCGAGGTCCTGGAAGCGAGCGCGGTAAGGGGACCACGGTAAGGGCTCCGGGGGTTCGCCAGGGGCGGGCGCTGGCACTGGGGAAGCCGGAGCATCCGAGCTGCAGCCGCGGCTGCACAGGGTGGCGAGCTTGGCTGGGCGCGCGAGGGAGACGCGGCCTGCGAGGCCATCCTCAGCCCCCCGGATGTGCCCTCTTGGGGGGTGGGGGCAGGTAACAGCGGGTGCCATAGCGAGAGGAGGTTGCCTTCTTTGACTACATGACTTCTGGGGTCCTCAGGACGGTGGTACTTAGCCTAGAATCGCCCCCTTACACCCCCACCCCTCTGGCCTGGCTCCGGATGCCACCCCAATGGCAGCAATTTCCTGCAAGCTGATCCTGCTCCACCCCCACCCTTCCACCCCCCCCCACCCCCACTC